>JAQJVL010000535.1:0-105000 GCA_035578905.1 Stictocephala bisonia | reverse complement strand
ATTCGACTCAAATAATCATCGGAAAAGACACTTATTTTAGGCGTACTATGGCCAATACAGCTGATCTAGAGTGAATATTCCATTAATATGTTCAATTCCTAACAAAATTCACTTTTATAGCCTTTGTTAAGAAACAAACTTTATATAATTAGCTAATTAAATTCAATGCAGTAATGTGCCTCAGCGTGATCGTTGAAGCATGTGCCAGCTACAAGTTAGCTGCGTTATTATCAGGGCAATACCGATATCCATTGTCTAAAGTGGATATTGAAATGGAACTATCCACATCACTTTAACCACCGCATTACTTTCTATTATTTATTGTCATATTATGTATCAATGTATGTGAATAAAAGTGTATTTGTCCAAATAATATTTATTTTATGTAGATTTCCTATTGAACTAATGTTAAAAATTGAATGAGCAGACTTTGAAGGATTTATCACAAACAGATAATTTTATTAGAGCGTTCATACTTTGAGTAATTTATTTTGCAGCAATTTTACAATCTTAAAACATATTCTAAAATGTTGTCATGATTGTTTGTTGAAAGGGAGAGTGGTGGAGAATCATAAAACTGATATTCACAAGACGTTTTTGCAAATAACTGATCGTCTCCACAGAGAAGAAAGAAACAGAGGTCGCAACCAATAGTGCGCTCTGTTTCAAGTTTAGCAAATTTATCCAGTTTGCAATGCGATGACAGGGCCAGAAACTTGTCATTCCATTCCTTTATACCGACAATTCCTCAATGATAAACGTTATAATTATTGTTACATATTTATAAAGATGGACATTTTATAATTACTAGTTTAATTATAGTTATTAGTTTAAATCTTTTTATAATGACGCCACTTGGGCGTTCGCTGCGGCCATTTGAAAGCGACCTCTATTTTTTTCTTCTTTGTGACTGTCATGTTTAATAAAATTTACATTTTGACTTCATTTGTAAGCATCAGAATGGAACAGTGGAAAAAAGACAACAAATGAATGTACTTATTTTTCTACGCCAATTGTACTACAGTTCATGGTCTAAACCATGAGTTCTCGACACATTAATCATGCTATTATAAATTTATGTTTAACCTGGTGTTACTTAGTGAACCCTGTGGCAGTGGGTGAAGGTTGCAACGTCTCCCAGCCGGTGTTCGAGTGTGTGGGAGACCAGGTGTGTGTCGTCCACACCGATGTCTGTAACGGCATCCCAGACTGTCCTAGGAGTCAAGACGAAGCAGTGCAGCAGTGCGGTACGTGGAGATCAGTAACAGTTTAGTTGTGGTATCTAGATAACATTTGGAGATTGCCAATGCTTTAAGTGTTTGGGAAACAAACACAACGTTTCGACAGGTATAAGAAACTCCTATCGTCTTCAGGCGCATTTACTAACTTAACCTACATCTAAAACTACTTGTTTCCTCCTTAACATAGACCAATTCAAGAAAAGACCTAACACTACTTGCTTTGACATTGCGGATTACTGTTGAAAGTCAGACGTTCTTAAAAATTATCACACATAACAGAATTAGACAAAATATAATACACAATGTGACATATAAAAGAAATGCAAAATATGAAATTGTTCAACAAAACACTGAGCAAGTTATTAAATATACCAAATATTCAATGACATAAAAAAATAAATGGCAAATATGAAAAAAATCACCACAAACATAGAGCAAGTTGTAAAATAGATAAAATATTCAACTTATCCAACCAGCTTCCAATTCCACTAAGGCGGATGGGAGGTCCTCGCACCACTACACTCACGAGATCAACTCAACACGACCATCAAACAGACACTAAGCTTATAGTGTTAAGTATTTTCTTGAATTAGTATGGGTCAAGGAGAAAAAAGTAATTTTAGATGTAGGCTAAGTTAGTAAATACACCTGAAGACGACGGAATTGTTATACCTGTCGAAACGTTGTGTTTGTTTCCTAAACACTTGAAGCATTATAAATCTCCAAATATTATCTGCATACCATGAACAATCCAATGCTAACAAATAACTTTCAAACAACAGTTAAGTTGTACAAATATTCTGTACTCTTTAGTGGAATTGAACTTGTAGAGAGTACATATTATAAAAACACAACAAAAGCAGCAGACAGCACATAACGCATAAACGCATAGTGTTGTAATCCAACTAAATTACAACAAAATGATATACATCAAATAACTTTTGATTCATATGGCGTTAAATTTGTAAACAAAATAAAAACGGTAATGTTTTAATTTATTTTAATATTTAAATAAAATATTAATAAATGTTACTAAGGCAAATGATCCATCCTATCATTTTTCTGCCCAATTAAATTTGAATAATAGTCAAATTAAGTTATCTACATCAGTGTTCCTTTCTAGTTTAATTTCTTCATTTCCAAGCCAGATCATGCTGTTGGTGTCTTTTAACAAGCTACTGTTTATTCTCTATATAAAAGAACCACTTACATGTGGTTTTCTTTGAAAACTCAATTTTATTAACTTCATGTCTCACAAGAATTACTACAAAAATTCTTCAAAACGAAAAAGCTTTAATCCTACTAAATTATTAAATTAATTTTTTCTCATTCATTTTCTATGCGATTGTTTTAATGAGGAATTATATATTTCCTCAAGCTACCTCAAAATGTATTCATTTAACTAAATTAATTTCATAAGTCCACAATATTGTTCATCACGATTTTAACCGCTCTACCACCGCAATCGCTAATATTAATCAAATTTAACGTTACAGAGTCTATACTTAGTGAGGAAAAAATAATATGCCTTTACATGTATGTGATTATTTTGAAAATGGTTGGATTGTTCTACAATAATATATTTTTAATCTATTCATGCATTTTTAATTGATCCTATCATGGTTGGGATAAACATATAGACCATCTTGAAGAACATATTTCATATCTCTATAATTTTAACATTAATGTTTGTATATTTTATAGAATGCTAACATTCTGTAAATCAATAAAAATTGTAATTGGAGCAAATATACATATCCATGTGAACCAACAAAGACCCCTTACAGATTATATGCAGATTATTTGCATCAAATTAGGCTACCTTAAACCAGTTTTAAAATAATCCATTTTAAGATAAACTAAAAGTTTAAACCAAATTTGATTTGCACAACATAATTTCCAATGTAGTTTAAGTTAAACTTAAAACTATACGTTTGGCAATACTATTTCCTGTTGTTTTCCTTCAAAATGCCATTCATCTGTGTTTACAAACAACTATTACTTGGTTTTAATGGTTGAAGTTTATAGCGTAATACTCACTTTTACTGAATCTTATTGATTAAAATGGAAGAATGAATGAATGATGACAAAAGAAGAGGCAAAAAGTTCAATGAATCCGAAGTAAAGATTTTATTGAATTTAGTTAAGAAAATCAAACATATATTAGAGTGCAAGAAGACTGATTCCATATCGCACAAAGAAAAAAAAAAAAACAAAACATGGTTAGAAATTGAAAAAGAATTGGAAAAGTCTAATTCAAAAGGCACAGGAGGTGGGCCTTGTACTTCAACTGTAAGTACAACAGACTTGGAAATTAAAGATACTTTAGGTTCAGACCAAATTGAAGAAGGTTGTTCCGAATTTGATTCAGATCATGTCAGTGCTATAACTGATATTTTTGAAACTGCTGACTGTGAAATGGACTTCAACTGCATTGAAGCTGATATCACTGGTAGACTTGACATCGAAGTTCTACCACCTACAGAGAGTCAGTCAGTCGAGAAACCACCTGACGGTGTAAGTATGGGCAGGTAAAAAACTTAAAATAATTGTCTACCTCAACGCTGTTAGTTACAAGTAACAAGAAAAGTAGGAATATTTGCAACTTTGACAGGACAATTGATATTCTTGTCTCATCTAAGGAAGAACTGATCAAGATACAGAACAGATACTTGAACAGCAGTTGGCTTTTGAGAAAGAAGAACAGGCGTTGAAATTGGAGGAACACAAGTTAAGAATAGAAAGCCTTAAATTGGCCATAAAACTTAAAACTATGGATTTAGTACTGAAGAAAGAAAATGAGAAAAGAAAACTTGAAAAGTGAAATTTTATTTGTTTTATATTTGCATTATTGTTTATATCATCAGTTTACTCAGTTACATTTTTCTTTCTCTACATTTCTTCTTAGTTGCAAACATTTACTTTATAAACATTTACTGTTTTAAGTCATTTAATTGCCATGTTGGCCAACTATGAGGCTTTAGAAGTATTGTTAGGTCTTCACAGTGCGAGTTGTTTCTCTACGGTTCACAGGCTGAGAACTAATGCTGTTTACAAAATTAATAGATGTCTGTTCTTCATCGGATAATGGAGGAATTTCTTCATTTCTCTCACATGCAAATAATGTGTAAAACAGAAGTGGCAACAATAACACTCTCTACTTTTTCACGTTGTAATCTAATGCCCGTAGCGAGCACAGAAAATCTCCGTTTCCAGACACCATTCATACGTTCTACTGGATTCCTGGTTCTTACCTGCGATTCCTGATAGAGTCGTTCAGCGGGTGTTCTAGGTTCTGTTAGAGGAGTTAACAGTAGTTCTTTTGTCCAGTGGCTATGTCCCCAACAAAACAACCAGTTCCAAACTCTCCTCCCTCTAAACGTGCACGAATTCTCGAGTTATTGAATATTCTAGAATCATGAGTAGATCCTGGCCAGCGACAAACTATGTCACAAATTTGTAAAGATGCATCACACACAGTTTGCACATGAAAAAAACTCTAATGAAAAGAAGTTTTTTTTGGTTCCAATAGAGTTCTGCATTATCCCCACCTGGTGAATTTATTTTGACATGTGTACAGTCTACTGCACCTATACAGTTAGGAAATGTTGCTATTTCGTACAATTCGACTTTTACTTTATCAATTTCATCTTGTGTAGTAGGCATGGTAATATAAACTTATGATAAACTGGCAATCACGCGAGATACTTTACTGACGACCCTGCTGACTGTATTTACACGCACTCCACTATGATCGCCTATATTAATAAAAAAATAACCACTTGCATAATACCTTAATGTAATCAACAACATATCTTCAGAAGAAAGGGCAAACTTTTTTTGGTAAGGTTACGAATTAACTCTTGTATTTGATGTACCACTGTTGTTGCAGTCTTTTCATAAACGAAAACGTTTGAAAAATTCCTCTTCGTCCCAAATAACAAAATGATTGACTCTCGGGCGTATGCGGCGTATTTTAGATGGTGTAATTATCTCTTCAAAATCTTCTCCCTCAATTTGATTAAAAGATATACTAAATCTTCCATTTCACACAATAATGATCTTAACCTCAATAAAAATAAAGTAAATATGAGACTAATCTAAAACAAGTGGTTTAACCCAACAATGGTGTTGGTTTAAATTAATCTGTGGATTTAACTCCTAAATAACTTTAAACTAACCATGTGCGACTCATTTCTTGGTTAATCTTAAGTTTAAACTCAAGATTAAATTATTCTAGTTTAAACTGAGTTGGTGCAAATGGGCCTTAATTATAGAATAGCTTAACAAATAATATTTTGTAAGAAAATTCAGATAATGTTAAATTTTGCTTGATCAATTTTTTGTTAATTGTTTGGTTGAATGTGTTTTAGTAATAAAATAGTTTATATATACGCTTATAATAAATTAATACTATTAACTTTAATACAAATTACTTAACAACTATGCTAACTAATTTATCGTTTATGATATTTAAAGTAATATTAATTTACTTGCTTGTTTGGTATCATGATTGTTTCATTTAAAGTTTTTTTATGCAATGTATACATTACCAACTACAGCAGTTTTATAGAATTGTCTTACATTAAAACTAAATCAGACTTCTGTAAAATTGGATGGTAAGAATTTTATGCAAACTTAAGTAAATCATAATAACATAATTGTTCTAATTAACTGTAAAACAATTTATTTTTATATGTCATAAAAAACACTGTGAAGTATTGCTTGGCTTATAAAATACAAGGAACTGAGACATACAAACATATTTTATATTTGGTAATGATTCCCAAATTTTTTGTAAATATAACATGAAGTCTTTTATATAACCTGTACAGGTTGCTTGGCGAACGAATTTAGTTGCAGCAACAGTTGCGTCGCGCTGGTGAAACGATGCGACCGTAGCAGCGACTGTGTTGAGGGAGAGGATGAACTGGACTGTAGTGAGTAGTTGAATAGTTTAGGCAGTTAAGTGAATCATGTTATAGGCTAGGCTTACAGTATAATATTTACTATAGGCTAGGTTTATTAGGGTATATATACAGGTAGTCTACGAAGGTAACTTAAGTTCAAATGACATTTGATCAACAAAATACAAAAAAGTTGAAAATTAGTTGAATCGTGGCATATATTATGATTCAGCTAATTAGGATGTATACATTATACATGGTGAGTCTCTACTGACACCATTAATTATACCTGTTTGTTGTACTCACAAAAAGGAACAAAAAAGTCCATATTAACCTGTGTCCGATTCTCAACCGTTTGGCTGTAAGGGCTCATATTGTGTGTTTTTAAAATTACTTGACATTAACTCACTGATTGAGCTACAAAAACCAAAGCAAAACACCTACCAGATTCTTATTAATACCATTAAAAAGATCGTTAAATTCTCTATAAATTTCAATTATTTTGCAAGCAAACGTAAATAAAAACTAGATTTCCTAGAGGAAGTATATTAAACAAATATGCAACATGTATTTTTCTCCAATTGTTTAAGGCCCCATATCAGCACATAAATGTAGTCTAATTTAATGTAAAGTTAAGCAGAAAACCTTTCTCACAAATAAGCTTGGAATAGATGTTTAATTTAATTGGGTTGAATATCATGAAACCAAAAATAACACCTAAAATATTTCATAAAACATGGTTTATTCGGTTGTACTTAACAAACAAATTGTCAGTCTTTACGAAATAAAAAACATAATAAATGTAATATTTAGATAATCATGCTTTATTATAACAAACACTACTTTAATTAGTGTTCAATATGTCCACCATTTTCCCTTATGCAGGTACGGACTCGGTTCCTCAACTCCCTTACACTTGCCTTCAGATTGATTTCATTTCTAAGGCGTCTAACTGCCCTCACGATTCGATGTCTCAATTCTTCGGCTGTTTGTACTGTACTTCTGATCACTACTTACCTCAAAGAATCCCAGATGCAGTAATCAATAGGGTTGAGGTTGAGACACACTTTACTCGTGTCCAGACAATTAAACCCAGAGACCCTTCTCTGAGACGTCAATTTTGTCAATGGGTTTTACAGCACGATAATGCAGATTTTCTTAAAACAATCTTGTGGACAGACGAATCTACATTTAAACGAGAAGGTGTTTTTAACTACTACAATGATCACTTATATGACACTGAAAACCCACATCTTTGTCGTGAATCACGGAGCCATACTAGGTTTTAATTAAACGTGTGGGTTGGACTGATAGGGGACAAGCTGATAGGTCCCTACCTTGATCTCCCTACATCATTAACTGGAGTTCAATACCTTCAATTACTAAATATTATCCTACCAGACCTTCTCGAAGACTTGCCGTTGGAATTGCGTCGGCGCCTTATTTACCAGGCAGATGGAGCACCACCACACTTCAACATGTGCTGTTGCTTAACCACCACGGTCCCCTGACCTCAACCCTATTGATTAGGCCTACTACGTCTGGGGTTCTTTGAGGTAAGAAGTGAACAGAAGTACAGTACAAACAGCCGAAGAATTGAGACTTCGAATTCTCGTGAGGGCTGTTAGACGCCTTAGAAATGAAATCAATCTAAAGGCAAGTGTAAGGGAGTTGAGGAACTGAGTCCGTACCTGCATAAGGGAAAATGGTGGACATATTGAACACTTATTAAAGTAGTTTTTGTTATAATAAAGCATGATTATCTACATATTACAGTTATTATGTTTTTTATTTCGTAAAGACTGACAATTTGTTTGTTAAGTACAACCGAATAAACCATGTTTTATGAAATATTTTTGGTGTTATTTTTGGTTTCATGATATTCAACCCAATTAAATTATACATCTATTCCAAGCTTATTTGTGAGAAAAGTTTTCTACTTAACTTTACATTAAATTAGACTACATTTATGTGCTGATATGGGGCCTTAAACAATTGGAGAAAAATACATGTTGCATATTTGTTTAATATACTTCCTCTAGGAAATCTAGTTTTTATTTACGTTTGCTTGCAAAATAATTGACATTTATAGAGAATTTAACAATCTTTTTAATGGTATTAATAAGAATCTGGTAGGTGTTTAGCTTGGTTTTTGTAGCTCAATCAGTGAGTTAATGTCAAGTAATTTTAAAAACACACAATATGAGCCCTTACAGCCAAACGGTTGAGAATCGGACACAGGTTAATATGGACTTTTTTGTTCCTTTTTGTGAGTACAACAAACAGGTAAAATTAATGGTGTCAGTAGAGACTCACCCTGTATAATTTAAGATTATAACTTAAATGAACAATATCGGGAATATTTAGAAAATGGTGTGAGATACGCTTTTAACAATGTCTTATCACGTTAATTTTAGAAAAATGATAATACGATCACACCTTTGACTCGTTTTAGAAAAAGTATTTGCAAGATAACAGTCCTGAAAATTATATAAATATTTAATAAACATTTTGTAGTTTTTCATAAAAATGTTGCATCTTACCCCCTCAAATAACAAAGTAGATTTTTCTCCATCTATATCTATAAAAGACAAATACCACTGACTGACTGACTCACTCACTCACTTACTTACTCACTCATTCACTCATCGCTGTAACTAAAAAAGTACTAAGCCTACGATGCTGAAATTTTGTAGTCAAAGGTCTTGTGTTGTAGATGTGCAGTAAGAAGGGATTTTGAGAAATTCTTAGTAAACCGAAGATGGCAGGATTTTTAGTGTCAAATATTTTAAATGTCAAAAACAGCGTTTCTCTAATTGGACTGTAGCGGCCAAATGATTAGTTCTACAGCAAAACCAACACCATTTTCTGTATCTGATTTGAGACTATCTACAACTTTGGTCCTATGACTTTTTGCTCCATCTCACGTCCTTAATCCTTAGGTAGAGTTAGATTTTCAATTTGTGGGTCTAAATCAAATTGGTTATATTACGGCCTCTAAAAGTAGAATTTCAGATTTTTTTAGAAAATCAAAGTTTGTAAACTAGAAGAAAATTCTGATTGAAGTAACAAGATTACAATATTAATTTGTTATATATTAATATTGTAATTTTAATCTTATTTTAAATATTACAGCCATAACCTATATCCACCAGCCATACTTCCAATCCACTTGAAATTTGGTACATAGGTCAATCTTTGCCCCTAGAGGCTCACTAAGAAAGGATTTTCCTCTCCATCCTCAGGACTCCCGTCGCTCTGGTCTCCAAAATTAACATGGTATTCTTATGGAGCTATATTAATTGATTGATTTGTGTTATAAACATCTGTTAAATAAAAAAATTAAATTAAATTGTTGTAGGCTAAACTTTCAAAATTAAAAATAATTGAATACAGCAGTACATTATACATAGCATCAGCTGTCCCAAATACGATATTAGATTGATTAATTGTTTTTTTTTAAAACAAAGTATTTAGTTTGATTCATTTAAAATAATTTTTGAATGTTCTTGAATTTATTGGAATTTTTACTTATATTTTGATTGAATGTCTTCATACTCAATGTTATGACCGGCGAAGTGGGCAGGACCAGCTAGTTTCAATAAAATAACCAACATTTGTTTCAACAGGATCTTTTTATGTCGAGTTGGATCGACGTTTTTTGTAGTTTGCAGGTTTTGGTGACGTTGTGTTTACTTGTTTCACCCTAATTGGTTGTAATCCCTTGTGTTTCTAGGAAATTTTTCGTGCACACATAAATAGTTGTGCAACGGTCTTCTCACTCTCTGTGTTGCCACCACCTTGACTTGAGTGCTTTTCTCCGTTTCTTATCAAACCGTTCTTGGTCCAATTCGAAGTTTGGCATTTTCCTATTGGGAGTGCAACTACTGTGTACAGTACAGTATGTGTGTGACTGTCGTCTGAAAGCAACGATAGTTCAATTTTGAGTCTTTTTAGGTAATTTGTAGTTAGTTTTGTTCCCTCCCCAACTATTTGTTCATACCAAAATTCAATAAAAAAACTCGGCCCTGCGGGCCTCGCCAGGGGGCAAGCCCCCTGGACCCCCGGATCTTTTTGCTTAGAGCCTACGGCTAAAATTCAAGAAACATGGAACATGCTTTAGCTGCGCTTTTTCTGTTTGCTGGCTCCTTTTTAATAATTTCTGCAAAT
Source organism: Stictocephala bisonia (assembly GCA_035578905.1). NCBI lineage: Eukaryota > Metazoa > Arthropoda > Insecta > Hemiptera > Membracidae > Stictocephala > Stictocephala bisonia. Next base: position 94,682 of record JAQJVL010000535.1, on the reverse strand, counting down.
GTATTTCTCCGAAAACAACGAATTAGATTTCATGTAAGGAATTACAAAAAATATAAACATATCTTAAAAATATAAATATATCTTTACTTTTTAAATTTTATTGTTTCGCGGCTCAGGTTCTTACTCACGCGATGACTCATTACCACCTTGAAAGGAAGTTAATTATTATCTTATATAATCCTATAGACACAAAATGGATTCTCTGATTAGGACTTAATTTTGTATATTTTTAACAAGAATTGTCATGGAAACTAAAGATGTACTTTGATGAACGCTTGCAAATAAAATCATTATTGAAGTCAACACTGATATGTCATTGTGTTTTCATGGTTACGCGTCACCTTCCCGCGTCACCCTCCCGCGTAACGTTTTCAGGCAGTTAGGTCAAGACTAAAGCATGTTCCATGCTAAATTTGTAGTCTTTACTTGTCTTCTTCTAGTGATTAAATTAGTAATTTCTAGAAAGTCAGAAAATACTTTGATTATTATTATTTTTAACATAAATTCCTGAAGCAGAATATTCATTTAATCAGAATCTTCATTTAGTCACTATTTATTATTTTAATTACCATTCTTCATTTAATCACTATATTAATCATCATTATTAAAATTATCAGAACTATTAGTAAGAAAATTAAATTATTGTACATTCTACTAAAAGTAAATTTTTATTTCCATCAATATTTGAGTAAAAACTTACATCCTTATTTTGACTTTAAAAATAAAGTATTATAAAGAAAGGAGCCATTGTTTTTACATTTTTATTTTTTATTGAATTTAGTATAATTTAATTTGATTTTAGAATTCATTTAATAAACGAATAATCATACAGGCATCATTTAATGAAGTAGTTAAAGATAAATAAAAAAACTCGGCCCTGCGGGCCTCGCCAGGGGGCAAGCCCCCTGGACCCCCGGATCTTTTTGCTTAGAGCCTACGGCTAAAATTCAAGAAACATGGAACATGCTTTAGCTGCGCTTTTTCTGTTTGCTGGCTCCTTTTCAATAATTTCTGCAAATGTATTTCTCCGAAAACAACGAATTTTAGATTTCATGTAAGGAATTACAAAAAATATAAACATATACAATACCACTGTACGTGTATGGGCGGGCGGGTGGGTCAATACCACTGTACGTGTATGTGCGGGCGGGTGGGTCAATACCACTGTACGTGTATGGGTGGGCGGGTGGGTCAATACCACTGAAAGTATGGGCGGGCGGGTGGGTCAATACCACTGTATGTGCAATGTAGTACAGCTGTTCCTATAAAAAGTACATTTAGAATTATTGTAACATTCATTTCAGCAAGTCCCCTATCTTATATTTTATATCTCACGTTGACGTTTCTTAATAAATCAATATGTTTACTAAGTGCAGTATAACTAATTAATCAGCTAAGGCGTAGTTAGTTTTCAATAATTTGTTAGGTACATTGTTATCTTCATCGGATTCGAGAGGTCTTTTCAGAGCCAGTTTCTTTAGTTTTAGACGTTGGCGGTACTCTTTCATCCGTTCAGCAGCGGTTTTGGCAGCAGTTTTGATCGGTTTACACTCACCATTTTCGTTGGGTAGTGATTTTTCGGCAGCTTTACGCGCTTTATATTCCTTTTGACGTTGAGCACCAGTTTTGGGTTTCTTTGGTTCAGTTATTATTTCGGAGGTTGCGTTTCCGAATCCAGATGTAGATCTATCAGTAGAATGGCGAGTACATACACCTGACGATGTCGAAGGAGGGCAATCTGATCCGTGTTTCTCATTGAAGAAAGACTCGTTGACTGTAATTTTATACAATTTGTACAAAGGCGTTTTCAACAAATAAGCCAACCACTGTTTGACCGTTGTTTTTTTCACATGCCCCTTCAGGTAAGATGATTTATGTATCAACATGCGCTTAATATGAACGTTGAAAGCATAATCGTCATCCAGGTGTCGAGGCAGTTGTGAAACCATATTATTTATCTATCAGTAGAATGGCGAGTACATACACCTGACGATGTCGAAGGAGGGCAATCTGATCCAGGACACAACATCACCGGTGGACGGCTGGAGGTAGACTGATATGTAAATGAGGACTGGATTCTCTAATTAGGACTTAATTTTGTATATTTTTAACAAGAGTTGTCATGGAAACTAAAGATGTACTTTGATCAACGCTTGCAAATAAAATCATTATTGAAGTCAACACTGATATGTCATTGTGTTTTCATGGTTACGCGTCACCCTCCCGCGTAACGTTTTCAGACAGTTAGGTCAAGACTAAAGCATGTTCCATGCTAAAAATAATTATAATTGTGGCTATTCTTTTTGGAAAATAATTCGGACGCTTACTACGGTTTGAAAGAACTCGTTCGCACCTAACTGAGTAGTATCACAGAATATAGACAGATATGTCTATATTCTGTGGTAGTATTCACATAATGTAGAGTAAGTTGATTGTTACGTGTGTGCCAGGAGTCTGCGGGTTCCAGCATCTAACTGAGTAGTATTTACATAATGTAGAGTAAGTTGATTGTTACTTGTTCACCAGGAGTCTGCGGGTTCCAGCACCTAACTGAGTAGTATTTACATAATGTAGAGTAAGTTGATTGTTACGTGTGCGCCAGGAATCTGCGGGTTCCAGCACCTAACTGAATAATATTTACATAATGTAGAGTAAGTTGATTGTTACGTGTGCACCAGGAGTCTGCGGGTTCCAGCACCTAACTGAGTAGTATTTACATAATGTAGGGTAAGTTGATTGTTACGTGTGCGCCGGGAGTCTGCGGGTTCCAGCACCTAACTGAGTAGTATTTACATAATGTAGAGTAAGTTGATTGTTACGTGTGCGCCGGGAGTCTGCGGGTTCCAGCACCTAACTGAGTAGTATTTACATAATGTAGAGTAAGTTGATTGTTACTTGTGCACCAGGAGTCTGCGGGTTCCAGCACTAACTGAGTAGTATTTACATAATGTAGAGTAAGTTGATTGTTACGTGTGCGCCAGGAGTCTGTGGGTTCCAGCACCTAACTGAGTATTATTTACATAATGTAGTGTAAGTTGATTGTTACGTGTGCGCCAGGAGTCTGCGGGTTCCAGCACCTAACTGAGTAGTATTTACATAATGTAGAGTAAGTTGATTGTTACGTGTGCGCTGGGAGTCTACGGGTTCCAACCATACACTTAGAAATTTATGCAAAATGTCCTTCAAACATTGTAATCTCATAGTTATTAAAACTACTACAGTTTCCGAAATCAAATTGTACTTATATGAAAATAAACCTATCTATGTTTTATTCATTGATAGAACATTTTTGGAAGAAATAACAGAGATAGAAGAATTATATTACCAGATAATTGTATAATAACATATATCAAAAAATGATGAACGATCGCAAAAATTATAACATTGCTTCTCCTTGCCTCCCTTTTTCTCCCTGCTTCCTACTTGAGGAATTATTTTATTATAAAATAGTCTGTACCTTCAGCTGTCATACACTCATCAACTCTGTGACCCTGCAGTGTGGAGCTAGAAGAAAGTTAGGACAGGTCATCAAAAATATATTTATATATCCATGTTTCAGACACTTACCTTTGCCTAATGACACACTTGACGTGCATCAACCACTTACGTAAGCCTTTGCAGTTCAACCATGATTTGAAGGATTTTCGAGGTCTCCTTGTTTCAGACACTTACCTCTGCCCAATGACACACTTCAAATGCAACAACCACTTCTGTGTCCCTCTGCAGGCCGTCTGTGACTTCAATGATGACTGTGGAGACCTTTCGGATGAAACAAACTGTCGTAAGTTGAATACATAAGATTATAACTTATTTTAAATATTACTTTACGATAATCATATCATTGAAATATGACCACGAATAGAAAGACGATAGTAAAAAAATAGTAATTTTTATAAAAACCAATCAAGTACTTTGATATTTGATATTTAAATAATTAACACAATTTTGTATGGACTAAATATCCTTTACAAGCCTGTTAGTTGTTCCGTGAATTTTCCTGAATATGAATGTTGTAAACAAATTGTTATAATTTCATGTTAAGACCTTGTGTAAGTTATTTACTACAAACCTAGGGTGAATTAGTTTAATATTAAAATCATAAAACCATAGCCCTGACATAAATCTAATATTGTTTGTTTCAAATTTATCAAAACTGCAGCTAATTACGAAACAATTCGTTAACAAAGTTAATAAATAACTGTTAACCAAAATAATAAAGGAATTCAGAAAGAAAGATGATGTTGGACAAGAGCTCATGATTGTTAATGATATACTGATCGAATATGAGTTTTGCAAGGATAGATAAAGACATGGGATGATTGGTTCGTGTGTTCCGAAGTCCTCCTTAGGCTCCCTTACATCCATGTGAGGATCTTGACACTGATTGACCACATATTACATTGATTAAGGTCCATGTTAAATGCATAGTTTCCTAGTGGTAATGTATGATAAATTAAAATATGATGAGATATAAGTCTCCTCCTACTTCATTATTAACAATTTTAAAACTGTTTAAAATTAATAAATGGTATCTGACAACAACCATACGATTTATATCAACAATAATTAAAATGTGTTTTTACAATATAGATTTCCTTAGGTCATGGTATCAGATAATGCTTCGATTTTCATCGATGAAATCTTTAAAGAATTTTTAAAGCAGGGTGGCAATTATCAGGAGTTAATCACATCATCTACTAATGCCCTAGTGGAAAGAAATCGGCAAACATTAAAAAATTGACTAATGAATACATCAAGCAAACAATCGACAATGAAATAGAAAGTCAGAGTCGTCCTTTTTCGCTTTATTTTATTTTTTTATTTTATTTATTCATAAGACGCCGATCGTCAAGATATGGGCGAATATGGATTTCGAATGAGTGTGATAGAATAGAATAGAAATTTCTTTATTTTGAAAATTAATTATATAATTAATTTACAAAAAAGGCGAAGTTAGGGCCACATGGCCTTTTCTTACACTTAACCTTAAGTAAAACAATAATAAAGTATAATAACTAAATAAAGAAATGAAAATGCCATATTAAATAGTTATAAGTCATAAAAAAAAAAAAAAACTTACTACTTAATTTAGCATGAACAGTTTTAAAAACATACATTTTACATTATTACATTTAACATGAACATACTGTACAGCAATAATAATTTTAGTAAAACAGAGCATTGCAAAATTTTTTAAATATGTTTTTCCATTCATACATCCTCTCATCCATACCGCTTGCTACCAACTCCACCCCAGCAGAGCCCAAGCCCTAAGACGAACCGGCCGAAATCATCCGCTCCATGAAATGTTGTTTAAAGACACCACAAACCGGGAAAGGCTAGGGATTGAGGTAATATTTATCGGGAGGGAGTTCCATAAGAGACACGCCGTTATTGTGAAAGATTTGTTGTATGCAGCTGTTCTGTGATGGGGCATGCGTAAAGGTGAAGATCCCGATCTTGATCCACTTGAACTTCTTTCCGCCACGTACTCAAAATCTTTAGAAAAATATTTTGGTGATTTTTTTGGTAATGAAAGAATGAGTAAAAGAGAGAATTTTGATATACCTCTGATCAGATAGTTTCAAAATTTTAGACTGGATATAGTATGGAGTTATATGCTCATCTCTCTGTATGTTAAAAGCGAAACGGAGGCAGTAATTTTGAGTCCTTTGCAGTCTTTCACTAAGTGATACAGTCATGTCATTGAGTACTGAGTTAAAGTAAGTAAAATAGGGAAATATGAGTGATTTGACTAGGATCAGTTTGATTTCTGCTGGTAGAAAGTGTTGAAGTCTTTTTAGCGAGTGCATTCCTGCAAATACTCTGTTGCATGTCTCGACAACGGCTTCGTTCCAAGTAAGAGTAGTGTTGATTGTTAGCCCAAGACTCTTTACCTTGCTACAAAAAGGAACAGCTTGTCCATTTACTCTTATCTCTTGTAGGGTATCATGGTTGATTGCATTTCTGAGCCGGGAATGACTTATGATAATTGGCTTCGTCTTGCTGCTATTCAGATTAAGACCATTCTTTTCCGCCCATTTAACTATATTGGATATATTAGCATTCATCATCTGAATAGAGTAGTTTACCATGTTTGGACAAAAATGCAGGTATATTTGGAGATCGTCGGTGTACATGTGATATTTACAATTAGTGATGCTTGAAGTTATGTCATTGACATAGAGGACAAACAACAAAGGGTCCAGTATAGAGCCTTGGGGCACACCACAGTAACATGTTCCCAGTCAGATGTCTCGTCACCGATCTGTACACACTGCCACCTGCCGGAAAGGTATGACCTTAGCCAGGAAACTACTTGGTCAGAAAACCCTAATGCCCTCAATTTTAAAAGAAGAAGTTGATGATTTACACAATCGAAAGCTTTTGAGAAATCAAAGAGAGTAAGAATAGTTCCCTGACTAGAATCCATCGCTTTACGTAAGTCATCAGTAATTCGAAGAAGAGCTGTTTCGGTACTGTGAGTAGTGCGGAAGCCCGACTGGAAATCATTAAAAATATTCTGGTTTGTTAAGTATTCAATAATTTGACAGTGAACCACTCTTTCAAGACCTTTAGATAAAGCGGGCAAGATACTGATTGGCCTGAAGTCTTGGCAATTTGAAGGAGTTGAGGTCTTTTGCAAAGGACGAACAAGGGCAGACTTCCACTGACAAGGAAAAATGCAATTTCTGAGGGATCTATTAAAAATAGTTGTGATTATAGGTAATGTGACAAACAAGATATCTTTTACAAAACGGATGGGAATACTATCTGAACCTACAGCATTACTGGTTATACGACGAATAGCTCTCAAAAAATCAATTTGAATAACAGGTTTGAGAGCAAATTCACAGAACCCCGCTTGCATAACTCTTGGAGCATACGAAAACTCTTGGATGTGATGAGTGTAGATGAGCGAATGTAGTCATTGTTACAAACTAAGGCCGCCTATTCCTTAGAAAGTGTCATTAATTAATAGCCCAATGACAAATGAACAGCCGGTGGTTATCAGCTGATCCTTCTCAAAATGTGTTATGACTCTTATTGGGATCGATCTGAGGACCTTTAGCACATGAATGAAGCTGGGATTGAACCAACTAGGCTACCGACCAATTTAATTATTTTTAGTCAACTCCCTTTGTCCATGGAACATTTCCAGATAAAAACATTCCTAAACAGAAATACTCAATGTTTTTCTGGATGAAGTTCAATACATCAAAACCATCCTGTATTTAAAAAAAATTGTTAGCAAGAAATGAACGCCAGATATTGTACCGGGTCGTTTTGACCGGTACATTTCGTTTTTTTCTTCGTTGTCTGCCGGGCTGCCTGAGATCGCTCGTGCCCGGCGAATCGCTACTTTGGTGGCCGTTGGCTCGGATCCGTTCGTTCCGTGTTCCAGCCTTTGTCTGTCAGGTTGGCCATCGGTTGGATTCTTCTAGTTTGTTCTCTGCGGCCGAACCACCTTACTATGATCGGCTAGAGACTCTAAAACTCCAGGGTCCTTGAGTAGGACGTTTCTACCCTCAGCCTGCCGTTCGGGGATTGTCGACCTTCTGCACTGCTAGCCTGGCCTGAGGACCATGTTGGAGCCTGGAGTCGCCCGCTACCCACTCTACATCTTTGGGGTAGAAGTCTTCTGTCCTCAGGTCAGTGCGTTCCTTTTTGGTTTCCCGGCGGCTGAGCTGGGGGTTTAATTTAAAAACTGAAAAAAAGAGCAAAAAGAAAGAAAAAAAAGTTTGGGGAACTATTGAATTTTGCCGAGGCCTAAACGGATTGGACAAAGTGATAACACAGCCATGGGGACCTATATGTTTTTTATGACAAAAAAAAAAAAACTTAAAATACAAAAAGAGCTTTTAGTGTTAAATTGTTATGTAGTTTAATTAGTTTATTTTGTTGTTAGATATGTTAGAGTTTATATTTGTTAGGTCCCCATTGTTAAATCATGTTATTATTTATTTATATGTTTAGGCCTAGTTATTGTTATTTTTTTTTTTTTTTTTTTTTTTTTAAGTGTCTTAGGGGTGTTTTGAAGTGAATTTTTACTCGAACGGTACCGTTTTATATATTTTTTTAAATTGTTTAGTTTTTAAACTCACCAAAAGGGGATTATTGTACTTTTACGTAACTTCTAATTCGGAGCTGCCCAGGGATTCCGGCTTACTCCCTGGCCTCGGAATTATGGGATGGTGGGGCTAAATTGCCGGGTTATTTGAGGTTATCAAAATTGTTTCTAAATTTTGTCACCCTTAAATTTTGATAATAAATTTTTGTCTTACGTTTCGGGTGTCTCTGGCTAGGCTGCAGATAGGCCATGTAGTAGTTAATTGTTAATTTTGGTATTTGTAGCGTTAAGTGTTTTTGTAGCTTTTGTATTATCTTGTTCATTTTAGTGTTGCTTGTTATTTATTTAAGAGAAATTGATATTGTGGCCTTCTGCCGTTTTTGACGGATTAACTTTTGTTCGACTTTGATAATAAAATTAGTGTTGCTCAGCTGCCGAGTGTTATTTTGACCCTCCAACTGCCACCCGTGATCCCATCGCTTGACTTGTTTTGAGCCATCCCCCAGTTGGCACGCTTTCCAGCTTTGGTGGGGGGGGGATGGGTCTCAGATTGTTACAATTGGTAGCAGAGCGTGGTTGTCTAAAAAAAATTCTCTCTTGGTGGTTGACGGTGGGTGTTTGCCTGTTAGTAGGTCATGGTTGGCCGACCTACCGGCTAGGTGTCTTGGCAATTTGAAGGAGTTGAGGTATTTTGCAAAGGACGAACAAGGGCAGACTTCCACTGACAAGGAAAAATGCAATTTCTGAGGGATCTATTAAAAATAGTTGTGATTATAGGTAATGTGACAAACAAGATATCTTTTACAAAACGGATGGGAATACTATCTGAACCTACAGCATTACTGGTTATACGACGAATAGCTCTCAAAACATCAATTTGAATAACAGGTTTGAGAGCAAATTCACAGAACCCCGCTTGCATAACTCTTGGAGCATACGAAAACTCTTGGATGTGATGAGTGTAGATGAGCGAATGTAGTCATTGTTACAAACTAAGGCCGCCTATTCCTTAGAAAGTGTCATTAATTAATAGCCCAATGACAAATGAACAGCCGGTGGTTATCAGCTGATCCTTCTCAAAATGTGTTATGACTCTTATTGGGATCGATCTGAGGACCTTTAGCACATGAATGAAGCTGGGATTGAACCAACTAGGCTACCGACCAATTTAATTATTTTTAGTCAACTCCCTTTGTCCATGGAACATTTCCAGATAAAAACATTCCTAAACAGAAATACTCAATGTTTTTCTGGATGAAGTTCAATACATCAAAACCATCCTGTATTTAAAAAAAATTGTCAGCAAGAAATGAACGCCAGATATTGTACCGGGTCGTTTTGACCGGTACATTTCGTTTTTTCTTCGTTGTCTGCCGGGCTGCCTGAGATCGCTCGTGCCCGGCGAATCGCTACTTTGGTGGCCGTTGGCTCGGATCCGTTCGTTCCGTGTTCCAGCCTTTGTCTGTCAGGTTGGCCATCGGTTGGATTCTTCTAGTTTGTTCTCTGCGGCCGAACCACCTTACTATGATCGGCTAGAGACTCTAAAACTCCAGGGTCCTTGAGTAGGACGTTTCTACCCTCAGCCTGCCGTTCGGGGATTGTCGACCTTCTGCACTGCTAGCCTGGCCTGAGGACCATGTTGGAGCCTGGAGTCGCCCGCTACCCACTCTACATCTTTGGGGTAGAAGTCTTCTGTCCTCAGGTCAGTGCGTTCCTTTTTGGTTTCCCGGCGGCTGAGCTGGGGGTTTAATTTAAAAACTGAAAAAAAGAGCAAAAAGAAAGAAAAAAAAGTTTGGGGAACTATTGAATTTTGCCGAGGCCTAAACGGATTGGACAAAGTGATAACACAGCCAAGGGGACCTATATGTTTTTTTATGACAAAAAAAAAAAAAACTTAAAATACAAAAAGAGCTTTTAGTGTTAAATTGTTATGTAGTTTAATTAGTTTATTTTGTTGTTAGATATGTTAGAGTTTATATTTGTTAGGTCCCCATTGTTAAATCATCTTATTATTTATTTATATGTTTAGGCCTAGTTATTGTTAGTTATTTTTTTTTTTTTAAGTGTCTTAGGGGTGTTTTGAAGTGAATTTTTACTCGAACGGTACCGTTTTATATATTTTTTTAAATTGTTTAGTTTTTAAATTCACCAAAAGGGGATTATTGTACTTTTACGTAACTTCTAATTCGGAGCTGCCCAGGGATTCCGGCTTACTCCCTGGCCTCGGTGGAATTATGGGATGGTGGGGCTAAATTGCCGGGTTATTTGAGGTTATCAAAATTGTTTCTAAATTTTGTCACCTTTTAAATTTGTTAATAAATTTTTGTCTTACGTTTCGGGTGTCTCTGGCTAGGCTGCAGATAGGCCATGTAGTAGTTAATTGTTAATTTTGGTATTTGTAGCGTTAAGTGTTTTTGTAGCTTTTGTATTATCTTGTTCATTTTAGTGTTGCTTGTTATTTATTTAAGAGAAATTGATATTGTGGCCTTCTGCCGTTTTTGACGGATTAACTTTTGTTCGACTTTGATAATAAAATTAGTGTTGCTCAGCTGCCGAGTGTTATTTTGACCCTCCAACTGCCACCCGTGATCCCATCGCTTGACTTGTTTTGAGCCATCCCCCAGTTGGCACGCTTTCCAGCTTTGGTGGGGGGGGGATGGGTCTCAGATTGTTACAATTGGTAGCAGAACGTGGTTGTCTAAAAAAAAAATTCTCTCTTGGTGGTTGACGGTGGGTGTTTGCCTGTTAGTAGGTCATGGTTGGCCGACCTACCGGCTAGGTGTCTTGGTAATTTGTTAAAGAAAAAAAAAAGAAACAAATAAATATTTATTGAAAAACAAAAACAATTAGAAAACCCAAATAAATAATTAATAGGCAATCCGCTTGGTTACTTTGTTGAATGGGTTTCATGGGGGGATTGGAGTGGTCGGCAGTGGCTCGGTAGGCTGAGGGATTTGTTCGTCTTGGACCCTGGAGTTGTCGTTTTTTTTTTATATTGTTGAGATTTGTTGCGTTCTCGATGGCCTATCTGCAGAATGTTGCCCTCCTGGTGAAGGAGGAGTTGATTTTCGAGTTGAGGGCGCGTGGTGTGACTCCGGAGCGTGATGTTTTGAATCTCCGGAGGTTGCTGCGGGAGCAGTTGTCCGCGGGTACGGTGGTGGAGTGGTCTGATCTACTGGAGGTTGGTGATGAGTTGTCTGTTTGTAAACGCAAGGTGGAAGATTGGGAAGGGGTTTTGGAAGATTTGCAGTTGGAACCTCCAGTAGGTCGTGACCGGGCCTACCGTCTTGCACGTTTGGGGCATCTGCTTACCCGCTTACGTATGGTCAACCGGGCACCGGGGTTGGAACCGTCGGATAGGGCGTGGATCTTGGAGAGTGTGTCTAGGCTTGAAGAGATTTTTCAGGCACTCTCCGGTTCCACGACTCCTACGGGTCTGGGTCAGCGGCCTAATTTCTCGCTGTCGCCTAACGTGTCGAGGCCGCAGGCTGAGACAACGGCTCTCACTGTGCCTGAGGCTCCTTCTGAGCCTGCAGGTGTTTCTGTTGAGGTCGCTTGTGGTTCGGCTCCAGCTGCCGTTCCTTCGGCTTCTTTGTGTTCACCTGCTCTTCTGCAGCTGAGCTACCACAAGTACCTAACCCTCTCACGCCCATGATCCAGAATCTCCCTGTGATCGATGGGATGGATCCTGAGGAGCTTTGTAACCTTTCTCTTCCTATACTTTTATTTGGGTTACATTAAACTAATATTTTCAATTAATTAAATAAAATTAATTGGAATTAGAATGATTGACTTTGAATAATTTGTTATCACTTTGGATAACAATCTATAATTTGCTACCTTTATAAGGTTCTTAGCTTAATTTGATCATTCTTTATATTCTTATTTTTTAACTAGTAAAAAATATATTTTAATTTAGAACATGATTATTTCTTAATTTTCTCAGGGTCTGTTGGGTAAATTGGTGAGACTGTATGATACAATGAAACAAGGCAGTTATGCTTTTACAATATTACTTTAATCACATGTTTTAAAAAAAAATCCTGATTTAATTGATTCAAAATCTGACAATAGATATTCAAAATTCTAACCTATTTCATTTAGTGAAAATATATTGAAAATTACAGTCTTATATTAAATATAAAACTAAACTTATCTGTATAATTTTATAGATGAGTCCAAGCTATTAGCTGTAGCGCGGTTTTTTAATTTACTTTGGATAACTACTTAATTAAAACGCACAATCTAGAAAATTTTGAAAAGCAAACTTGTTTTATATCACTACATCATGAACTATACTATGAATTTATTAATTAAGTTATTGTCTACCACGAGGTTTACAAAGTTCGAACTAGTAGATCATGTTTTAGATCTTGTTGTCAGAGATGGACTGGGGTGAGAAGCGTCTCTCAACCGTCGGGCTTGATTCCTCTCCCCTACCCTTTCTTCCGATATGTTTTTCATTTGCTTTGGAGAGTTTTTGGCAATTTCCGCTTGCACCACGAGGTTGCTGTCTGTCCGATGCTGCCATCTACGGAAATATTTCTAACTACGTTCCCCGTTCTGATTGGTCCCTTTCAAAACTTGTCCTCTGAATCGTTTAATTTACTTGGATCCGGGGTGGGGACGATGGAAATTTCCAACCGACCTGTTGACTCTTGTCACACGCCACCCTGTCCTATTTATGATTATAATTCTCAGAAGTACTCCACCCATGTCTGGTTTATAACAAAGACAGAGTTGTATTTTGTTTACTCCAGATGTTTCTGTTTGCTTTCCTATCTGACTTGCAACAATTCTCTAACATTATTTGAACCTTCGTAGTTTATTCCCATTAAATATATCCCTTTCTTTTACGTAATAATTTATTATCTATTTAAATTAATTAATTCATCTATCAATTTGGTGGACCTGTTACAGTACCCCCCGATTTTTTGCGATGTGTGAGTAACGCGAGTCAAAAAATCTAGATTTTAAACATGATTCGCCAAATTGTCGGTTGTTCCTCAGATAAGTTTTAGTTTTACATTATTTACTATATCTAAAATGAATTGAACCTATCAACTAACATACAATTCAATATCAGATTACATATCACATATTATCTGAACAATACATCATCATTTTCTTGCAAATATTCAAGAATCAATATTTATCAAAACAAGTTGTTTAAATCATCAATACAATTCAATGAATTACAATTCAATAAATCACAAAGTCATCAATTACAAATCAATCATTCATGAATCAAAAATTCAATAGATCATTACATTCTACACAGTTATTAATAAAAAGTCAATAATTCAAAAATTAAAGTCATCAAATTACAATTCAATAAATCACAATTGTTGATTAACAATTCAACAATTCATGAATTAACAATTTAACAGCTCATTTCATCATACATAATTGTTAACAAAATTTAGTATACATTTAATCATTACAAGTTGTCAATCAAAAACTCCATCAGTCATGAATTAAAAATTGTCAAACAAAAACTATACACTACACATTGGAATTTATACATCAACAATCTCTACATCCTCAAGTTTTTTATAAGCATTAATCAAAATTAATTAATCACTAAGTTATAATCTCCCTTTAAATACCAAATGATCAGTATTCATTGACAGATCATTTAAATCGTTAGTAAAAAATTCAAAAATTATAAATTAACAATGAATCATTCATTCATTCACATATGATCATGAATCAAAAACAATGATACACAAATCAAAATTCACAAATCAAAATCAATACTTCATAAATTCAATATCATCAATTAACTATTATACATCATCTAAAATTATACAAGTTCTCAGTTAAAATCAACGATCCATTCCATAATACACCGTCATTAGTCAAAAATACACAGGTCATGTATCAATATCAATAAAGTACAAGTCAACAATCACTAATTCACTATTTAAAAGTTAATTAATCTTCAACTCATTTACAATTATCATCTTTCAACATCATCATCAAAATCATATGACTACTAATCACAAACACCTATCATATAACTCATCAATTCTTAAAGGAGTTTTCATTCATTGATTCAACAATTCATCAATCATCTTATCAATCGTCAGTCACTTTGTCAATAACCTTCCAAAATTCTCAAATACATCATCAATATTTAAGCCTTCCTTACATTTTCACCTAAATTTTCAATCATTACACAATCTTTAACATTCTCAATTAAATCATCATACATTAAACAAGTCTTTACATTATCAAGTCAGTTATCAATCATTAAACAATCTTTAACTACATTTTCAATCATCAAACAAGTCATCGAATTATTCAATACATTCTCAAATCAATACCTCACTATTATTTTTATACATTTCATTAATCCTTAGACTAACTGGTCATTAAAACATCTTACATATTATTGATCATTAGACATATGATCAATCCTTGAAATTGTGCATCATTAATTACTAAATTATTTAAACAATAATTAGTAATTTCAATCAATAGTTTATCAACTCCTATATTTATACAAGAATAGCTTGAATTATTCTTTACTAATAAACAACAGATACATTACATAATTCTTTGTCATTGATGCAGGTTATCATTATTATTTATCATTTTATGATTTATAACAAAAAATTTTCAATCATTTCAAAAAGTTTAAATTATTATTTGTATATTACATATTATTCAAGAATATAATAAAAATGTCAATCAATACAATTGTTATTTTTTTATTATCCATATTCCATTATTTGTATTAGTCATATTTTTATTTTACTATTCATAAGTTACAATTTGTTTGCTAACTCTAATTATTTTTCAAATATATAAACATGATATTTTGTTTAAATATTTTTCAAATATATTGTCATGTCTTTTGGATTTACAGTGAGCCATTACTAATAGTATATAAAACAGTCACTTTGTTATGAGATATCACTCATTTGTTGAAAACTGGAAAAGTTCCACGTGGAAAGTTTTTCACTGGTTCGCACTCATGTTTATTTCAAGTTTCAAAGATTAAACACCAAGGTTAAGTTCTGAGAATGTCTGATTCACAAGGCTAAAGGTCTTGAATGATTAAAAAGATTGTAATAAATGTACAATCAAACACCAACGATAACTGTTCTACAGATTGTTGTTCTCGAAAAACTAGTGTTCTGGGGTGTAAAAGGTTGGCAGTGCTGCATCAATGGGCTGAGTCATCCATCAACTGATGTGCTCCTGGGCTGACAGCTCTACCGCGTCATGGGTCTGCATGGCGCGCCGTTGATCCGAACCCCCCGTCTGCGACACAGCTGTCGCTCATGTCCATGCGTGTCTATTTTTCACACAGTGTTCCTTGTTGTCACTGGTTCTTGGGTAAGATCATCTTACCTGATGGTCGTTTCACTATTGTTTATAATGCCCAACACAGTCTCAACTAGTTTCACTGAAAGTTTGTTTCAGTACAAAGTCCTTTTATTCACATGATTACTTTAATTTCCTTTTCCATTAAATAATACATATAACTTAATTCAATTACAGGCTGTTGATTATAGCAATAGCCTGTTTTTAATTGCATCTGTAATTAATTGAAGTAAAAAATTGTTTATAAAACATTTAAACAAACTCATGTTTAATCATCTTTTTACTTTTACACACACACATTATTTGTGCACAGAATTTTAATTTATTTGTACATTTACTAATGTTGCTTTACCTATTTCAAGCTGACCTATGCAAAGTTAGTTGTCATTATTATTTTTATAAAGTTTCTAATAACTCATTAATGGTTGTTCATTATTGACATAAAAATAATTACTCATATTTACTATTACATTTTACTCATGTTAAACTTTTTAAATTCCATCACTTATTATTTGCATCAATGACAAAATAAAATTTATTTGCAATATATTACCATCAAACATTGTCATTACATTATAATCACATTAATTTGTGATTTTTATTACTCATTGTTTGCACCAATATCAGTACAACAGTTTATTAACAAAATTATAATAACACATCTACACGTCTCAATCCACTTTTACAATATTATGTTTCAAAATTACTAATCTATTGGTGTCTGTAACATGACTTTTGTACATGGGGAATTGTCATGCTACAGATCACTGTAAGCTTTTTGTCTTTAGACGCTATTGTCAAGGTTAACCAACACCTGAAACTGTAACACTGTGCCATTGTGTGATTAATAGAGTACTTGGCGTTAAAGAATTTAGAATTTGGAAAGTGACTAGTTGTAATTATTGTCGAATCGTACTGCTATTAACCAATGGCTATTCTCCCTTCATAAAATTCTTATCATGATTAAACATCATATAAGTTGTCAAAATACATAGAATGTATATCTTTATCATATCAGATTCATCATACACAAATTATAATAATACAGCATTATAAAGAATCTCCTCTCATCATCTTATTCAAACATAGGTATCATCTCATCATATTCAATATCAGAATTACATTCATCTGATTACTTTCAATATAAACACAACAAGTTATTATAATAAAATATTTCTTAAAAATCTCCTTCAATCATATTAGTTAAACACATCCTGGAATCATATCATATTGTTGTCTGAGTAGTATTCATTATAAACATAAACAATTTGTAAATACAAAGTGTTTTAAAAATCTTGATATATTTTAATCTAACATACATGGCACATTCTACCAATGTTGTTTTCAAAATATGGACATAAACAAGTTATATTAACAGGGTAGTTTAAAGATTCTCCCTAAATCAGCTTGGTCTCATATCAGTATCCTATTATCATTTGTGTTACATTCATTTAATCATTTCAATGTAAGTATAAACAAGTCACAATAACACAGTATTGTAAAGAAATTTTCTCATTATTTTAATCTCATATAAACTTCATACTATTATTAATGTTGCATTCATTAAGTACATATTATTATCAGAGTTACATTTAAAACTTTTTTATATTTCTTACTCAATAACAACTCTCCGGTTATTATTATTTTTCACAAATTTTTAATTAGGCCTACCATATATTTACTATTATGACATTTGTAGATATTTTTCTTTTAACAGTCATTCTTACCATTAACAATATTTATTTATCATCTTAGTTTAACATGAATGTCATATTATTTCAATGTTATATTTAAATCTCCTATTCAATCACAAATTCACCTTACTGTCAATATTACAATTCTTCAACTAGGCCTATTATTTGTTTATTATTAAATGACATCTTTAAGTATTCTTTCATTTAATAATCATCTCTACACTTTCTTTATTTATTTTTATATAACCCCCCTATCATTAAAGTTACCTTGTTTCAACTATTATTTATTTATTATTATTTCATCTTCAGGGATTTTTTATTGAACAGCTAAGTTTACAGTTTAATTTTCTATGTCAATGAGATTATCCGAGAGCGCTAGTTTAAATTTTTTCTTTTTATATTTAAAGTTTGAGAAACATGAGATATTATAGTATCTCATCACATAGTTAACAAAGTCCTCCCTGTTTACATCACATTTTTCACCCCCCATCATGTTATTTTCAACTTCCTTTTGTTTGTTTAGGCCCCAATATTTATTTATGACTTCCATTTCAAACTTAAAGAACTCATTCAGTTCTTCTAGCCTACTTCTGATTGTTTTTAGTTTTGCATTCTCCTGACAGTTAAATTCATTTATATTACCTTCAAGGTTAGTGTGACATACTGCCAAAGCCTTATTTATTTTTTCTATTTTATCATCTAGCACATTGTTTTGTAGATGACCTATCTGCTTCTTAAATTCATCATTTACACTAGGCCTACTCATTTGACTACTTAGTTCATAGCCTACTTTAGTTGTTTTCACATTTATTTTTATGTGTTTAGCTTGCAAAGTTTCATTTATTTTATCTATTCTATCCTCTATATCAATTATCTTGATAGTTTGTTCCCTATCTTGTTGATTTACTTCATTGCTACCACTACTTTCCTTTAACTCATTTGCTACACCAAAGTACACTTTTACTCTTTCAGTTTTATTGACAACATTGTCTTTAGCATGGCTTGTCCTATCATTGACATTTTTTATAGGCTCATTAGTTTTCATTTTAAGTTCATTATTTAACTTTGTTACACCCTCATTTACTTCTTGAATCTTAACACCTCTTTCTCCTAACCTTACATTGATCTCATCAAGTTTAGAGTTTATATTATTGGTTATGTTTACCAGCAAATCTAACCTCACATTAGTTTCCTCCTTTAGCTTTAAGTTACTGTCATTTGTCTCTTTCATTTTAACATTAGTCTCACCTAATTTAACATTAATCTCCTCTAGTTTAGTGTTAATGTCACTCATGTTTATCAACATATCTATTTTAGTTGACAGCAGTCTGTCCTCAGTATTATTTATTTTTATAGGTTCTTGCCTATCTTTATCATTTGTTTCACTTACAACATTATTCTCCTCTAATACACTGTCTTTATTAGCACCTACTTTTACTTCTTTTATCTTATTGTTTATTTCATTAAGCTTAACCTCAGTTTGGTCTAATCTGTCGCTAATTTTATCAAATTTAGCTTCTAATTTAGTATTGGTTTCATTAATCATTTTTACTATGTCAGTAAATTTCTTATTATTTTCCTCATTTATATCTTTAAACTTGGTTTCAAAATTATCTTGTTTAGTGTTCATGTTTCCTAGCGTCTCAACTATGTGTGCTAATGTATTTTCCATACTTGATTCTGGCCTAGCTTCATCACATTTATTTTTATTTATCTTTATTTCTTTTAAGATACTTAAAGATGTTTCTGAGTCATCGGAGTCCACCTCCGTGTCTTTTACTATGTCTGCCTCAGTCATGTTTATCTTTTAGAATTTAATAAATTACAAAATATTATTTTAAACAATTTTTTCTTTTACTCAATTGAATTTTGAATTTAAATTAAAAAAGAAATATTTTCTTATTTTTCTAGTACATTTGCTTTTTTAAATATATTTAAATATATTTACTTCATTTCTTGCATCATACAGCCTCACGTCGTTGGCGCCATTTTGTAACCTTTCTTACATTGGCCTCTCGTTGTCGCGCCATTTTGTAACCTTTCTCTTCCTTGACTTTTATTGGGTTACATTAAATTAATATTTTCAATTAATTTAATAAAATTAATTGGAATTAGAATGATTGACTTTGAATAATTTGCTATCACTTTGGATAACAATCTATAATTTGCTACCTTTATAAGGTTCTTAGCTTAATTTGATCATTCTTTATATTCTTATTTTTTAACTAGTAAAAAATATATTTTAATTTAGAACATGATTATTTCTTAATTTTCTCAGGGTCTGTTGGGTAAATTGGTGAGACTGTATGATACAATGAAACAAGGCAGTTATGCTTTTACAATATTACTTTAATCACATGTTTTCAAAAAAAAATCCTTATTTAATTCATTCAAAATCTGACAATAGATATTCAAAATTCTAACCTATTTCATTTAGTGAAAATATATTGAAAATTACAGTCTTATATTAAATATAAAACTAAACTTATCTGTATAATTTTATAGATGAGTCCAAGCTATTAGCTGTAGCGCGGTTTTTTAATTTACTTTGGATAACTACTTAATTAAAACGCACAATCTAGAAAATTTTGAAAAGCAAACTTGTTTTATATCACTACATCATGAACTATACTATGAATTTATTAATTAAGTTATTGTCTACCACGAGGTTTACAAAGTTCGAACTAGTAGATCATGTTTTAGATCTTGTTGTCAGAGATGGACTGGGGTGAGAAGCGTCTCTCAACCGTCGGGCTTGATTCCTCTCCCCTACCCTTTCTTCCGGTATGTTTTTCATTTGCTTTGGAGAGTTTTTGGCAATTTCCGCTTGCACCACGAGGTTGCTGTCTGTCCGATGCTGCCATCTACGGAAATATTTCTAACTACGTTCCCCGTTCTGATTGGTCCCTTTCAAAACTTGTCCTCTGAATCGTTTAATTTACTTGGATCCGGGGTGGGGACGATGGAAATTTCCAACCGACCTGTTGACTCTTGTCACACGCCACCCTGTCCTATTTATGATTATAATTCTCAGAAGTACTCCACCCATGTCTGGTTTATAACAAAGACAGAGTTGTATTTTGTTTACTCCAGATGTTTCTGTTTGCTTTCCTATCTGACTTGCAACAATTCTCTAACATTATTTGAACCTTCGTAGTTTATTCCCATTAAATATATCCCTTTCTTTTACGTAATAATTTATTATCTATTTAAATTAATTAATTCATCTATCAATTTGGTGGACCTGTTACAGCTTCTTAAGTTTCTAGTGGCCTTTCTCAGACTTAGTGAGATGCCCGGCATGCAGGCTGGGGACTTGCTTCGTCTGATTTTCCCGTATTGCAGAGGTCCCGTTGGGGAGTTGCTGAGTTCTGTCTTGGCCAGTGATGCCTCGGTGGAATCGTTTCATCGAGAGTTACTTTCGTCGTTTCTTCCCATTCGACTCAGGGAGAGGATGGTCATGGACAGATTTTATCGGTCGCAGGGTAGGGGCGAGTCTCTGGCAGCCTATGTCTCTTCAGTAAAGGAAGCTCGTCAAGCGTTTCGCCTCACACTTTCTGAAGCTGACACCGTTCGTGTCATCCTGGATGGCATTTCTCCGGAAGAACGGTGCAGATTAGTTTTTGCTGGTGTGCCTTCGTCTTTTCGGGAGCTGCATCAGCTGTGCATTGTTTCGCGCAGCGTGCAGTTCTCAGACCAGCAAGGGAGGGATTCTGAGAGTCATCGTGCTCTCCCCACCCGTCGACCGGCTATGTCTGTAGGTGTGAGTCAGCCAGTGGAGGGTCGTGGTTCTCGGCCTCCTGTTGTGTGTTTTGCTTGTGGCCAACCTGGTCACATTCGTCGTAACTGTCCACGTGCTCGAGGTCATGGGGCGGGAAACGCTCAGCGCGGGGGGTTGCCTCCACAGTAGCTCCCCGCGTTGTTGCGAGTGACCGTGGCCATTTGCCTCTGACACGTGCCCATAGCAGGAGTGTCGGGGATTTTTCGGGCCTTGCTGGCATGGCTTCCCTGGGACTTAGTGCGGTCACCTCGGTGTGTCCTGGCGTTTTTGTATCTTTTGGTGGTACGGTGTGTCGAGCCCTTCTTGATTCTGGTTCGGCATGCAGTATCATCAGCCTTTCTCTTTTTGAGTCCCTTGACGCCTTAGGACTTGTCAGGCACACCGAGCCTTCTTCTGTTACTTGCTGGACGGCATCCCAAACTCCTTTACCTATTCTTCTGAAGGCGTCATTACATTTGAAGATCGAAGGATTTTCCTGGAGGTGGGGTTTTCTTGTTGCCAAGGACCTGGCGGTTTCTTGTATCCTAGGGGCAGACTTTATCTCTAAAAGTGGTATGGTGCTTGACCTCCAGAAGCGCCAGATGTTTTTCAAGTTTAATCGGCGAGTTTTGGTGCCTCTAGTATGTGATTCTGACTGCCCTCCTGCAGTCAGAGAGGTGGGTTGTGAGCCCGAACAACCCAAGGTGGATCCAGTTGGTCATCTCCCCCCTGAGCAGGTGGAGGCCATTAGGAGGCTGTGTTTGCGGTTTTCTGATGTGCTTACGCCTGAGCTTGGGGTCACTTCTCTTCTGGAGTATGAGATCCACCTCACCGATCCTCAGCCAGTTAGAAGTCGTCCGTACAAACTTGCTCCCCCAAAGGTGGAGGTTATGAGGGCTATGATTGAAGATCTTCTGAGCAAGGGTGTGATTGAACCGTCTCGTTCCGCTTATGCCAGTCCAGCTTTTCTTGTGCCCAAGCGTAATGGTAAGTCTAGGCTTGTGATGGATTATCGGAGGCTCAACGCTAAGGTCGCTATTGAATCGGTACCTCTGCCTGGTTTGCATTCTGCGTTTGATTGGTTCGGTAAGGCTAAGTTTTTCAGTGTGTTTGATTTGAACCAGGCCTACCATCAGATTCCATTGAAGAAGGAATCACGGCCTATGACTAGCTTCTGTGTTCCCTGGAATCTCTATCAGTTCACTAGGGTTCCTATGGGTCTTGCTGTGGGTGCCCAGACTCTTACTCGTCTGCTTGATTCCATCTTCCATGATGTGAAATTCCAGTTTGTCTTCAATTACCTGGACGACCTTCTTGTCTACAGTGAGACTTTCGGGGAACACATGCAACATCTGGAGGAAGTTCTTAGTCGCCTTAAATCAGCTGGCCTTACCGTCAATCCAGAGAAAGTCACTTTTGCTCGTCCTGAGATTTCTTTTCTGGGTCATCTCATATCTTCTCGAGGCGTCTGCATTGATCCTGCGAGGACCCAGGGCATTCGGGATTTTCCTCCTCCCAAAGATGCCAAGGGGATTGCCCATTTTGTGGGGATGGTGAATTTTTACCGGAGGTTCATCCCCAACGTGGCCGAGCTTGCTGCCCCGTTGAACGAGTTGCGGAAGAAAGGTGTCCCTTTTTTGTGGGGCCAAGCTCAGCAGACTGCCTTTGATGCTCTCAAGGAGGCTATCACGCAACCTCCTGTTCTGCGTATGCCTGATTTCAGCAGAGAATTCATCCTTCAGTCTGATGCCTCCTCCTCCGCCATTGCTGCTGTTCTTTCTCAGGAGTTTGATGGGGTCAAGCAGCCCATCGCTTTTGCTTCGAGGACGTTGTCTCACCAGGAAAAGAAAGCTTCCTCCATCTATGAGTTAGAGTGTCTGGCTGTTGTCTTCGGTACGGACAAGTTTCGGCGTTTCTTGGAACACGCTGAGTTCTTGCTGGAGACTGACAATCAGGCACTATCTTGGCTTCTTGCCCATCCCAGACAGCTTGGGAAAATTGGTCGCTGGGTGGTCAAGATTTCTGCTTTTAAGTTCCGAGTCCAACATCTTAGGGGTACCCAGAATGTCATCGCGGATGCTCTTTCCCGCATGTATCATGAACCCAGTGATCCACCGACTGAGGCTGTTGCTCAGTGTGGTGCTGTTCTTCTGGATTTTCCTTTGGCTTTCGACGACCTACTGTCCCATCAGCAAAAAGATCCTGAGCTGTCAGTCATCTTAGGTGAGCTTCAAGAGGGAGGTGCCCACCCTCCCTATTTTCTGTCCAAAGGGGTACTCTGTTGCCGTCCTCGACAGAGGGGTGAACCCCGTGTAGTGCTGCTTAGTCATCTAGTACCGATGGTCTTTCAGTATTATCACTCTTCCCTTGTGGGCGGTCATCTTGGCATTCATAAGACCATCGCTAAGATTCGTAGGTACTTCATCTGGAAGGGCATGGACCGGGATGTTGCGGGCAGAGTGCGGGCTTGACACCTGTGCTCTCTCAGCAAGCCTAGTCAGAATGAAAGGTTAGGGTTGTTATCTTCTGAGGTGGCCGAGCGTCCTTTTGAGAAGGTGTTCATCGACTACGTGGGTCCTTTTCCCCGTAGCAAGACAGGTAGCTCCTACCTACTTGTTTGTGTGGATGCTTTCTCGAAGTTCGTTTGGCTTTTCCCACTTCGGATTGCTTCGGCCAAGCTCACCATCCGTGCTCTCCAGTCCCAACTCTTCCAGCACTTTGGTGTGCCTTCTACTCTTGTGTCCGACAACGGTAGCCAGTTTACCTCACACGAGTTTCGTAGGTTCTGTTTTGGCAATGGTATCAGGCATGTGACTACCTCTCCTTATTACCCACAGCCTTCTCATGCAGAGCGGTTCAACCGCAATCTTCGGTCTGCCCTTATTACTTTCCATGCTGAGAAGCAGAACACCTGGGATGAGAGTCTCTCTTGGCTCCAGCTTGCTTTCAATTCTTCCAAGCATGAGAGTCACAGTGCCACTCCCTTCGAGATTCTACATGGCTACCCTCCTAACAACCCTTTGTCCAACTTGTGGAGGCTAGAGGATCTTCTACCTACGCCAGGTGCCACTGACGTAGTGTCCACGTGGCGGGCTGCTCGGCGCAACCTGCTACGTGCTAGAGAGAGAGTGAGGAGGAGGTATGATAAGGGTCGTACTCCTAACCCTTTTCAGGTTGGAGATCTGGTTCTTTGTCAGGCTCACCCGATCAGTTCGGCCGCGGAACGAAGAGTTGCAAAGTTGTGCTATCGGTGGTCTGGTCCCCACCGCATCGACAGGTTTTTGTCACCGGTGACTGCTCTGCTGGTTGATCCCCAGTCAGGCAGGGTGTTCAGGAAAGCCCATGTGTCCCAGCTTAAGGCTTTCCGGGGAACGGTTGATCCAGGAGTGGGTGTTCCTGGGGGTTTCTTGGGGCAAAGAGATTGATCACCTCTGCGCCCTAGGTGGCTGTTCTGAGAGAGTCTCTTTCTCTCTTTTCTTGTCGGGCCCGACAGTCAGGGTAGTTTGCTCCCTGTTCGAGGGGTTTCCCCTCTTAGATTCTCTTTGGCGTCCTTGGAACACCACGCTTCGGAGGTTTCTTTTTCTTCTTCTGTTGGGTTCCCTGAGGCACCGAGTTTTCTCCCCTGCCTGGGTGTGTTGAGGTTTTGCAGAGGGAGGTTGTACCGGGTCGTTTTGACCGGTACATTTCGTTTTTTTCTTCGTTGTCTGCCGGGCTGCCTGAGATCGCTCGTGCCCGGCGAATCGCTACTTTGGTGGCCTTTGGCTCGGATCCGTTCGTTCCGTGTTCCAGCCTTTGTCTGTCAGGTTGGCCATCGGTTGGATTCTTCTAGTTTGTTCTCTGCGGCTGAACCACCTTACTATGATCGGCTAGAGACTCTAAAACTCCAGGGTCCTTGAGTAGGACGTTTCTACCCTCAGCCTGCCGTTCGGGGATTGTCGACCTTCTGCACTGCTAGCCTAGCCTGAGGACCATGTTGGAGCCTGGAGTCGCCCGCTACCCGCTCTACATCTTTGGGGTAGAAGTCTTCTGTCCCCAGGTCAGTGCGTTCCTTTTTGGTTTCCCGGCGGCTGAGCTGGGGGTTTAATTTAAAGAGTGAAAAAAAGTGCAAACAGAAAGAAGAAAAAAAAGTTTGGGGAACTATTGAATTTGGCCGAGGCCTAAACGGATTGGACAAAGTGATAACACAGTCATGGGGACCTATATGTTTTTTTATGACAAAAAAAAACTTAAAATACAAAAAGAGCTTTTAGTGTTAAATTGTTATGTAGTTTAATTAGTTTATTTTGTTGTTAGATATGTTAGAGTTTATATTTGTTAGGTCCCCATTGTTAAATCATGTTATTATTTATTTATATGTTTAGGCCTAGTTATTGTTATTTATTTATTTATTTTTTTTTTTAAGTGTCTTAGGGGTGTTTTGAAGTGAATTTTTACTCGAACGGTACCGTTTTATATATTTTTTTAAAATGTTTAGTTTTTAAACTCACCAAAAGGGGATTATTGTACTTTTACGTAACTTCTAATTCGGAGCTGCCCAGGGATTCCGGCTTACTCCCTGGCCTCGGTGGAATTATGGGATGGTGGGGCTAAATTGCCGGGTTATTTGAGGTTATCAAAATTGTTTCTAAATTTTGTCACCTTTTAAATTTGTTAATAAATTTTTGCCTTACGTTTCGGGTGTCTCTGGCTAGGCTGCAGATAGGCCATGTAGTGGTTAATTGTTAATTTTGGTATTTGTAGCGTTTAGTGTTTTTCTAGCTTTTGTGTTATCTTGTTCATTTTAGTGTTGCTTGTTATTTATTTAAGTGAAATTGATATTGTGGCCTTCTGCCGTTTTTGACGGATTAACTTTTGTTCGGCTTTGTTAATAAAATTAGTGTTGCTCAGCTGCCGAGTGTTATTTTGACCCTCCAACTGCCACCCGTGATCCCATCGCTTGACTTGTTTTGAGCCATCCCCCAGTTGGCACGCTTTCCAGCTTTGGTGGGGGGGGGATGGGTCTCAATATCAGCAGATTGAGTTCAATTTCGTCACTTTACCAACAACAAGAACATCTGAGAATATATTTAAAATGTTTTGTAAGCTTCATTACTTTTTTTAAATTGGATAATGGTTTCACCTTCGAATGATGCATTAATCAATCGAGGGGTTCAGATATTCCAAATAAAACAGTATCCTTGTCCCTAAAGTAAAACTGAACTTAGGACTTTTCCTCATATAAAATATGTAATCTTGAGATTTACTACCATTAGTAGTATTCAGTAACTCTCCAGAGTATGTCGATGAACAAACAACGAAATGCCTACATCAGTTCCCACAGAATTTCCATCATGGGAGAACTAGTATATATTTCTATTTTATACTACAAGTACAGTATGTAATTTGGAGTGTAAAAAAATACGTTCAAACACTACTCATTTTTTCTAGAGTAACTAAAATTATAAATGGAACAAAGTTAAAAGGTAACAATGCTATTATTTCAAAGATTTTGTTCAGTTTTTATGAAGGTGTTAAGTTCAATTTATTTGTTCAAGTTAAATAATTCCGTTCTACTATTCAAACATCTGGTCAACATATTAGCTAACAATAGCCTTCCTGGTTCCAATTGTTAAGAGCATAAAATAAAAGTTCATAGAATTACATTGCCTATGAACTTGACAGTCTATCAACATTACCAATTTACATGGCTTAAGGTCGCGTGCCCATATTACCTTATAAACATAACAGTCCCTTCGTGAAATGTGTACTTTACTTTTGAAGTAGAATGACTATTAGTGCGTTCTAATACTAATAACCACTCTGAGATATCACACACAGAGACTGACTCTTAGTGCCTGCAAATAACCTAACCTAACCTTCCTAACGACCAGTTAGGAACCTAACCTTCTTAACGACCAGTTAGGAACCTAACCTTCCTAACGACCAGTTAGAAACCTAACCTTCCTAACGACCAGTTAGGAACCTAACCTTCCTAACGACCAGTTAGGAACCTAGCCTACCTAACGACCAGTTAGGAACATAACCTTCCTAACGACCAGTTAGGAACCTAACCTTCCTAACGACCAGTTTGGAACCTAACCTTCCTAACGACCAGTTAGGAACCTAACCTTCTTAACCAGATATTTGAACGACTCTAAGATATCACACACAGAGACTAATTCTTAGTGCCTGCTAATAACCTAACCTAACCTTCCTAACGACCAGTTAGGAACCTAACCTTCTTAACGACCAGTTAGGAACCTAACCTTCCTAACGACCAGTTAGAAACCTAACCTTCCTAACGACCAGTTAGGAACCTAACCTTCCTAACGACCATTTAGGAACCTAACCTTCCTAACGATCAGTTAGGAACCTAACCTTCTTAACGACCAGTTAGGAACCTAACCTTCCTAACGACCAGTTAGGAACCAAACCTTCCTAACGACCAGTTAGGAACCTAACCTTCCTAACGACCAGTTAGGAACCTAACCTTCCTAACGACCAGTTAGGAACCTGACCTTCTTAACCAGATATTTGAATGACTCTGAGATATCACACACAGAGACTAACTCTTAGTGCCTGCTAATAACCTAACCTAACCTCCCTAACGACCAGTTAGGAACCTAACCTTACTAACGACCAGTTAGGAACCTAACCTTCCTAACGACCAGTTAGGAACCTAACCTTCCTAACGACCAGTTAGGATCCTAACCTTCCTAACGACCAGTTAGGAACCTAACCTTCTTAACGAACAGTTAGGAACCTAACCTTCCTAACGACCAGTTAGGAACCTAACCTTCTTAACCAGATATTTGAATGACTCTGAGATATCACACACAGAGACTAACTCTTAGTGCCTGCTAATAACCTAACCTAACCTTCCTAACGATCAGTTAGGAACCTAACCTTCTTAACCAGATATTTGAACGACTCTGAGATATCACACACAGAGACTAACTCTTAGTGCCTGCTAATAACCTAACCTAACCTTCCTAACGACCAGTTTGGAACCTAACCTTCCTAACGACCAGTTAGGAACCTAACCTTCTTAACCAGTTATTTGAACGACTCTGAGATATCACACACAGATACTGACTCTTAGTGCCTGCTAATAACCTAACCTAACCTTCCTAACGACCAGTTAGGAACCTAACCTTCTTAACGACCAGTTAGGAACCTAACCTTCCTAACGACCAGTTAGGAACCTAACCTTCTTAACCAGATATTTGAACGACTCTGAGATATCACACACAGAGACTAACTCTTAGTGCCTGCTAATAACCTAACCTAACCTTCCTAACGACCAGTTAGGAACCTAACCTTCCTAACGACCAGTTAGGAACCGAACCTTCTTAACCAGATATTTGAACGACTCTGAGATATTACACACAGATACTGACTCTTAGTGCCTGCTAATAACCTAACCTAACCTTCCTAACGACCAGTTAGGAACCTAACCTTCCTAACCAGTTATTTGAACGACTCTGAGATATCACACACAGATACTGACTGTTAGTGCCTGCTAATAACCTAACCTAACCTTCCTAACGACTAGTTAGGAACCTAACCTTCCTAACGACCAGTTAGGAACCGAACCTTCTTAACCAGATATTTGAACGACTCTGAGATATTACACACAGATACTGACTCTTAGTGCCTGCTAATAACCTAACCTAACCTTCCTAACGACCAGTTAGGAACCCAACCTTCCTAACCAGTTATTTGAACGACTCTGAGATATCATCCACAGAGACTGACTCTTAGTGCCTGCTAATAACCTAACCTAACCTACCTAACGACCAGTTAGGAACCTAACCTTCCTAACCAGTTACTTGAACGACTCTGAGATATCATCCACAGAGACTGACTCTTAGTGCCTGCTAATAACCTAACCTAACCTTCCTAACGACCAGTTAGGAACCTAACCTTCCTAACGACCAGTTAGGAACCTAACCTTCTTAACCAGTTATTTGAACGACTCTGAGATATCACACACAGATACTGACTCTTAGTGCCTGCTAATAACCTAACCTAACCTTCCTAACGACCAGTTAGGAACCTAACCTTCCTAACCAGTTATTTGAACGACTCTGAGATATCACACACAGATACTGACTCTTAGTGCCTGCTAATAACCTAACCTAACCTTCCTAACGACCAGTTAGGAACCTAACCTTCTTAACCAGATATTTGAACGACTCTGAGATATCGCACACAGAGACTGACTCTTAGTGCCTGCTAATAACCTAACCTAACCTTCCTAACGACCAGTTAGGAACCTAACCTTCCTAACCAGTTATTTGAACGACTCTGAGATATCATCCACAGAGACTGACTCTTGGTGCCTGCTAATAACCTAACCTAACCTACCTAACGACCAGTTAGGAACCTAACCTTCCTAACCAGTTATTTGAACGACTCTGAGATATCACACACAGAGACTGACTCTTAGTGCCTGCTAATAACCTAACCTAACCTTCCTAACGACCAGTTAGGAACCTAACCTTCCTAACCAGTTATTTGAACGACTCTGAGATATTACACACAGATACTGACTCTTAGTGCCTGCTAATAACCTAACCTAACCTTCCTAACGACCAGTAAGGAACCTAACCTTCCAAACCAGTTATTTGAACGACTCTGAGATATCACACACAGAGACTGACTCTTAGTGCCTGCTAATAACCTAACCTAGCCTTCCTAACGACCAGTTAGGAACCTAACCTTCGTAACCAGTTATTTGAATGACTCTGAGATATCACACACAGAGACTGACTCTTAGTGCCTGCTAATAACCTAACCTAGCCTTCCTAACGACCAGTAAGGAACCTAACCTTCCTAACCAGTTATTTGAATGACTCTGAGATATCATCCACAGAGACTGACTCTTAGTGCCTGCTAATAACCTAACCTAGCCTTTCTAACGACCAGTAAGGAACCTAACCTTCCTAACCAGTTATTTGAATGACTCTGAGATATCATCCACAGAGACTGACTCTTAGTGCCTGCTAATAACCTAACCTAACCTTCCTAACGACCAGTAAGGAACCTAACCTTCCTAACCAGATATTTGAACGACTCTGAGATATCATCCACAGAGACTGACTCTTAGTGCCTGCTAATAACCTAACCTAACCTACCTAACGACCAGTTAGGAACCTTCCTAACCAGTTATTTGAACGACTCTGAGATATCATCCACAGAGACTGACTCTTAGTGCCTGCTAATAACCTAACCTAACCTTCCTAACGACCAGTAAGGAACCTAACCTTCCTAACCAGTTATTTGAACGACTCTGAGATATCATCCACAGAAACTGACTCTTAGTGCCTGCTAATAACCTAACCTAACCTTCCTAACGACCAGTTAGGAACCTTCCTAACCAGTTATTTGAACGACTCTGAGATATCATCCACAGAGACTGACTCTTAGTGCCTGCTAATAACCTAACCTAACCTTCCTAACGACCAGTAAGGAACCTAACCTTCCTAACCAGATATTTGAACGACTCTGAGATATCATCCACAGAAACTGACTCTTAGTGCCTGCTAATAACCTAACCTAACCTACCTAACGACCAGTTAGGAACCTTCCTAACCAGTTATTTGAACGACTCTGAGATATCACACACAGAGACTGACTCTTAGTGCCTGCTAATAACCTAACCTAACCTACCTAACGACCAGTTAGGAACCTTCCTAACCAGTTATTTGAACGACTCTGAGATATCATCCACAGAGACTGACTCTTAGTGCCTGCTAATAACCTAACCTAACCTACCTAACGACCAGTTAGGAACCTTCCTAACCAGTTATTTGAACGACTCTGAGATATCATCCACAGAGACTGACTCTTAGTGCCTGCTAATAACCTAACCTAACCTTCCTAACGACCAGTTAGGAACCTTCCTAACCAGTTATTTGAACGACTCTGAGATATCATCCACAGAGACTGACTCTTAGTGCCTGCTAATAACCTAACCCTAACCTTCCTAACGACCAGTTAGGAACCTAACCTTCCTAACCAGATATTTGAACGACTCTGAGATATCATCCACAGAGACTGACTCTTAGTGCCTGCTAATAACCTAACCTAACCTACCTAACGACCAGTTAGGAACCTTCCTAACCAGTTATTGAACGACTCTGAGATATCATCCACAGAGACTGACTATTAGTGCCTGCTAATAACCTAACCTAACCTACCTAACGACCAGTTAGGAACCTTCCTAACCAGTTATTTGAACGACTCTGAGATATCATCCACAGAGACTGACTCTTAGTGCCTGCTAATAACCTAACCTAACCTACCTAACGACCAGTTAGGAACCTAACCTTCCTAACGACCAGTTAGAAACCTAACCTTCCTAACGACCAGTTAGGAACCTAACCTTCCTAACGACCAGTTAGGAACCTAACCTTCCTAACGATCAGTTAGGAACCTAACCTTCTTAACGACCAGTTAGGAACCTAACCTTCCTAACGACCAGTTAGGAACCAAACCTTCCTAACGACCAGTTAGGAACCTAACCTTCCTAACGACCAGTTAGGAACCTAACCTTCCTAACGACCAGTTAGGAACCTGACCTTCTTAACCAGATATTTGAATGACTCTGAGATATCACACACAGAGACTAACTCTTAGTGCCTGCTAATAACCTAACCTAACCTCCCTAACGACCAGTTAGGAACCTAACCTTACTAACGACCAGTTAGGAACCTAACCTTCCTAACGACCAGTTAGGAACCTAACCTTCCTAACGACCAGTTAGGATCCTAACCTTCCTAACGACCAGTTAGGAACCTAACCTTCTTAACGAACATTAGGAAAATAACCTTCCAACGAATTTGGAAACCTAACCTTCTTAACCCGAAATTGAAACTTGAATATCAAAAAAAACTAAATCGGCCCGCTAAAAAAGACCTAAACTTCCCCCGGTTTGGAAATTTTTTCTTTAAAGTATTTGCGACCTTTTGGGTTCCAAAAACTAAAATTTAGGTGCTAATAACCTAATAACTCCTAAGACCTTTTGGAAATTCCCCAGTAAAAATTATGAGTTAATAATATACCAGTCTGTAGTTAATAAGATCACGTGTGGGAACAGTGTAACCGAGGGCTGTGTTGTATCTGGGAGCTTTACAACTTAAGTTCCCACAACTTGCATACATCTTCACAACTAGGTTAACTATTCTTCAACATATTTGGATTGATCCATATACCCCAAATCTGATACTTTATGTAACAAATGAGACTCTAGTTATTTTAAATAATTAATTGTGTTTAATAACATATTTGTTCTAATTTAACTATACTCAATATAACACATTAAAATTATTTATATTAGTTCAGTCAAAATGTTTATATAATCTTTCAAGATTACTAGCGTTATGCGCTAATTATTGAAAATAGATAAGTTTGCCCTAGTAAACGTCATGATTTTGTATTTGTTAATGTTAAAAAAGATTTTAATTTTTTCTATTCCAATCTAAAATAGCATCTTAACCCTTCTCAAATGCATTAAAATACTGATTACTATTGACTATTCTAAAAAATGTAAAGTCGTCTGCATAAAGTAAATTTTGTGAGTTCCTAAATAAGCTACTGGTGGTGGTTCGTGACTGTTTGTTAGTTGCTAAATAA
Organism: Stictocephala bisonia; assembly: GCA_035578905.1. Classification (NCBI taxonomy): domain Eukaryota; kingdom Metazoa; phylum Arthropoda; class Insecta; order Hemiptera; family Membracidae; genus Stictocephala; species Stictocephala bisonia. The sequence continues at coordinate 62,203 of JAQJVL010000535.1, read as the reverse complement.
GTTACTGGTGGTGGTTCGTGACTGTTTGTGAGTTCCTAAATAAGCTACTTACGGTGGTTCGTGACTGTTTGTGAGTTCCTAAATAAGCTACTGGTGGTGGTTCATGACTGTTTGTGAGTTCCTAAATAAGCTACTGGTGGTGGTTCATGACTGTTTGTGAGTTCCTAAATAAGCTACTGGTGGTGGTTCATGACTGTTTGTGAGTTCCTAAATAAGCTACTGGTGGTGGTTCGTGACTGTTTGTGAGTTCCTAAATAAGCTACTGGTGAAGGTTCGTGACTGTTTGTGAGTTCCTAAATAAGCTACTTAAGGTGGTTCGTAACTGTTTGTGAAGTCCTAAATAAGCTACTGGTCGTGGTTCGTGACTGTTTGTCAGTTCCTAAATAAGCTACTTGTGGTGGTTCGTGACTGTTTGTGAGTTCCTAAATAAGCTACTGGTGGTGGTTCGTGACTGTTTGTGAGTTCCTAAATAAGCTACTGGTGGTGGTTCGTGACGGTTTGTGAGTTCCTAAATAAGCTACTGGTGGTGGTTCGTGACTGTTTGTGAGTTCCTAAATAAGCTACTGGTGGTGGTTCGTGACTGTTTGTGAGTTCCTAAATAAACTACTGGTGGTGGTTCGTGCCTGTTTGTGAGTTCCTAAATAAGCTACTGGTGGTGGTTCGTGACTTTGTGAGTTCCTAAATGAGCTACTGGTGGTGGTTCGTGACTGTTTGTGAGTTCCTAAATAAGCTACTGGTGGTGGTTCGTGACTTTGTGAGTTCCTAAATGAGCTACTGGTGGTGGTTCGTGACTGTTTGTGAGTTCCTAAATAAGCTACTGGTGGTGGTTCGTGACTGTTTGTGAGTTCCTAAATAAACTACTTGTGGTGGTTCGTGCCTGTTTGTGAGTTCCTAAATAAGCTACTTGTGGTGGTTCGTGCCTGTTTGGGAGTTCCTAAATAAGTTACTTGTGGTGGTTCGTGCCTTGTGAGTTCCTCAATAAGCTACTTGTGTTGGTTCGTGCCTGTTTGTGAGTTTCTAAATAAGCTACTTGTGGTGGTTCGTGCCTGTTTGTGAGTTCCTAAATAAGCTACTGGTGGTGGTTCGTGACTGTTTGTGAGTTCCGTATGTACAAATGTACATACGGAACTCACATTAAGAAAATGTAATAAAAATTAAAAAAATTCCTTTTATTTGATAATCAAAGTTATACTGTATATGTTATCTAATATATCGTTACACGCTGTTAAACTTTCTCCACCAAATAAACCTCTTACTTCCTTCAAACTCAAAGTGTTTAAAAATGTTAAATCACAAATTATTATTACACATGTAATGAGAAATAAATTACCTTAATGACTCGCTTAGCTAGTGTAGGAAACCAGGACCTGGAATAACTATTGACACTGGTGATATACTATTTATTAGTACAGCTATCACCTTGACAATCGCTTATTATTATTATCATCTTGACAATCATTTCCAAAATATTACAATTATCTTATCCTATTTTACACTATACACCTCCTTTAATAGACCCTTCTCATTCAATAAGATGTTCTTTATACACATTATACGTTTATAAATCTTCAATCAAATTACTATTAACATTGGCTTCAATATACAGTTCGGTGAATCAATATTTTCAAGAATATTATTTACAACAAGCGACAGCAAACTCCTATACTATTAAATCACAATCCTCTAAATAATTATATAAACGTCACATAAAGAATCAACTAAATAAGTATGATATGTGCTAATGAAATTATAACACTAACAAATGAAAATTATATATTCAATATCAAGTTATACTCAAGAATAATCAATCAATTATTTCCAATCAAAATTAACAATCAAACAATAATATATCAACCTTACTAACTATGACGACCTAATCAATTTACCGTACGATTTTAGTTATATTATTTTACAAATATCTTTTAAGAGATAAGCTAAATATTTAAATGGCCCTAGTTGCTATTCTTTATTCTTCTCAAGAATTATCCTACATTTATGGTTTATATATTCAACGCAATATTTATTTATTTACTATATAGCTATATCAACTCAAAACAACCACTTATACGGACAATGATCAATTGCACGGATTTGCGTATTTATATATTTACAATTTAAATTAACAATCTGAACACATTAACTTATACCAGACTCAGTTCCCTCAAACATTGAATTATTTTTTATTATTAAATTATGATTATTATTAGATTCTTATCTGAGTAATATACAGCCGTCGGCTTACGCTTTGGTGTAGGGAAAACGTAAATGAACGCCCTTACAACATTTCCTTTCATCTACAAAATTTATATTTTCGTTTCCCTTAAACCCTTTAGCTGTTAAATAAATTTTAACATACCCCTGGACTCTATGTCTCCTGCAGGTATGGGATCCACGGGCCGTAGTGGATTCGGCGTCCGCTCGTCCCTCAGGGTCAGGTGGGATGGTTAGGTCTGGAGTTGCTTGTAGTCCCTTGGGGTGACTTCTCTGTCCCTCAGGATAGGCTGCAAGTCCAGGCATCCCTCAGGTTCAAGTTGGCCGCTCGTGAAGTCCTCTGGGGGTTGATATTGCAAGGGGTTGGACCGTGGCTCCAAGTCCTCCTCCTAGATCGTCCCGTGTTTGCTCTGCAGGGCGGGTTGACGAAGCCTAGGTAGTTGGACCTCCAGGTGCTGGTCCTCCCTATTGGCCTGTTTCCCGAAGTCCTATCACTTTCACATCTCTCCTCAGACTCCCCTCTTCTTTCCCAACTCCTTCCCTAGTCCCTCATTCCCCCTGCCACTCACTGGATACGCCTACGATTTCGGAAAAACCACTTATTATCGGTGGTCCTATTACGGATCACCCTACAGGCCCGTTTTCGTGATGGGCGAGTCCTCCGTGGCTTCTGCTGATTCTCCGCCGCATCAGCATTCATCGGTCTAACTTTTGGTGAGTCTAAACTTTCATTATTCTGGTTATCATGTGTACAGTGCTGACCCTGCTTCCTTGACATCCGATCCCTTGCTGGTTACCCTGATGTCCTACTTAAATTTTACCAACTCCACTTTCTGTACCGTATTTCCTGTTGTAATAAAACTTCTTTCTCATTTTTACTGTTAAACTTTATTTTAATTTTATTATTAATAATAATTAAGAGGGAATTAATTTAACTAGGGTTACTTACCCAATACCGTCAACGATTCTAGTGATGCTTAGTAATTGTTGATTACTATAGTTTCGACCTCATTGGGTCATTATCAAATCATACAAGACGTCAGTTTCACAATCTCACTTCTGACTTGAAGTTTGTCAATTACATGCAATTGACAAACTTCAAGTCAGAAGTGAGATTGTGAAACTGACGTCTTGTATGATTTGATAATGACCCAATGAGGTCGAAACTATAGTAATCAACAATTACTAAGCATCACTAGAATCGTTGACGGTATTGGGTAAGTAACCCTAGTTAAATTAGTTACTAAAACGATTCTGGAGGCAAAAAATATGAATAAGAGGGAATCTTGTGCAAACGTGTAGCAGTCAAGTAAACCTCAAGGGTTTACAACACGTTCCTTGAAACTGGTTACCGGCAATGATCCAAAGATGTGTGGTGCTAAACAAACTGGGTAAGGCACTATACATTATATTAATTACTGTATAAAGGAGTTATAAATTCAATGTCATTATCTACGCAGTTTACATTCAAGTAATTTAGTTATTTCATACACTCAACTGGGTATATTTGCATTAAGAAATAAAATATTATTTTCTTGACTATATATTAACATTCAAGTAGCTTGGTTAGCCGTCATTACCTTGGTAAAATGTGTACTGAAATCAATAACTTGGTTTTGTTAGCAATAGTGACGACCATGGAAGCCTATCCATGAATACTTGGGTTTTTACTTTATAAAGTTATATTCAAAACCATATTTTATCAGCACAATTTACAAGATAGCAAAAAATGTACAATACCTTCAATAAAATCCACAGGTCTGTTGTATAGAATGCCATTTTTATTAGAAACAATATAAAGTTTTATAATTGGCTCCAACTAACCTAATTTTAACTGAAAAATGTATATGATAAAGAACAAACAATCGATTGAAATGAAATGTAACTGTATGATAATAAAATCTATTCAAAACCATAACTGTATTTTTATTAACATGAGTTGTATTTTTAGATGGCTGGATGTACTTGGAACTGGTTATTTGTCTCAATTTATTTGAACAACTGTAGATTAAGTAGAGTTCCCTAAAGATCCGCACAGACTTAATATATTTGCCAGAACACTGGATGTGTCAGAGTACAAGTCTAGCAATCAATTGTTTGATTATATAGTTAGCTTTATTTAGAGTAATGAGAGTAATATGGCTTGCTGTTGTAGTCGGTTAATTGCGTTACCTAATTTAGCCAACTGAATATATTTGCATTAAATCGACAAACGTAATTGGTAAGTTTTTTATTATTGTAATAATACTTTAATATGTTTAAAAATATGTATCCAATTAATCAAAAACCTAATTGTAATTAATAATTAAGCTATAATGTTACAAACTTATAATTTTTGTGATTACACCAAGAACTTTCGTAGGATTGAAAATAATTTTTAAACGTTTTATTAAAATCTCTCTTAAAACTAATCATTACATATTTTATTATTCATAAAATTATTTATGAGTATCTTTAATATAAAAATTAAACATGTACCTTACAATTCATCAACAATAAATCCGTATAACTTCATTTTAGTTAGGATTGTGTAGATAGGCTATTACTCAGTTCTCATCTACTACAGGATTACAAGTCACGGTGATTGCTTATGTTTGGAGACATTCACTACACAAACGTTTTTCAAATAAACAACTAAAATTGAAGCAGATTTAAATGTTAAATGATTATATTAATTGCTACTTATCATATTAGCAATGTAAATAAAGCATAAGGGTTTCATAACAATAATTTTAAGTGCTATTAATCCTAAATAATACGATATACTTTTGGTTAACTCCATAACTCATTTAAATCATTCCTGACAATCACCTGGATTGTGAATAACTAATATAGATTACAATTACCTTCGTTTACAATCCAAAATGAACATTAACAAAGGCAATGTTAACCTAGATTATCCATAAAGTCAGATAAAAAGCAATATAAGAGACTTTAAAATGAAACCAAGTCAGTTCCAAGAAAAGTTACATATACATTCCCACTTAACCTCTTTTACACTTTAAGTACTTTTGTTACAGATACGATAGCAGCTTCTGACTGCACATTTTGGCCCTTAAGCTCTTTTTAAGATGTTAAAAATTTAGATTTATATAATATTTTCTCTTTGTTGAGACATTCTTTTACTCCATTTTACTGTATGCTTGTAAGATAATAATACATCAATTATACATAAATATCCTATCCTCATGATATACTCACATGTTGACAGCTCACAGACCTTGCTGGAATAAGGAGTTTCAGTGTGATAACGGCCAGTGCTTGAGGCCTGGAGAACTCTGTGACCTCCGACCCGACTGCCACGATCTCTCAGACGAGACAAGTTGCAGCTCTGGTGAGTTTTACAAAAATTACCCGCTTTACTTTCTTTTGTTCAATTAAAAGAGAATTTGATAACATTTTTCACAGAAAAAACTCATTATTAAATAGCAAACACATATAGAACAAAAACTTAATATGTTCTTAATCTCACGTAAATATTACTTTTATTGCTAAAAGAGTTTTCTAATCCTACTTCTTAATGCTATATACATTCTAACAACTCTGTTTGTGAAACACGATCTCAGTATATTCTTGTTGGGATCTAGACAGAAGTTGTTCCATTTAATCGAACATATTAAGTTAGTATACAGTCACATTTGTTGCCTTATGGCAGGGGTTCTCAAGAGGTGGGTGTCTAGTTGGGTCGCGAGATGTGGATGAAAAGTTTAACCCTTTTACCGCCAGAGTTAATCACAAAAGTTTGTCGCTCGACCGCCAAGGACAGCGCATTATACGTCACTAAATCGCCAGAGCAATTTGACGTTTTTTACATATGCACACATAAACGATTGTTAATCTGGTAATTTTTAAGATACATCAGTTCTGTTTTCATCTTTTTGATCTTGAAATATATATATTTAATATACTTAACTAGTTTATTATTCTTATTTAAAACCTTTTTACAAATCTGAAAAGAAAAGAAAAAAAATATTAGGAATATCTTTAATTTTGGGACATAATAATTAAATACACATTTATTTCCAATTTTTTTAATATTTCATTTTGTTTACAATTTAATAGTGAACAAATTAATAAAGTTTAATCACAAAATATCACCATTTGTGTGTTTTATAAATGTATAATTAACATACTACAAAAATTATATTTATGTCAAAATTAGTAATATAAAGGGTGGACAAAATATGGAAACGCTATCATAACTTTTCTATGACTTCACTGGTAAAAGTGAAATCTTGAACATCATCATTGTTACAAAGACCACACTTTTTGACACCATTAGTGACATTTCATTTTTTCAGGGGGATGGGCCATGTGGAGTTGAACGAAAATATTTAATGTAAGCCTAGGTCGAGTTTGGTATCAAATTAAAGGTATATTTAATAGAAATTAATTGCCGAAAACCGGACTTCGAAAGGTCTATTCTTTCCTGAGTAGCGGTAATTTGAATTTCAAAGTAACTACTGTAATTTGAACAATATAATTTCTCCGCTATTTAACAGTTTTAAGTAAATTGTTCTGATTAAAAATTACACAGGTCTGCTACCAAAAAATTGATTCAAATTTAATAGGTGATTTTCATACTGTTTCAACGCTGATTTCGGGGAAAATAGTGAAAAAATTCCATCACGTACAGTTATTTCACAAAATGCTAAACTAAAGAGTAATTAGGAGAAACCAGCAGTATTTTCATGTCAGCACTTTATATTGCCACCGCCCCCCCCCCCCAATCCACTTGCTTACTTCATTTCAGTGCTTGTCTGTCACGCTGCCCCTCCCCCCGCCATCAACAAGCAGTGAGCCTCTGATGTCCTACAGTTCACAGCAACTCTTCACTTATCGGTGCAGTTCACGTGTTGTTGATACTAGTGCTTCCAAGTAGTGAATGTTTTTTTGTATTGTGAAGTTATTGTATTATACAGTATAGACATTGGACAATGGCTACCAGAGGATGTATAAACTCAACAGATTGCTTCTCTTACATTTGTGGTAAATGTATTAAAAAAGTAACAGAACTATATTAAAAAGCAACAAATAAACGTTTTAGATTTTGTTCAAAAAGTATATTTCGCTTATTTTGATATAAAGTTAGGCGATCAAGATAAGCCTTGGGCACCACACAAAGTTTTCTCAGTGTGTGTTGAAGAACTGAGGCAATGGTTTCAAGGTATAAAGCAGTCCTTACGTTTTTGAATACCAATTGTTTGGAGGAAGCCCAAAAATCATAGTGATGACTGTAATTTTTGTTCCTACAACGTACGAGGTTTCAATTTGAAAAAACAAAAAGGATATTTCTTACCCTAACATTCAATCAGCCATTCACCCTCTCCCTCAGGTAGTAGATAAGACATGCTAGAGTGAGTGCACGTTGTTTGTTCGGCTCCCTAAAAAATAGTGATTTTCGTTGGTTTGTATAAATCAGTTTTAATTGGGTTTTTGCACAGTTGTGTGTTTTACAGCTACTAGTGTCAGTGAACGGCTATTTTTTTGTTTCCACAATTTATTACTTGTAAATTTATAAATTTCTTTAAATCTTTTGTAAATGCCAAGGTCGCCTAGACGTGGGAGGGCGAAGGGCAAGACATTAAGCGATAAGCGTGGACTGGAGCGCTCCTTATCGTACACTAGATCTCCACTGCCTCCTTCGCCGGACGACTGCTTGCTGTCCAGCTCCCCACCGAGCACCACAATGAACGTCAGGGACATTGAGAATGCTGTTCTCAGATGCCTCAACGATGACTCATTTGTGAATAGGGTCGTGTCTCGTCTGACGGAGAGTGTTCGTGATGCTGTGGTTGACACTCTTTCTCGATCGTTGAAGGAGGCCCAATCCCGCATTGAAGAATTAAGCAATGAAGTCAGCAAACTGAAGGTTGAAATCCAGCGTGTCGAAGAAAGGAGCAAGGAAAAAGAAGATGATCTGGAGCAATATCAGCGGCGAAATAATCTTCGGTTCTTTGGCGTGCCAGAGAATCGGAATGAAGATACTGATAAGATAGTGTTGACGCTGCTCCAAGAGAAGATCGGCGTAGACCTCCCGTTGGAACGACTGGAGAGAAGCCATCGTGTCGGCAGGCCTCAACCCTCGGGTGACAGTGGCAAGTTGCAGCGTCCTCGGCCGATCATCGTTCGATTTCGCAGCTACAGGGACAGGCGTGACATCTTCAATAAGAAGAGGTGTCTCAAAGGATCAGGCTTAACTATTCGAGAGGACCTGACTTCAAGACGAGCTGACATACTCAGGAAAGCTGTCGAACTCCATGGCCCCAAGAAGGTGTGGACCTCAGATGGAAAAGTCATCTGGGAGGACGCCGAGGGAAGGAAACGATCCGCTACAACTCTGAAGGGACTAACTGAGGGGTGAAGGTTCTTGCATTGTACTTTGGGTATGTCTTAGTTTTTCTTTTCCTTCTATTTAATTTTAGATCATTGTATTCAACGATCATCATTATTATTACTTTTCTTTATCTTAACTTGATTTTTATTTTTTTACTCGTTGATTATTAAAATTGTCTTTTATTTATTGTTATATGAATATTTGTATAAATTGTTTTATTTCTTTCTAAAGTTAATATTTTCTCTAAAATATTTAAAACAAAAATATTTAATTGTCCAATACAATCGCTACTTATCATTGTCAGCCCGTTAAATGTTCCACAGATTATGTATAAGATTTCGTTTGCAAAACCGAATTTAAGGAAGCCTATTATTTTGTTTCCAATTCATTTTTTATCCATCTATTTCTGTGTACTAAGGAAACCCCCTGTATTTTTTTAATTTTATATATTTAATTTAGACCTATATATTTGATTATATCTATTAATTTTAGTTTATAAAAGCATCCCAGTGTATAATGTTATTTGTTTATTTATAAAATGTTCTGATACATGTGCTAATCCTATAATTCTCTTTAATTTAATTTATTAATTCATTATATTTAAGAACCCGTTTTAATGTGAGCAATCTGCTTACAACTAATGCTCAAATTATTAAAAAGCTCACTTATTTATTTACATTTATCACCACTACTATTATGATTAGTTAAGTGTTTAATTTTTTTGTATGAGTTTGTTTTATTTATTTATTTATTTTCTTTTTTAGTAATATCATTTTTTATTTTATTAGTTTCGAAATTAATTTCCAATTTTCATCAAATAAGTTATTATTGTATTAGGGAGCCAACAAGCTGTTTTTAGTTGTTTTTCATGTCTGAATGGTTAATTTTTGTTGTGTGTGAATGTTGTGTGAATGAATTGCTCATGTTGCCGCGGTCGTCCGTCCCGCCGCCCGCCTGCCGCCGCCGCCTGGATGTCGGGACCTGACCCTTCCTCACCCGGCGAGGGCGCTCTTCCCCTGCCACAGTTCATTAATCAGATAACATCGCCTTATAATGGTCTGCTCAAGATTGCACATGTCAGTTCACAATCACTTCTATGTCACATTGATGAGTTTAGAGACATATTCAGCCCTTGTTCTTTTGATTTAATCTTAGTTTGTGAAACGTGGCTGAAACCAAATATCACTGATGCAACAGTTGGTCTTCCTAGCTACACATTATTTAGGAATGACAGGGTCCATAAGGTTGGCGGTGGTGTTGCTATATACTCTAAATCAAACCTTAATTCATTCGTTGTACTTCGCTCTGATACTTCCCGACCTGGCCGACCAGAGTTTATGTTTCTTGACGTTTGTGTTGGTGTAACACATGTCCTTGTCAGTGTGTGTTATAGGGCACCTCATCTTGGATATCTGGCAGAATATGAACTCGCACTGCTAGACCTATTGCCTCGCTACAGTCATGTCATTGTCATGGGTGACTTCAATACTGATTTACTGGGACCACTTACTTACGACAAAACTTTTTTAACAAATATGTTTCGATCATTTAGTATGACTATACTGCCACTAAAAGCTACTCATCACACTTCTACAGCCGACACCTGGCTTGACGTTATGGCGGTTTGTGACCCTGACCTAGTCGCATATCACTGTCAAGTTCCAGCCCCTGGACTTTCAAAGCATGACCTTATTTTCTGTGTTTACAACCTTCATCCTCAAAAGCAGAGTGCCAAATTCGTCCAATACAGAGATTATAAAAGCATTAATCCTGATTCACTTATCTTTGATGCAATGTCCCTTCCATGGAATGATATTCTTGAACTTACCAATATTGACACAATGGTCAATAAGTTCAACGTATTTATGAACTATCTTCTTGATCTACATGCTCCACTTATAAAAAAAAGGATTACAAAAAAGCCTGCACCCTGGATCACAGATCAAATACGTAGAATGCAAAAGCAACGAGATGCATGCTTCCGCAAGGCAAAAAGATCTAAATGTGCCCATGATTGGGATGCGTATAAGAGATTAAGAAACCAAACCCAGCAACAGATCCGTAACTCTAAAATTAGACATTATTACCGATCATTATCTGACAAGAAAAAGTCTACTAAATCACTCTGGACAAAAGTTAAGGAGCTGGGGATTGGGAAGTCAAACCCTACTGTTTCCATCAACATCGACCTTGATGTTATTAATGATTATTTCACTAATATTCCTATTGATTTATCAAAAGCCAAAATTTACGTTAATGAACTAACCAGTTCTCCCTTTCCTAGGCCTTTCCATAAACTTTCATTCCGTTTGGCTACTGATGAAGAAGTGCTAAAAGCCTTGAATTGGACAACTAGTAACGCAGTCGGAGCTGACAGTATTCCAATAAAATTTATCAAACTTACCCTACCCGTTACACTACCAATCATTACAGCAATATTTAATTTTTCTTTAATATCAGCTATTTTCCCTAGTGCCTGGAAGTCTGCTATTGTTCAACCTTTGCCTAAAACTTCAAATCCTTTATCTCCCTCTGATTTAAGGCCAATAAGTATTCTTCCCGCCCTGTCCAAATGCCTCGAGAGAATTGTTCATAAGCAAATTTATGATTATCTTTCAAACAGTAAACTAATATCTAACTTTCAATCTGGCTTCCGCCCTAATCACAGCACTACAACAGCCCTTCTGAAAATCACCGATGATATACGGCATGCAATGGACAAGAGTAATCTTTCAATACTAACACTTTTTGACTTCTCTAAAGCTTTTGACTGCGTTTACTATCCTTTACTCCTTATGAAACTTAAAAAATACGGGTTTTCTGATAACTGTGTGGACTGGGTCGGGTCCTACTTGTCGGGTCGTCGCCAGTGTGTGCGTACTGGAGAGGGCACGTCCGAATGGAAACCTGTGATCAGAGGTGTGCCACAGGGATCCGTTCTGGGACCTCTACTTTTCTCACTTTACATTGATGATGTAACATCTGACATATGCTTCTCTAAATATCACTTGTACGCTGATGACTTACAGATTTACCAACATTTCCCTATTGCTGTGTCCCACCGAGCGGTTTCACAAATGAACCTTGATATTGCTGCAATAGCTGGTTGGGCTCAGAGACATGGACTAATGTTAAATGATAATAAAACCAAGACTATCCTTATTGGACATTCTAGACTACTTCGACAAATCAATTTCACTGATTTCCCTAGACTGAGACTAAATGACAATACTCTCGACTACTCCGACAGTGTAAAGAATCTAGGACTTACTATGACTAAAACTTTGGGTTGGACTGATCATGTTACGTTGGTATGCAGTAGGGTGTTTGCTGGCATTCATAGTCTTAAACGATTTGCTTCCTATCTGCCATTTTCTGTGAAAGTGATGCTAGTAAAAACTCTGGTTCTGCCTCACTTCAACTACTGTGACGTGGTGATCAATGACATGACTGTTAAGCTCTCGGACAAGCTTCAAAGAGCACAGAACTTCTGCATTAGATTTATATTCAATTTAAGACGGGATGATCATGTTTCTCCTTTCTACAAACAGTTACGGATGCTCAAACTAAAACAATTTCGTGAATACCACATCCTTATTCTTGTGTTCAATATTTTAAACACTAGATCTCCTGAATACTTGTCCGAGCGTTTCAAGTTCATCTCCGAAATCAGTACCAGAAATACACGTCAGGGAGCCTCCCTACTATCAGTGCCTATTCATTACACCACTCTCTATAGCAAATCTTTCACCGTTTCTGCTTGTCGTTTATGGAATTTGCTCCCTGATAACATCAGGACCATTGATAAGCGCGTTCGTTTTGGGTTGGAGGTAAAGGACCGGCTTCTGCGGGGCTGGTAGGGGTGGGTGGGGGTTGCGGGGGCTGTGGTTCATGAGTGATTTGTATGTATGTGGAATGTATGATATTAGAAATAATTAATTTCTGAATATTGATTTATGTCTTTATTATTTTAATATCAGTAATATTCTTTTGCCATTTTTATCAATAAAATGTTAGATATAAGTTATTGTTTTCGTTTAAGAATATACAAGTAGATATTTAAGAAACTGTAAAATTTACTGTATATATTTCATATAGTTGAAAAAAACAACATATTTTTGGAAATAAGGTTGAGTGGAAGAGAGGACTTAATAGTCCTAACTCCGCCTAATAAAGACAATTTTCATTTCATTTTCATTTCATGGACCTGGAGTGCCAATATCTTCTCCTCCAAATTCTTTGAGTGATTTACATGATGATCGCGAGCCATTGGCTCAACAAGGTGATAGTGAAGACAGTGATTGCTACGTTCGTGGTGGTATGGTTATGACCAAACTAGCACATTCTCTCAATTTGAACTGAACGATTTAGTAAGAGATCTAGGCCTTTGTAAAGAATGGGCAGAGGTTTTAGGATCTAGATTGAAAAATAAACATATGTTGGGATACGTACTTTTCTTGGTATCGATGTAAAGAAAAGGAATTGGTATCTTTCTTCTCCCAAGAGGATGACCTGTGTTTTGTAGTGATGTTCCTAGGCTTATGGCACATTTCAAAATAGAATATGCTCCTAATGAGTAGAGACTTTTTATCGATTCCTCAACAAGAAGCCTTAAAGCGGTCCTTCTACACAATGGCAATAAGTATGCTTCTATACCAGATGGACACTCGGTGCACTTGAAAGAATGTTACAAAAACCTTTAACTGATTTTAAGCAAACTCTGCTATTCAGACCACAATTGGACACTAAGTGGTGATTTAAAAGTGATTCAATGCTGCTTGGTCAACAAAGTGGCTATATAAAGTTCCCTTGCTTCCTCTGTGAATGGGATAGTAGAGACAGAAAGCAACACTACACAAAAAAAGATTGGCCATTAAGAGGAAGCTTACAGGTTGGGGTTAAAAATTTTCAGAGGAAAAAATGCCTTGTGGATCCCGAAAAGGTGTTACTTCAACCAGTTCACATGGTTGGGGCTGATGAAACAATTTGTCAAGGCATTGATTAAAGAAGGGGAGTGTTTCAGATATCTTTGTGAACAATTTCCTTGTTTACCCGAAGCACAGCTAAAGGAAGGAATCTTTGTCAGACCAGATACTAGAAAACTAATGAGAGATCCCTTGGAAACAAATGAAAAGGCAGCATGGACATCTTTTAAATTAGTTTCTTAGCTAACAAAAAAGATCCAATCTACAAGACAGTCGTCGCAGACATGATCGACAACTTTAAGAAGCTGGACTGTAACATGAGCATTAAAGTTCACTTTCTCCAATCGCATCTTGAGTACTTCCCGACAACCTTGGTGATGTCAGTAAAGAACTGGGTGAAAGATTTCCCAAGACATCAAAGAAATGAAAAGAAGATACCAAGGAAGATGGGACGTGCGCATTATAGCAGACTAGTGCTGGATTACGAAAAGAGATGATCCTCAACGAATTCACAGCCGGAAAAGCAGTAAAAGAAGCTTCGACAGTAAGCGAAAACATTATTATAAGAACGTAAGAGCTTAAAGAGAAATGTAAGTGTACTGGAAATGTAGCTTAGAACATGATTTATAAATAAACTAAAATGTTATAACGTTGTAAAAAGGTGAAAAATTTTCTAACATTTTGTTATTATACCCTTACGTACTCCCTACTTTGTGAGAAAACCTGACCTTTGTAAGTACATAAAGGTCAGTTATCAAATTTCAAACAATTTTCAAACAACATTTTTTTGCAGGCCTGTGTTATTCTTTATGGAACACAATAACTATAAAAAAATTAAATTGTTAAATTATCTATGGGAAAAAATAAAAAATTTATTTATTTATTTTTGTGAAAGCGTTTCCGTATATTCTAGGCTTTCACAACAACTTTATTTTTCTCCATAGATAATTAAATTTTTTTAGTTATCTTTAGAATATTTTACCATAATCCTTAAATATTGGAGAAATAATATCGTTCAAATTATTTACTTTATAATTCAAATGACTACTACCCTGGAATGGATATACCTTTCGAAGTCCGGTTTTTGGCAATTAATTTCTATTGAATAGACCATTAATTTTATATCAAACTCAACCTAGGCTTATATTAAATATTTTCGTTCAACTCCGCCTGGGCCGTCCCCCTGAAAATATGAAATGTCACTAATAGCGTCAAAAAGTGTGGTCTTTGTAACAATGATGATGTACAAAATTTCACTTTTACCAGTGAAGTCATAGAACAGTTGTGAAAGCGTTTCCATTTTTTCCCCCACCCTGTATATGCTAAGCCTATATAACAACAAAAAATATTAATACTGCTACAAAATTAATAACCATCATATGTATTATATATGTAAAACTTGTAAGTAAGCATATACAAAAACATTTAAACAGGTTTATTTAAAAATAGTTTTAAAATATTGAAATGCTCTAAACTGGACCTACACTAAATAAGATTCCAACTGTAAATGTTTTAGTAAAACATCAGACAAATAGAGTAACAACATAGACCTTCTATTATACCATCTATAACTTTGGGGCGTCGCTAAAATACTTAGTCTAAAAAGGGGGTCATATTGTCTAAAAGTTTGAGAACCCCTGCCTTACGGTAAACCTGTGGACTTGCACCTGTTCTCATATATTGGTAAATATTGGTAACCTTTGAACTTACACCTGTTCTTTCATTCTCATAGATATTGGTAACTTGTGGACTTGCACCTGTTCTCTCATTCTCGTAGATATTGGTAACTTGTGGACTTGCACCTGTTCTCTCATTCTCGTAGATATTGGTAACTTGTGGACTTGCACCTGTTCTCTCATTCTCGTAGATATTGGTAACTTGTGGACTTGTACCTGTTCTCTCATTCTCGTAGATATTGGTAACTTGTGGACTTGCACCTGTTCTCTCATTCTCGTAGATATTGGTAACTTGTGGACTTGCACCTGTTCTCATTCTCGTAGATATTGGTAACTTGTGGACTTGTACCTGTTCTTTCATTCTCGTAGATATTGGTAAATTGTGGACTTGCACCTGTTCTTTCATTCTCGTAGATATTGGTAACTTGTGGACTTAACACCTGTTCTTTCATTCACGTAAGATATTGGTAACCTGTGGACTTACAATTGTACAAATAGATAGTACAGAGAATAACATTTCCTTATTTACACGGTACTTAGTAGTATATGTAGGATTTAGTAAATAGAAATATATACAGTGTGGATGAAAAGTCCCGGAACATATTAATAATATTTTAACAATTACAGATAAAGCAATAAAACTTGGTATATAATTACTGCACCTATTAATATAATTGTTTAAGTACTGCAATTTGTCTGTTATATCAGGGGGATGGCCCACAAGGAGTCAGATGAAAATCTTAAATAAAAGCATAGGTCGAGTAGTACATCAAATTAAAGGTCTTTAGTAGTAGAACCTAAAATCATAAATCCGAACTCAAAAGGTTCCCTATTTAAAAAATGGCACCGGTTTAAGGTTTTAAAAGGTTACAATGAAGGTCCTGTTCTAAATCGTTTAGTATTCTTTCTTTCTTAACTCAAGTTGGAAAAGTTACACCTTGTAAATGCCTACTAGACTAAAAAAATAGTTTTTTAGGGTAGTTGGTGACTCTGCACTTCCAATGGATGATGGACAACAAGGAGTTCAATAAAAATATTAAAAATAGTATAGGTCAAGATGTACATAATTTTAAAGGGATTGTCTAGCAAAGATGTATATCGCAAACACCACAAAATGGTTGATCCAGAACAAAATGGCAGATGTTCAAAGATGTTCTTCGTTGTAGTAAGACCAACCATTAGTGGCCACAATTAAAGTGCGCTACCAAAGCAAAGAAAAAATGCTGCTGCATGTTAGTAAGTCATTTAAAAAGTTATCAATTCGAAAATTTACTATAAAAATATTTGGTAAGGAAGTATCACTTATTTCCACTAAAATCTTTGAACATCTGCCATTGTGTACAGGATCAAAATTTTTAAAATGCTGTTTGTAGTATTCACATGTGCTAGACAACACCTATAAAATTATGTACATATTGAACTATGCTATTTTAAGTGTTTTTGTCGGACTCCTTGTGGACTATCATCAATTTGAAGTGAAGAGTCACCAACTACCCTCTTAAGTCTAGTAGACATTTACAAAGTATAACTTTTCCAAATTGAGCTAAAAAAAGAATACTAAACGGTTTAGAACAATGTTCATTGTAATGTTTAAAAACTTTAAACCAGCGTCATTTTTAAAAGATCGAACCTTTTGTGGATATGTGGGTTTATGTTCTACTACTAAAGACCTTTAATTTGATGTACTACTTGACCTATGCTTTTATTTAAGATTTCCATCTGACTCCTTGTGGGCCATCTCCCTGATATGACACAAACAAGACTGTTACTTCAAAAAGTAGATTAATACGTGCAGTAATTATGTACAAAGTTTGATTGCTTTATCTGCAATCGTTCAAAAATTATTAATTTGTTCCGGGATTTTTCTTCCACACTGTATATTCATAAAACATTTAAAAGCGTTATACATTGTTTACTGTGCAGTTTTATTTGATTCTTCAAAAGGTTAGTAGGAAAGTTTAAAGGTCTTCCCTATGTTCTTTCAAGGCAGTTTCTTAATCTTAACAGCTTCCATGAGACAGTACAGAAAAAGGAGCCGCGCTTGGTGAGAAACGTTCGGGTGAAGGAGCGCGCACACTAGACCGGCACGGCATGTACCTGCACTGCAAAATTTGATAAAGTGCAGGTGAGGATTGTTCTCATAGTTTTATATGGAGCTCCGCACACTAGACCGGCAACTGCACGGACCGACAACTGCACATACCGTCACGGACCTGCAAATTTGAAAATGATTGTCGAGGGAGAATCCTAACCAGCAAGTTTCGTGGCGGTACGTGCCGTGCAGTGTGCGGTGGCCCACCGACACCGATCTGCACGTACCGTCAAAATCTACCCTTTCGGGCCTAGTCGTTGGCTATCGGCAACACTCGGCTCGGTGGCTTCTTAATTGAATAATGGTGGTCTGTCGGTATGCATTGAAATGGATGAAAACCAGTTAATTTTATTAGTGCAAACATATCCTGAGTTAGTTGCAAAACTATCATGATCAGTAGAGGAAGAATCTTCTACGCAGGGAAAATTATTTTTATATTTCCTTCATAAAATACACAAAATTCAGATCTTGTTTGTTTTATCAGAGTTTAAAAATGAAATTTATTTTGGTAGAAAACATTGGGAACATTGAAATTGTTACTGACTTGCTAAATTACCTAACGAGTTTTAAAAAATTAACGATAAACAACAAAATCAATAAATAAGTTTTTTTTGTAAAGTTTAAACGATTGTTATTTAATTTTAACTTAGAATTTTTATAAATTTGGTCAATTACCTTTGTCTGTCTCCAAAAATCCAAACTATTTGGCGTTATGCTACTAATCGTATAATTTAAATGCAGTATTAAATGTATATGATGATATTAATTGGTTTAGAGGAGAATGAAAGTCTAGTGACTGTTGCTCCGTTATATTACAGAATTACAGAGTAGTTAAATATAGTGACTGTAGCTCCGTTATATTACAGAATTACAGAGTAGTTAAATATAGTGACTGTAGCTCCGTTATATTACAGAATTACAGAGTAGTTAAATATAGTGACTGTAGCTCCGTTATATTACAGAATTACAGAGTAGTTAAATATAGCGACTGTAGCTCCGTTATATTACAGAATTACAGAGTAGTTAAATATAGCGACTGTAGCTCCGTTATATTACAGAATTACAGAGTAGTTAAATATAGTGACTGTAGCTCCGTTATATTACAGAATTACAGAGTAGTTAAATATAGTGACTGTAGCTCCGTTATATTACAGAATTACAGAGTAGTTAAATATAGCGACTGTAGCTCCGTTATATTACAGAATTACAGAGTAGTTAAATATAGCGACTGTAGCTCCGTTATATTACAGAATTACAGAGTAGTTAAATATAGCGACTGTAGCTCCGTTATATTACAGAATTACAGAGTAGTTAAATATAGCGACTGTAGCTCCGTTATATTACAGAATTACAGAGTAGTTAAATATAGCGACTGTAGCTCCGTTATATTACAGAATTACAGAGTAGTTAAATATAGCGACTGTAGCTCCGTTATATTACAGAATTACAGAGTAGTTAAATATAGTGACTGTAGCTCCGTTATATTACAGAATTACAGAGTAGTTAAATATAGTGACTGTAGCTCCGTTATATTACAGAATTACAGAGTAGTTAATTAGTATGACTTTTGTTGTAAATACTTGTCTCTTATAATCATAATTATCTATACCCTCTGAATATTTAGTAATTAATGCATGGTAAAATCCTAGAAAGTGACACTTGATATTTGAGCATGTTCAGTTTTATTAAACTGACGCAAAACAATCAAATAAATGAATTTATTTCCAAAAATTACAAATGCTTTACATGGTTACGGCTGGATATTAAAAGGCCACTTTTACCAGTAATGTGGCCATATTTAATTATAGAACTTAACAAAATCATAAACATAAAATACTTAATGAGTCTAGTTCGAGATCTCACATAAAATCAGATCAAATCACTCACTGTTGACATCTGCTGATAAATAATCTTAAAGTTAATACTAAGAAGTGACCATTAAATGAAAATACTGCTACTTTGTAAGCTATTTAAAAATGCGCTACTTCAACACAATATGTTTAGAAATATAAATATGTAACTAAAATAAATGTATGAAATGAAAAGGGCAATACTTTATATATATTTATATAAGCTATAATTGTTTCCGTGTGTTAAAGAAAACATGTTTTATAGACAAATTTTGTTAATTGTTCATTGTCTTCTGTTCACCTCATAAAAACGAAAATTTTCTGTTGTTTGAAAGTTTTGTGTTAGCACTGGATTCTTCATGATTGGTAAATTTGTAAGGAGATTTCCAATGCTTCAAGTGTTTTTAAAAAACAAAGACACCATTTCGAAGGTATAATACTGTCGTCCTCAAGTGTTACTTACAACCTCAGCCTACATTTCGAGGGTATAAAACTGTCGTCCTCAAGTGTTACTTACTACCTCAGCCTACATTTCGAAGGTATAAAACTGTCGTCCTCAAGTGTTACTTACTACCTCAGCCTACATTTCGAAGGTATAAAACTGTCGTCCTCAAGTGTTACTTACTACC
The DNA here is from genome assembly GCA_035578905.1 of Stictocephala bisonia. Lineage (NCBI taxonomy): Eukaryota > Metazoa > Arthropoda > Insecta > Hemiptera > Membracidae > Stictocephala > Stictocephala bisonia. The sequence goes on along the minus strand of JAQJVL010000535.1, from coordinate 42,483 downwards.
TCAGCCTACATTTCGAAGGTATAAAACTGTCGTCCTCAAGTGTTACTTACTACCTCAGCCTACATTTCGAAGGTATAAAACTGTCGTCCTCAAGTGTTACTTACTACCTCAGCCTACATTTCGAAGGTATAAAACTGTCGTCCTCAAGTGTTACTTACTACCTCAGACTACATTTCGAAGGTATAAAACTGTCGTCCTCAAGTGTTACTTACTACCTCAGCCTACATTTCGAAGGTATAAAACTGTCGTCCTCAAGTGTTACTTACTACCTCAGCCTACATTTCGAAGGTATAAAACTGTCGTCCTCAAGTGTTACTTACTACCTCAGCCTACATTTCGAAGGTATAAAACTGTCGTCCTCAAGTGTTACTTACTACCTCAGCCTACATTTCGAAGGTATAAAACTGTCGTCCTCAAGTGTTACTTACTACCTCAGCCTACATTTCGAAGGTATAAAACTGTCGTCCTCAAGTGTTACTTACTACCTCAGCCTACATTTCGAAGGTATAAAACTGTCGTCCTCAAGTGTTACTTACTACCTCAGCCTACATTTCGAAGGTATAAAACTGTCGTCCTCAAATGTTACTTACTACCTCAGCCTACATTTCGAAGGTATAATACTGTCGTCCTCAAGTGTTAATTACTACCTCAGCCTACATTTCGAAGGTATAATACTGTCGTCCTCAAGTGTTACTTACTACCTCAGCCTACATTTCGAAGGTATAATACTGTCGTCCTCAAGTGTTAATTACTACCTCAGCCTACATTTCGAAGGTATAAAACTGTCGTCCTCAAGTGTTACTTACTACCTCAGCCTACATTTCGAAGGTATAATACTGTCGTCCTCAAGTGTTACTTACTACCTCAGCCTAAATTTCGAAGGTATAATACTGTCGTCCTCAAGTGTTACTTACTACCTCAGCCTACATTTCGAAGGTATAAAACTTTCGTCCTCAAGTGTTACTTACTACCTCAGCCTACATTTCGAAGGTATAATACTGTCGTCCTCAAGTGTTACTTACTACCTCAGCCTACATTTCGAAGGTATAAAACTGTCGTCCTCAAGTGTTACTTACTACCTCAGCCTACATTTCGAAGGTATAAAACTGTCGTACTCAAGTGTTACTTACTACCTCAGCCTACATTTCGAAGGTATAAAACTGTCGTCCTCAAGTGTTACTTACTACCTCAGCCTACATTTCGAAGGTATAATACTGTCGTCCTCAAGTGTTACTTACTACCTCAGCCTACATTTCGAAGGTATAAAACTGTCGTCCTCAAGTGTTACTTACTACCTCAGCCTACATTTCGAAGGTATAAAACTGTCGTCCTCAAGTGTTACTTACTACCTCAGCCTACATTTCGAAGGTATAAAACTGTCGTCCTCAAGTGTTACTTACTACCTCAGCCTACATTTCGAAGGTATAAAAATGTCGTCCTCAAGTGTTACTTACTACCTCAGCCTACATTTCGAAGGTATAAAACTGTCGTCCTCAAGTGTTGCTTACTACCTCAGCCTACATTTCGAAGGTATAAAACTGTCGTCCTCAAGTGTTACTTACTACCTCAGCCTACATTTCGAAGGTATAAAACTGTCGTCCTCAAGTGTTACTTACTACCTCAGCCTACATTTCAAAGGTATAAAACTGTCGTCCTCAAGTGTTACTTACTACCTCAGACTACATTTCGAAGGTATAAAACTGTCGTCCTTAAGTGTTACTTACTACCTCAGACTACATTTCGAAGGTATAAAACTGTCGTCCTCAAGTGTTACTTACTACCTCAGCCTACATTTCGAAGGTATAAAACTGTCGTCCTCAAATGTTACTTACTACCTCAGCCTACATTTCGAAGGTATAATACTGTCGTCCTCAAGTGTTAATTACTACCTCAGCCTACATTTCGAAGGTATAAAACTGTCGTCCTCAAGTGTTACTTACTACCTCAGCCTACATTTCGAAGGTATAATACTGTCGTCCTCAAGTGTTAATTACTACCTCAGCCTACATTTCGAAGGTATAAAACTGTCGTCCTCAAGTGTTACTTACTACCTCAGCCTACATTTCGAAGGTATAAAACTGTCGTCCTCAAGTGTTACTTACTACCTCAGCCTACATTTCGAAGGTATAATACTGTCGTCCTCAAGTGTTACTTACTACCTCAGCCTACATTTCGAAGGTATAAAACTTTCGTCCTCAAGTGTTACTTACTACCTCAGCCTACATTTCGAAGGTATAATACTGTCGTCCTCAAGTGGTACTTACTACCTCAGCCTACATTTCGAAGGTATAAAACTGTCGTCCTCAAGTGTTACTTACTACCTCAGCCTACATTTCGAAGGTATAAAACTGTCGTCCTCAAGTGTTACTTACTACCTCAGCCTACATTTCGAAGGTATAAAACTGTTGTCCTCAAGTGTTACTTACTACCTCAGCCTACATTTCGAAGGTATAAAACTGTCGTCCTCAAGTGTTACTTACTACCTCAGCCTACATTTCGAAGGTATAAAACTGTCGTCCTCAAGTGTTACTACCTCAGCCTACATTTCGAAGGTATAAAACTGTCGTCCTCAAGTGTTACTACCTCAGCTTACATTTAAAACTATTTTGTAACTAACCATATATATATATATATATATATATATATATATATACATACATATATATATATATATATATATATATATATATATATATATATATATATAAATTATATTTATAAATATGAGACGGCAACATCGTGCTTCATTGGTGATAGTTTTCCTTTGATGTGGGACAGTTAAATAAAATAGTTTTATTATTGGTACTACTCCATTTCCACGATTTTTAAAAGTAATTAATATTAATCGCACTAAATGAATTCGTAGAAATTTTAAACCGGAAATACCAATGTTGATAAAAAAAATAAGAAAAAACCTGTATAGCTTTCAAATATTATTTATAGTACATTAATCTTCTTTAGTTTTCTCCTTTAAACACGAATATGACATCCATTTCTTCCTACCTTTTTTAGTCTTAGTATATTTATCGTATGAGAAATGGTTTTCATATACGTTTAAACAACATAGCCTCTTATTATAATAATAAACATAGTTTTAAGGTTTTATTATTTTTTTCTTGGAAAATTCGGTTTTGCCGGAAATTTGGAAAATTTGCTTTCTTTTAATATCTACTTTAACATTTTATACTCTTCACATTTAAATTATTAATAATTTTGAATTTTTAAATCATACATTAAGGAAATACATTAAACCATATTTATATATTTTTTAACGCCATTAAATCTCAGTTATCACGTGAAAATCGTTTACATTATATCAGTTTACAAGTTGTCTTCATAGACCCTATGATTATAATTACTGTTTAATGAGGTCATAAATTAAGTAAGCTGGAAAACGAACTATGCCGTTTGAGGCTATAGTAATTCATATATTACAGCTCTTTTTTGAAGCTGGAGGCATGATTTTAAAGCGGACATACCTTCGCGTAAAAAAGATCGCGCACATTACACCAGCACGGCACGTACCTGCACTACACTGCACGGACCTGCAAAACTTCAAGGCATAGCACACATAATAGCCGGTGAGTGCATTTATGTGTGCTATGCCTTGCAGTTATATATGAGTTACTATAACCTAAAATGGTATAGTTCGTTTTCCAGCTTACTTAATTTATGACCTCATTAAACAGTAATTATAATCATAGGGTCTATGAAGACAACTTGTAAACTGATATAATGTAAACGAATTTCACGTGATAACTGAGATTTAATATCGTAAAAAAATATATATAAATATGGTTTAATGTATGATTTAAAAATTCAAAATGAATAATAATTTTAATATGAAGGGTATAAAATGTTAAAGTAGATATTAATAGAAAGCAAATACTGATCCTAAATATAATCTAATCCAAACAAGCATTTGAACGTAATGTGTGTTGAAAGCTGCGGAATGAACTTTAAAGTAGATTCTGAACGGTTCTGAACAAAACTGTAATTTTTCTATGTATAATGCTAGAGTTTATAAATTAGACTAGTTTCTGGACCTAGATAGTGTGAACATTTTCAACCATGTTTAATGTATTATTTGGAGCTAAATAGAGAACTTTTAACCATTTATATCACTAGCTCGAATTTATTTTAACAATAATCAATGTATAAATGTTGCTGAATATATTTCTACCTTTCTTCAATACTTTGTAGTCAATGGTTGGAACAAATGTTTCAATTTATCTCATAATCAGCTATCAAAAATTATTCACATAGTATCTGTTTTCCATCTTATGACATCACAGCCATAAAGGGTACATTAATGCACCGAAGCAGATGGATGTACAAACATAGCTTCCTCTTCCCATTTTGCTATCAACACAGCACAGCACTTGATTGATTTATTTTTGGTCTAGATTCGCACTCCTCAAGTCCAGGCGTTCTTTGTAAACAAACTATGCAAACAAAATATTTTCAGAACGGATCTTAATTTTTGTATTTTTGTTACCTTGTCCTTTTATTTCCATCCATGTTAGATACTTTTGCTTGTTAAAAAATTATGTGCGTTCACAGCATATTTCATCATGTAAGTCTGGGAGATAAGTCTACGTAGCAGACATTATTTCATTGTTTAATTTTAATTAATTATTATTAACGTTGAAGATAAGTGAAACATTACCTAAACAATGGTTTCATAATAATCATATGGTAAGTACCACGCGCAGGCAGCTAATTGTTGTGACGTCACGTGGCTAGATGCATTCAAAACTGCTTCTAATGTAGTTTTTCCTTTTTTAACTTATTTAGCTCATGTTAAAGTACGAAATAAGTTATCTATTTATTTTTATACCTTTTTATCCCGAATATGCAAGGAAAATTCAACATTAAATATGGGCTAATTAATGTTACCACCACACTAATAAATTCATTTTTTATCAGATGGGCACGTGATTAGTTAGTCAAAAAATATTATGTTTGATCTTCTAATGCGTTAAATAATAAAATATTTTGTTAACAAATTAAAACATTTAGTCTAATATTCATTAGTTTTAAAATACAACAATTTACCACTTTAATGGTCTCATTATTTTCTAGTAGGAATTTGACAAATTTTTTCACGCATTCCTGCTCTGTTATTTCTGTAAAAATTGTTAATTTTTTAATTGTTTTAAGAGCCCCATGTTTTAAAATGTTTCTTAATAGGTCCCGTTAACAATCACCAGCTACGGAGTGTATGGAGCTCACTCGGACCGTTACAGCGTTACATTGATATTTTCTTTTATAAAAATGTATCCTATTTTTTCTCAAAAATTTTTTTTCGAAACAGGTGAAAAGAAATTCATTCTTTATTTGCATTTGCTGATGAGTTCTTTTGCATTTGCAGTCGACAACGGCACATGAAGATATAATAAATATGGAATATATAAACAATAAAAACCACTTCTATCGTAAAATAATTACATTATAAACATATTTTATAAAACTACTAAACCAATAATATAAAGAAACCCTTAAAAGTCAAAAACACCGCATTAATTTATTGTATAACTTGATTATTGCTTGCAAATTTGTTTAAAATATTGGACTATTCAATAAACACTATAAAAAGGCTGACAGCCACATGACGTCACGTGGTGGCAACTACATTGTTTGTTAAGTTCCGTGTTTTCAATTGTATAATTTTACAATTTTAGGTGAGAACATGTGACGAATATTTAGTTTAATGCAGCTAACAACCAAATGACTAATTATGACAATTACAAAACGTCCTTTTGATTTATGTTATGTTGGTATGATTTAAAATAACCACTATACATTTGTAATTTAAATGATTGCACAAAGATAATGTTGTTATCCAGACGACTTCGTGGAGTGCGGGGACGGCTCCAGGGTTCATCGCTCCTACTGGTGCGACTACTGGCCGGACTGCACCCTCTCTCACTTGGACGAAACCAACTGTAAATACCCTTACCACTTACTCCATTCTCATCATTATTTGTTTTTATTTCTCAAATTTATCTAATATAGCAATTTTTTCGTAAGTTCAGATTAGAAATTAGCTGAAATAAAAGAGCTGCCAACCTTAATCACACATGAGTTGTATAAAACTACATCAATAACCCACTAACAAATCAAGACGTTTTGACGAGCTTTCGCCTATTCTCAGGTCACACGATAATTAGTTTGTCGGTCACATGGCTGTATGTTAAAATGTAGCATCTTTCAAATCAATCAAGCCATACACAATTTGTTTTGATTTATCAGCTGAGGACCAATGGTTTAACATCCGTTTTTGTCATATTTATTGATGAGCAGTACTTTGCACTAATTATTTAATTCGCCCTTCTTATTCATAATTCTTATCTACTCTTATTTTCACTATCTATCTAAATCTTATTCTTATCAATGAATATAAGAAATTTTATTACTTCATCCCTTAAACAATGTTGAAGTCTTTAACTTCTATACAAATAGTTTCACTTACCGTAATAAATACCATTTTACCGTTAGATATTATCAATGACATACAATACGTTGTGTAAACTCTTTAGGAAATATTAAATAAAAAACAAATAAATAAACTGAATCAGCGTAGTTTAGTGATAGAGAACGTGCGTAATAAAGATGCATACCAATGAATAAGATATAAATTGATTTTATTAACTACTGTCCGCAGCCCACGTCGTGACCCCTGGGCCAGACCGTGGAACAGCCGTGTATTGAGGCGGTATGTTACTGATGAGAGTACTACTGTCCGCGTCTCACGTCGTGACCCCTGGCCAGACCGTGGAACAGCGGTGTATTGCCGTGGTATGTTAATGATAAGAGTACTACTGTCCGCGTCCCACGTCATGACTCCTGGGCCAGACCGTGGAACAGCGGTGTATTGCGGTGGTATGTTAATGATAAGAGTACTACTATCCGCGTCCCACGTCATGACTCCTGGGCCAGACCGTGGAACAGCCGTGTATTGAGGCGGTATGTTACTGATGAGAGTACTACTGTCCGCGTCCCACGTCATGACTCCTGGGCCAGACCGTGGAACAGCGGTGTATTGCGGTGGTATGTTAATGATAAGAGTACTACTGTCCGCGTCCCACGTCATGACTCCTGGGCCAGACCGTGGAACAGCGGTGTATTGCGGTGGTATGTTAATGATAAGAGTACTACTGTCCGCGTCTCACGTCGTGACCCCTGGGCCAGACCGAGGAACAGCGGTGTATTGCGGTGGTATGTTAATGATAAGAGTACTACTGTCCGCGTCCCACGTCATGACTCCTGGGCCAGACCGTGGAACAGCGGTGTATTGCGGTGGTATGTTACTGATGAGAGTACTACTGTCCGCGTCCCACGTCATGACTCCTGGGCCAGACCGTGGAACAGCGGTGTATTGCGGTGGTATGTTAATGATAAGAGTACTACTGTCCGCGTCCCACGTCATGACTCCTGGGCCAGACCGTGGAACAGCGGTGTATTGCGGTGGTATGTTAATGATAAGAGTACTACTGTCCGCGTCTCACGTCGTGACCCCTGGGCCAGACCGTGGAACAGCGGTGTATTGCGGTGGTATGTTAATGATAAGAGTACTACTGTCCGCGTCCCACGTCATGACTCCTGGGCCAGACCGTGGAACAGCGGTGTATTGCGGTGGTATGTTAATGATAAGAGTACTACTGTCCGCGTCTCACGTCATGACTCCTGGTCCAGACCGTGGAACAGCGGTGTATTGCGGTGGTATGTTAATGATAAGAGTACTACTATCCGCGTCCCACGTCATGACTCCTGGGCCAGACCGTGGAACAGCGGTGTATTGCGGTGGTATGTTACTGATGAGAGTACTACTGTCCGCGTCCCACGTCATGACTCCTGGGCCAGACCGTGGAACAGCGGTGTATTGCGGTGGTATGTTAATAATAAGAGTACTACTGTCCGCGTCTCACGTCGTGACCCCTGGCCAGACCGTGGAACAGCGGTGTATTGCGGTGGTATGTTAATGATAAGAGTACTACTGTCCGCGTCCCACGTCATGACTCCTGGGCCAGACCGTGGAACAGCGGTGTATTGCGGTGGTATGTTAATGATAAGAGTACTACTGTCCGCGTCCCACGTCATGACTCCTGGGCCAGACCGTGGAACAGCGGTGTATTGCGGTGGTATGTTACTGATGAGAGTACTACTGTCCGCGTCCCACGTCATGACTCCTGGGCCAGACCGTGGAACAGCGGTGTATTGCGGTGGTATGTTAATGATAAGAGTACTACTGTCCGCGTCTCACGTCGTGACCCCTGGGCCAGACCGTGGAACAGCGGTGTATTGCGGTGGTATGTTAATGATAAGAGTACTACTATCCGCGTCCCACGTCATGACTCCTGGGCCAGACCGTGGAACAGCGGTGTATTGCGGTGGTATGTTAATGATAAGAGTACTACTATCCGCGTCCCACGTCATGACTCCTGGGCCAGACCGTGGAACAGCGGTGTATTGCGGTGGTATGTTAATGATAAGAGTACTACTATCCGCGTCCCACGTCATGACTCCTGGGCCAGACCGTGGAACAGCGGTGTATTGCGGTGGTATGTTAATGATAAGAGTACTACTGTCCGCGTGCCACGTCATGACTCCTGGGCCAGACCGTGGAACAGCCGTGTATTGAGGCGGTATGTTAATGATAAGAGTACTACTGTCCGCGTCCCACGTCATGACTCCTGGGCCAGACTGTGGAACAGCCATGTATTGAGGCGGTATGTTAATGATAAGAGTACTACTGTCCGCGTCCCACGTCATGACTCCTGGGCCAGACCGTGGAACAGCCGTGTATTGAGGCGGTATGTTAATGATAAGAGTACTACTGTCCGCGTTCCACGTCATGTCTCCTGGGCCAGACCGTGGAACAGCCGTGTTTTGAGGCGGTATGTTAATGATAAGAGTACTACTGTCCGCGTCCCACGTCATGACCCCTGGGCCAGACCGTGGAACAGCCGTGTATTGAGGCGGTATGTTAATGATAAGAGTACTACTGTCCGCGTTCCACGTCATGACTCCTGGGCCAGACCGTGGAACAGCCGTGTATTGAGGCGGTATGTTACTGATGAGAGTACTACTGTCTGCGACCCACTTCGTGACCCCTGGGCCAGACCGTGGAACAGCCGTGTATTGAGGCGGTATGTTACTGATGAGAGTACTACTACTGTCCGCGTCCCACGTCGTGACCCCTGGGCCAGACCGTGGAACAGCCGTGTATTGAGGCGGTATGTTACTGATGAGAGTACTACTGTCCTCGTCCCACGTCATGACTCCTGGGGCAGACCGTGGAACAGCCGTGTATTGAGGCGGTATGTTACTGATGAGAGTACTACTGTCCGCGTCCCACGTCGTGATCCCTGGGCCAGACCGTGGAACAGACATGTATTGAGGCGGTATGTTACTGATGAGAGTACTACTGTCCGCGTCCCACGTCGTGACCCCTGGGCCAGACCGTGGAACAGACGTACATTGAGGCGGTATGTACCTATTATGTAGGAGTTAATTTTCTAAAATACAAATACAATTGAAAAAATTCGTTAATACATATGTAACACAAACAAATGTGTAAAATATTAATTTACAATAAACAGCACAAAGAGGGTTGTTGAAAAAAAAATTATGGCATTATAACTCTTATATGCTAAATATAACAAGTTTCATAATTTTGTTTGTTTATTCAATGTAATAAAGCAAAGCAAACGCCTTTTTTATATTACTATATTTATTAAATGGACGTTTTAGGCCAATTTAGTTGACAGTTGTAATTTGGAAACACGTACAAACAAATAAAAATATTATTAGTTTTTAAAGATGTATTACTGTAGCTTTTTTGCATTGTTAAAATTATGCCTATTGTAATTTTGTTTCAAGTTTTTTTTTTTTATTATTCATAAATATATTTTCATGTGTTTCATAACATTTCAATTAATATCACAAATCAATGCTAATAATAATAATTAATTAGTAATATTAAGATGTTAATTGTATTCATACTACCATAAATTTATAGCAAAGCAAACGCCTTCATAGTTCGCTTCTTTTAAATGAATAATTTAAGCTTATTTAATTTGTATATGTAATTTCGTAACACGTACAAATAGATAAAAAATCTTATTATTTTTAAAATTGTATACTTTTTTCATACTTTTAATGACGTGGGGCCAACATACATCGATGCGTGGGACGCGGACAGTATTATCGAATTAAATGTTGAACGGGCATAACAAGAAATGAGTTCAGAAAATTTAACGATAATTAATTTATCGTACAGTTTTAATTACAGTAATCAAGTTAGTTTTAACACTTCATCCTCACAAACGGAACTAGACACTTGTTAAAATTCGTATGAGTCCATGCACCCCATACACAAAACTACAGCGATACCCATACACATTCAGTGGCACTGACCCACCCGCCCGCCCATACACATACACTTACACTGACTCACCCGCCCGCCCATACACCTACAGTGGCAATGACCCACCCACCCACGCATACACATACACTGACACTGACCCACCCACCCGCCCATACACCTACAGTGGCACTGACCCACCCGCCCGCCCATACACATACACTGACACTGATTTGATACAATTGATACACATACACATACAATTTTGATTTGAGATGGCGGAAACTATTCGAGCAAACAATTTCACTGCTTCATCTTCATTACTTCTGTACAACGTAATGGGAACGGTCATTGTTATGTTAACTTTAAACATTAGATATCTACGGTCAAGAATAATACCCGATCAATAAGAATTCCAATACAAATTAAATTTAGTAAATAATAATGGATTGTTCAAGGCATTTTCGCACTTGTTTATGTGACCTCACTTGATGTACTCTATTGTTTTATTTATTTGAAAGGCAAGGTTATATATAAATAAGTTATTATTAATAAAAAATGGAATTAGTATCTTTGTTTCATTTGATTTCCTACCTGTTTAAAAGGCATATCATCAAAGATTTTTACACACAGTACTTATTTAATCGTTAATATTCTAACCCTCCGGAGGGTTTAACGCTTTTCATAAACTTTAAAGACATTAAAAAATCATTGCTAATACTTGCAGACCATGAATGGTGTTTCATTAGTTAATAAGTTTATTTTTATACAAATTAATACAATGTATTTATGACAATATTTATTTATTTTACTTACTTTCTATGGACAATGTTTAATAATTTAGGAATAGTCAAATAAAAATACTACTTTTTTGTTGACATGTACTTTTCAATAGGTGGTGCTTGTAATTCGGCCACCGAGTACAGGTGCCCCAACGGCCGCTGTGTACGGCGAGCCAACTTGTGTGACTCGCAGTGCGACTGCGCCCCTCCCACTTCCGGCAACTCCACGTGCGCAGATGAAGTCGACTGTGATGACTACTACATGTTGCATCATGGTATGAGTTACAAACTGTCCAGTAACATCGGAAACACTAGTATTTGTAATACAAAACCATTATTCAATTAATGAGTACGGAGGGTTTCCGTGTTCGTCATTGACACAGATTCATTTTGAGGAAGTTTGTTACTTCAACTTATAAAGGTCAAGGTCGTTTGGAGTTTTCTTGTTTCTTTTAAAAAGGTTTTGGAGATTTGAATTCAGTAGTAACTTCAGATATGTAAAGGAATACGCTATGAGCCCGAACAGATGATGTTGAGTTTACATCAATCATGGCATTTTAAAGAATGCTAATATTTACTTTAAAAACAAACAACTATTGACTTTAGTGTCGAAAATCTTTCACCTTTTTTAATTTATATTAAATATAAATGAAATATTAAATAAATATATATTTAATTTTTATTTAAATTAAATAAGATATAGGCTATTAATAATTAACAAGTATTAACATAAATATACTTAATATTTATAGTTATGTTTAAAATTGTTTACCAATGTTCCATTAAAATTTGTTTTAGTTGAAAGTTTTCAGGAAAAAAATGTATATCATACTGTATTAGGATAGAGTATTTATTGACATGGAAACTGGCCTCCAGTTTGTAAGTATGTTGGATGAATTATTCACATAAAGGTTTTTAGTTTACAGTAATAAGAAGTTTGATGAAATATTCACATAATGACCTTTTTAGTTTGAAGTACAAGTAAGTTAGAGAATTATTCACATAAAGAAATTTAGTTTTTAGTACAAGCAAGTTGGATAAATTGTTCACATAAGGAGGCCTTTAGTTTGCAGGAATAGTAAGTTTGATGACATGTTCACATAATAGCCTTTTTAGTTTGTTGTACAAGTAAGATAGATGAAGTATGCATATAAAGTGGCCTCTAGTTTGTAGTACAAGTAAGTTGGACGAATTATTCACATAAAGGCCTTTAGTTTGTAGTACAAGTAAGATATATGAATTGTTCACTTAGTGACCTTTAGTTTGTAGTACAAGTAATTTAGATGGAATGTGCACATAAAGTGGCCTCTAGTTTGTGGTACAAGTAAAATAGATGGAATGTGCACATAAAGTGGCCTCTAGTTTGTAGTTCGAGTAAGTTTGATGAAATATTCACTTAATGGCCTTTAGTTTGTAGTACAAGTAAGTTAGATGAAATATGCACATAAAGTGGCTTCTAGTTTGCAGTATAGGTAAGTTTGATTAAATATTCACTTAATGGCCTTTAGTGAGTATTACATGTAAGTTAGATGAAATATGCACATAAAGTAGCCTCTAGTTTGCAGTATAAGTAATTTAGATGAGTTAATCACGTAAAGTAGCCTCTAGTTTGTAGTAAAGTAATTTGTATGAGTTATTCACGTAAAGTAGCCTATAGTTTGTAGTACAAGTAATTTAGATGAGTTATTCACGTAAAGTAGCCTCTAGTTTGTAGTACAAGTAATTTAGATGAGTAATTTACGTAAAGAAGCCTGTAGTTTGTAGTACAAGTAATTTAGATGAGTTATTCACGTAGAGTAGCCTATAGTTTGTAGTACAAGTAATTTAGTTGAGTTATTCACGTAAAGTAGCCTATAGTTTGTAGTACAAGTAACTTAGATGAGTTAATCACGTAAAGTAGCCTCTAGTTTGTAATACAAGTAATTTAGATGAGTTATTCACGTAAAGTAGCCTATAGTTTGCAGTAAAAGTAATTTAGATGAGTTATTCACGTAAAGTAGCCTCTAGTTTGTAGTACAAGTAATTTAGATGAGTTACTCACGAAAAGTAGCCTATAGTTTGTAGTAGGCCTACAAGTAATTTAGTTGAGTTATTCACGTAGAGTAGCCTATAGTTTGTAGTACAAGTAATTTAGATGAGTTAATCACGTAAAGTAGCCTCTAATTTGTAATACAAGTAATTTAGATGAGTTATTCACGTAAAGTAGCCTATAGTTTGTAGTACAAGAAATTTAGATGAGTTATTCACGTAAAGTGGCCTATAGTTTGTAGTACAAGTAATTTAGATGAGTTATTCATGTAAAGTAGCCTATAGTTTGTAGTACAAGTAATTTAGATGATTTATTCACGTAAAGTAGCCTATAGTTTGCAGTATAAGTAATTTAGATGAGTTATTCACGTAAAGTAGCCTATAGTTTGCAGTATAAGTAATTTAGATGAGTTATTCACGTAAAGTAGCCTCTAGTTTGTAGTACAAGTAATTTAGATGAGTTATTCACGTAAAGTGGGCTATAGTTTGTAGTAAAAGTAATTTAGATGAGTTATTCACGTAAAGTAGCCTATAGTTTGTAGTACAAGTAATTTAGATGAGCTATTCACGTAAAGTGGCCTATAGTTTGTAGTACAAGTAATTTAGATGAGTTATTCATGTAAAGTGGCCTATAGTTTGCAGTATAAGTAATTTAGATGAATTATTCACGTAAAGTAGCCTCTATTTTGTAGTACAAGTAATTTAGATGAGTTATTCACTTAAAGTAGCCTATAGTTTGCAAGTACATTGCTACAGAATAATAAATAATGTAGGTGTATGTAGTATTGATGTGCACTGATTAATATATAGGGTTTTGTATTAATACATGTTACAATTTTGTTGTATGCCAAATAATAGGTATTATTATTATTAAGCCTCATACTATAATGTAAACTTTTTCTACAGGCATTACGGTGTGTAGAGTGGGTGCGACCCTGGGGTGTTCTGTGCCCTCCACAGGGCCTCAGACCCTTACCAAAGAACGTTGTATTCACCCCGAGTTCCTCTGTGACGGACACAATGACTGCCAGAATGGACTGTTTCTATCTGACGAGTTTGGCTGTTGTAAGTTGGCTTAAATATAAGTCGCCTTTACGGTGTGTAGAGTGGGTACGAGCCTGGGATGTTCTGTGCCCTCCACAGGGCCTCAGACCCGCACCAAAGAACGTTGTATCCATCCCGAGTTCCTCTGTGACGGACACAATGACTGCCAGAATGAACTGTTTCTATCTTAACACTAACTTCGCTGTTGTAAGTTGGCTTAAATATAAGTCGCCATTATGGCGTGTAGAGTGGGTACGAGCCTGGGGTGTTCTGTGTCCTCCACGGAGCCTCAGACCCGCACTAAAGAACGTTGTATCCACCCCGAGTTCCTCTGTGACGGACACAATGACTGCCAGAATGAACTGTTTCTATCTTAACACTAACTTCGCTGTTGTAAGTTGGCTTAAATATAAGTCGCCATTTCGCAATTATGTCGGTTAGCCTACTGGTTATTTCTGAATCTAACTGATATTGATAATGGACTCAGTCATGAAACTGATTTGGCATAGATTTTTGGAATCTTATGAAATAAAAAATAAAACTAGGAGGGTTATAAAATTTCTGAAAAAAATACGTATTCATAGTATCGTTTAGGCAACCATGGACAACTTTATTTCATTACCAGGAGCTTTCCAAGTTGACACAGGCTACACAAGATATTTACGGGTGGTTACCGTAGTGGATTACGGAGGCTATAAAAGATCATCATGGGGGTTACCTAAATGGTTGATGGCCGGCTAAATCATCAGGGGGGCTACCCAAGATGATTGTCCTAGTTGATCACAGGGGGTTCCCAACATGATTTCGGGAGCTAAGCAAGTTGGTCATGGAAATCTGCCCAACTTGATCACAGGGGCTAACCAAGGTCACCACGGAGAGTAGCCTAAGTTGATGACGGGATGCTACCAAAGTTTATCAAAGAAGCAGGTAAACGGAGAGGTCATGGTAAATAGCGGACTAGGTTTTAAGTATCCAGTCTGTTGTAATCATGCTGAAATGGGTGGATACCATATGTTTTTTGGCAAAATACTCAACTTTACCGACTTTTTGTGAAGTAGGTGTAATTTATACAGCATAGACATATATAACCATTTACAATATTATAACATTTACAAATTCATTATGTGGAGATAGCCAAGTTGATCATGAGGGCGATCACGCATCGCTAGTCAAGTTGACCATGGGGGCTACCAGACTAACAGGTGATTACCCTCAAGTTGATCACAAGGGGCCTCCAACATGATCACCGGGGGGATATACGCAAGACGATCGTAAGTGAGGTTACTGGTTAACAGAGTGGCAACGTAAATAGTGTGCAAGGTTTTTAATCATACTTAAATTGGAGGATATATTTTAAAAAACACATTTTTTAAAAAAAGCTCAAAGTTAACCTACTTCTTTTTGAGGGAACTATTGTATATACAGCATAGAAGTATATAAACATTCTTGTAGTAAACGTTATTATGAATTAAACAACGTCATTTGATGTCTTCTAAACGAAATATTGCAACTACAAAAACAAATACCTCAACAGTATATGAAAGACAGCATTTTCATATAAACATTTTGAAGCTTTTGTTTGTTTTGAAAAGTGAAATATCAAATATATTCTGTGAGGTGAATACTTTCCAACTTATTTTATTCACACTTAAATGGGAGGAACTATTCTATAAAATTACTGTTAATGACAAATCTCAACTTTACCCATTTTTGGACAGAAACGGTAGAATATACTACAAAACGTATATAAAATTTTTTGTACATAATTAAATTGTCAATATAAATATTTCATTTGATGTTATCTTAACTATATGTTACAGCTTCAGTAAAACAAAATCCTCAGCTGTGCAAACAGGTAATTTTGTCTCATCAGCCATTTTCAATTTTGTCTAGGTTATGAAATTGCTAAATAAAATTGTATATCATTTTTTCTAACAGAAAAATGAAGTTAATATTATGTAGGAGTTTAAGTTTATGGCTTTTTATAATCATATTAAAAATGAGAGGAATTATTTTTTAAAAATCACATGTTTTTGACAAAATTTAAATTCGTCGACTTTTTGTGAAGAAACTGTAGTATATACCATAAAAATGTATATGGAACATTACGTTTGATTCCATCTAAAGTAAATATAACAATATCTTCAGTAAAATTACAACTTCAGCTGTGCTAACCGGTCAGCAGTTTCTCGTCAGCCATTTTTAATTTTATTCTGGGTTATAAAAAGTGCAGAATTTAATTGTGTAGCATTTTTATTGCCAGAAAAGTGAAGGTAAATAGTGTGTAAGGATTTATGTTTCTAGCTTATTTTAATCATGCTTAAATGGGAGGAACTCTTCCAAATAAAACACATGTTTTCGACAAAACTGAACTTTACCGACTTTTTGTGAGGATACTATAGTTTGTAGCATGAAAATGTGAATGATATTTTTTGTACATAATTTAATTTTGAATCTGAATATTTCATTAGATGCCATCTAAACTAAATAAAACAGCGTCAGTATAACAACAACCTTAATTCTACAAAAAAAAATCAGCAGTTTAACGTCAGCCATTTTGAATTTTTTCTAGGTTATGAAAAGTGAAAAATAAAATTTAAAGTGGTTTTGGTAACAAAGTAGTAAAACTAAACAGTGTGTATGGTTTTAAGTTCTTAAATTATCGTAGTACAATAATAAAATACGAAAAACCTAACAAAAATAGAATGTTTTGATCTAAAAGTGAAATTTAATGATTTTTGCATAGTTAACATCAAAAATACAAAAAAATTACTTCTCAGCAAAATTGTCAGATTTGCTCAACATCCAACAGTTTGCTCACAATGAAGCCGCAAGTAAAACTCTGCATACAATTCAAAATTCCCATCCGCCATTTTAATTTTTTGGGGGTTTAAAAATTAAAGATTTTTGGTTTTCAGAATTTTCCCGTTGGTTGATCGGTAAAAGCTACAAGTGTGCCAAATTTCAAGTTTCTAGCTCATCTGGAAGTGGATTAGAATTTGTATACGTGAGTGAGTGAGTTACCCATGTGGCTTTATAGATATTAGATTTCTGCTAACAAGCCTTGTGACGATTGTGTAGACGAGGAAGTATTCTAAGTTCAAAAACTAATAAATAAAAATAAAAAATAAAAATACAACAACAAAGCCTATATTTGAAACGAATGATATTTCATGCTTCGATAAACAATTATTTAGGTAAACTAAGTTTATATAAATGTGAGTAATTTAATGTTATCTTTATATCGAATTAGTAATTTTTTCTATAGAATATTATGTGTGCTAAATTTAAACTCTTGTTGTTCATAAATAATGTTATTGTTGATTAATAATGGTTCTTGCTAATCATAGATAAGGTCTTTCAACCTCTTAGAATAACTTTAAGTATATAGCTGTTTACATAAAGTGATAAAATTTCGAAAGTTTTACTATAAGAACATCTTAAATTTAAATATTATGTCTACTGTAATAAAACGTTTACTTCATAATATCCTTAGTGAAAATAATATTTTAATGGCTTTAATAAGAATGATGTACACATTTTTATACAGATGATGTCTTGAAATAAAAATTGCTACATTCTGTATATTATACAGCAATTTTAAATGAATGTACATTGAAGAGTTTAAATGTTTTTCCGATACTAGCTTGAATAAAATGAGTGAATTTCAGTCGTTAGGGCAGTTTAAAACCCACCCAAACTTTGAAAATACAGTTTAATAATTAGGTTTAAGGACTCTAACTAGTATAGTGGTTAGCACTACTACTTCATATGCAGAGTGTCATGGGTTCGAATTCTGGGAGGTCCAACTAACATTTGCTTGATGGGTTTGGACCATTGTCTCTTAAGCCTTGTTTATACGTGCCTAGTAGCTCACTCGCACACTCACTCGGTGCGTGTAATCAGAAGGCCAAGTAATGCGACGAGTTGTTCGGTCGAGTACTGGGCCTAGTAGCTCACTCGCACACTCACTCGGTGCGTGTAATCAGAAGGCCAAGTAATGCGACGAGTTGTTCGGTCGAGTACTGGGCCTTGTAGCTCACTCGCACACTCACTCGGTGCGTGTAAACAGAAGGCCAAGTAATGCGGGCGAGTTGTTCGGCCGAGTACTGGGCCTAGTAGCTCACTCGCACACTCACTCGGTGCGTGTAAACAGAAGGTCAAGTAATGCGGGCGAGTTGTTCGGCCGAGTACTGGGCCTAGTAGCTCACTCGCACACTCACTCGGTGCGTGTAAACAAAAGGTCAAGTAATGCGGGCGAGTTGTTCGGCCGAGTACTGGACCTAGTAGCTCAATCACACACTCACTCGGTGCGTGTAAACAGAAGGCCAAGTAATGCCGGCGAGTTGTTCGGCCGAGTACTGGGCCTAGTAACTCACTCGCACACTCACTCGGTGCGTGTAAACAGAAGGCCAAGTAATGCGGGCGAGTTGTTCGGCCGAGTACTGGGCCTAGTAGCTCACTCGCACACTCACTCGGTGCGTGTAAACAGAAGGTCAAGTAATGCGGGCGAGTTGATCGGCCGAGTACTGGGCCTAGTAGCTCACTCGCACACTCACTCAGTGCGTGTAAACAGAAGGCCAAGTAATGTGGGCGAGTTGTTCGGCCGAGTACTGGGCCTAGTAGCTCACTCGCACACTCACTCGGTGCGTGTAAACAGAAGGTCAAGTAATGCGGGCGAGTTGATCGGCCGAGTACTGGGCCTAGTAGCTCACTCGCACACTCACTCAGTGCGTGTAAACAGAAGGCCAAGTAATGTGGGCGAGTTGTTCGGCCGAGTACTGGGCCTAGTAACTCACTCGCACACTCACTCGGTGCGTGTGAACAGAAGGCCAAGTAATGCAGGCGAGTTGTTCGGCTGAGTACTGGGCCTAGTAGCTCACTCGCACACTCACTCGGTGCGTGTAAACAGGTGGCCAAGTAATGCGGGCGAGTTGTTCGGCCGAGTAAAATTCCAGACCCAGTAACTGGGGCGAGAAGTCGGTTTCAGAAGAGACCTATTCGCTGGGCCGAGTGAGGACACTCGGCTTCCCCACCATCACAAATGTTTGGCTCTCAGATCGCTGGGCTATAACTCGGTCCGTATAAACAGTTGGCCGAGTGCAGTGGGCGTTGAGTTAAGTGATAGAGTATCGTATTGATCAAATACAATTCGTTAAAGAATACATAGATTTGTAATATAATTTTGCGTTATTGATTTCGTATTTTAAGTTATAAATATGAAGTTTCGAATTTCAAAAAAATATATTTGAAAAAATGTGTTTCCTAATTCAGATGATAAGGAGATGATTACGGGAGATACATTCAAATGTCGTGACAACAGGAGTCTCCCCAATGACCTCAAATGTGACTTCAAGCCAGACTGCCTGCATGGTGATGACGAAATTAACTGCACCTGTAAGTACTTCTTGGTTGTATTATTAAAGTATATAATATACGATATATTGACCTCAAATGTGTCTTGAAAGCCAGACTGTCTGCATGGTGATGACGAAAGTAACTGCACCTGTAAGTACTTCTTGGTTGTATTTATTATTAAAGTAAATAATATACGAATATTCTAATGTCTGGTATATTCTAGGTATTTCCTGAATCTGACGCTGCTATACACTGTACAATAAAGAATGGTTTGATTTGTTGTAGGCTACTGTGTACACCACCTAGTAGATGCATTGTCGTTAGGCCTACATACTACATAGCTATCATTTATCATGAGAAGTGTAACAGACTTTTTTTAAGTCAAATCGACAAATGAACATAATGATACTAGTGCCAGTTCGATGTCTACGTCTATCAAAATTGCCTCAGTAGGGACATCGTCGTCGTCTCAATTTGATTCTCAAGAAGCTTCGCCTGGTCACGCGGTCACAGGTAGAGCCACCACTAACCAAGGCCTACTAGTAGGGAGAACCGACTCAGGTTCTGCACAGCCCAAACTGGCTAAATTTCCTTTAACTATGTTCGGAAAACAAAATCGATAATTATCAAAGTCGTATTATGACATGTACCAATGGTTAGAATACAGTGTTGAGCTCGATGCAGTTTTCTGATATGTCTGCCGAATATACAATACAAACATTTCAATTGCTGTCTTCACAAACCTAGGCCTTATAAACTGTAAAAAAAATCAAAGGAAAGCTTGATAAGCACGAAAAGTGCAAGGTCCATTTGACGTGTGGATTAATCCTCATGTTCATTAGGCAACTAAAACCAATGAATGCAAAACTTTGTATTTATTACTAAAACAGACTATAACTTATGGTCCTTTTCTGAGACAAGGATTTATGATGTACAGTTTACTACTTAGCCATACTAAAATATGTTTCTAGCATAGTATATTATGAGCAGTTGTTTTGTGTAAACCCCAAATCTAATTCTTCTTATTTCAAAAGTGGTTCATAACGTATTTTAGTTGCCTAGCAAAAATTACTTATTCCAAGAGTTTACTGGATGCTTATTGATAAATTAATGATAATGTAGTCAGGTTTGACCTTTAGTTTATCTGTGTTTCACCCAATATGCAAATCAGCATTCATTTTGAGCATTTCACCAATTATAAAAAGATGACACTAAACAGCAATAAAAGGTACATAAAAATAATGTTAATTCACAAAGTGCATTGATTGTTCTGGGAGATGACGAAATTATCTGCACCTGTAAGTAAGTAATTCTTGGATGTATTATTAAAGTATATAATATACGATATTTTAACATCAAGTGAGTCTTGAAAGCAAGACTGTCTGTATGGTGATGACGAAATTACGTGCACCTGTAAGAAAGTAATTCTTGGATGTATTATTAAAGTATATAATATACAATATTTTGACATCAAGTGAGTCTTGAAAGCAAGACTGTCTACATAGTGATGATGAAAGTAACTGCACCTGTAAGTAAGTAATTTTTGGTTGTATTATTAAAGTATATAATATACGATATTTTGACATCAAATGAGTCTTGAAAGCCAGACTGTCTGTATGGTGATGACGAAAGTAACTGCACCTGTAAGTAAGTAATTCTTGTATGCATTATTAAGTATATAATATACAATATTTTGACATTAAGTAAGTCTCGAAAGCAAGACTGTCTGTATGGTGATGACGAAATTACCTGCACCTGTAAGTAAGTAATTCTTGTATGCATTATTAAGTATATAATATACAATATTTTGACATCAAGTGAGTCTTGAAAGCAAGACTGTCTACATAGTGATGATGAAAGTAACTGCACCTGTAAGTAAGTAATTTTTGGTTGTATTATTAAAGTATATAATATACGATATTGTCACGCCTGTCCGCATAAAACTTTGCTAGCTCAGGGAGAAGGGGTGGGGTTCTTCTAAGAGACAGGCCAAGTATTAGAGAAAAGTGTTTAGTAGCTATCACCCAAATAAATGTTTCCAAGTTCATCAATAGTAGCTAGGGATTAGGGCGCCACCTTGTTGACCTAATATTGGCAGGACCCCAACAAGGAAACCTTCCTGCAGGTGTAAGATGTACTGATGATTGTAAAAGTTCCGTTCTAGCACTATATCATGAATTATGTAAATAAATAGTTCTCCCTGTGGTTAGCCAGGAGTTTAAAACAAAAGAAAACTGTTAAACTAAACACAACTACCTAAAAAACAAAACAAAATAAATACTTATCTTCGTCACAAAATTTAAAAACACAACATGTTAGTGTGAACTGAAAACAAATGTTAGAAACATACATATGAATAAATTAAGTTAAAATAAATAACAGCTGATCATCTGTTTACAAATTGATCGTTCACACATGATAACTGTTTACCTTAAAGTCTTGACTGTAATATAACTAACTTTATGTACAGCAAAAAAATTGAATTGTCACAAACACTCCCCTTCCTCCAGAAAATTTCCCAAATTTTCTAATCCTGAACATACTTCTTCAGATTAGTGACATGCCAGTTACCAAGTGCTTTTCCTTTTAGATCGACCAGAGAATATATTAAACTTGAGATTTTCCGTGTCACAACAAGTGGTCCAATAAAGCGGGGTGCCAACTTCGCCGAAAAGTGTTTAGAAGCATCCGACTGAGGGTAATTTCTTTTTAGCACGAGGTCATTAACTTTAAACTCTACGTGTCTCCTCCTAAAGTTGTATCTCTTGGCATTATTCAGATGCGCTTCCTTAAGTCTGTCTGAAACTTCTTGGTGGAAACCTTTTAGCTCCTTCAATTTTTCCCCATATTGCTGACAATCTTCAATATCTGGAGTATCCCCATCTTGCAGAACCTCGAAACCCGGACCGGAAATGGCAAGTTCCCTTCCAAAATTTAGGAACGCATGTGTATGCTTTGTGGAGTCATGATGAGCGGTGCGCAAGGCAAAACCAATCTGTGGAATATATTTGTCCCAATCACGGTGATTATCATTCACATAAGCTCTTAGCATAGACACGATGTCACGATTCACACGTTCAGCAGGGTTTGCCTGAGGATGTCGGCTGGCATTAAGCAGTATCTTACAGTTATAACTCCTTGCTAATTGGGTCACAGGTCTTCCAATATATTCTGAACCGTTATCGCAAATGATATATTTTGGTATCCCAAACATTAGAAAAACATAATTTTCCAGGTGTTGCGCTACAAGGTTGGCTGTAGCTGCTCTAAGAGGACGTAAAATTGTAAATTTTGTAAAGGTGTCCGTAACAACAGAGAGATATTTGAATCCTTTCATGGATCGAGGTAGAGGCCCAATGAGATCAGCAGCCAACATCTTGAAAGGGGCATCCACACCACGGTAACTGCCCATCATGCCAGCTGGCCGTTGTTGGTCATATTTGGTACATTGGCAAACGTGACATTTTGAAATATAGGAAGCAATGTCCTTCCTCATATTCGGCCAATAGAAACGTTGTTGCATCCTCTTAAAGGTCTTCAATACGCCTTGGTGTCCACATGTTGGTGGGGCGTGGCAACCTTCAATCGCCATAGATCGCAATTCTTTAGGTAATACCAGTCGCCAAGTATCTTCATCGAGTGATGGGTCTTCCAAAGTTGCTTGCCTTCAATACGCCACTGACGATAATTGTCACATTGCTCTTTAACTCTTTTCAACATATTGTTGTACCACCGATCTTTCACCTCATTCGGTATTTCCATAACTGCAAACACAGTAGGCTGTTCAGGGCTTTTCTCCTCTTCAGAAATAGGCATGGAGCGGGACAACATATCTGGGACAATATTTTCCTTACCCTTACGATGGACTAGTTAAAAATCATAAGCTTGCAAACGTGTAGCCCATCTAGCTAAACGTCCAACCGGATCTTTAAGGTTATGTAACCACAACAAACTATAGTGATCAGTGATCACTGTGAACCTGGTGTCTTCAACGTATGGTCTGAATTTCTCAATGGCCCAGATTACAGCTAGGCACTCGCGCTCAGTAGCAGAGTAGTTCTGCTCTTGTCTTGTTAGAGTTCGGCTGGCATACGCAACCACCACCTCGCTTTGTCCACTACTCTGGCTAAGGACGGCTCCCAGACCATAGCCTGAAGCATTGCATGAGATAATGAAAGGTTTAGTGAAGTCAGGGCATGTCAAGATTGGAGCTGAGATTAAACAAGCCTTAATGTCCTGAAATGCTTGGTCAGCCTCTTGGGTCCACTCAAATTTTGAACGTTTTCTGAGGAGAGACGTGAGTGGGTACATTCTGCTGGCAAAATCTGGAATAAATCTCCTATACCACGATGCGGTTCCACACACTTGGCGGACTTCCTTCTGATTCTTAGGAACTGGAAGGTCCACAATGGCCTTCACCTTTTCTGGGTCGACGTGAAGACACTCTTCTTACTAACTACATAGCCCAGGTATTTTAACTCACTTCTACAAAATTTACATTTTTCTTGATTCAAGGTAAGTTTAGCTTCACGGACTCGCTTAAATATTTCAGACAATATATCTAGATGCTTCTGAAAAGTGGGTGTGACTACAATTATGTCATCCAAGTAGACAAACACGTATGGCTCTAAGTCAGGACCTAGCACATTGTCCACGAATCTTTGCCATGTAGCGGGTGCACCACAAAGTCCAAAGAGCATAGTGACGAAATGAAACAGTCCTCTTCCGGGAATGGTAAAGGCTGTTTATTCCTTGCTGTTCTTTTCAAGCGGAATTTGCCAGTAGGCACTGCGAATGTCCAGACTGGAGATAAATTTGGCATCCCTAAGTCTGTCAAGGATGGAGGTTACGTTTGGCAATGGATAGGCGTCCTTTTTACTAACTGCATTAACCTTGTGAAAATCAACAACAAACCTCTTTGAGCCATCAGGCTTATCGATTAAGAAAATCGGGGAAGACCATTCACTCTTAGATGGCTCTACTATACCCAATTCTAACATTTGAGCCAATTCCTTGTCTATAAGCGCTTGTCTAGCTGGTGACACCGGAAAATACCGTTGTTTAATGGCTGGGGAATCTCCCGTGTTGATAACATGCTGAACTCGATCAGTGCGGCCTAATACTTTAGGTTCGTCCTTGAAAAAGCCGTCCACAAGTTCCTTCAATCTAGCCTTTTCGTTTACGGATAGATGCTCCTCCGATCTGATAACATCAACAGAGCTACAAAGTTCTGTACGCAGTTTATTTGCAAAATACCACTCCCTATTGTGAAAATCAGCAACAATATGCATGGCTTCCCAAAAGTCAATGCCTAATATCAAGGACTGATGTAAAGTTGGCACCACCAAAACCTTCAAATTCTCCGTCCTTCCTTTCAACGTGATAGGTAAGACCACGAACCCACTAACCTCGTGACGCTGTGCATCCGCAGTTTCTACAAATTTATCATTAGTCAAGTGAAGATGAGCAGGGTAAGTATCAATAATCCACATCCCATCTTTACCCAAAATGGTATGCGAGGCTCCTGAATTCAACAAAGCAGTAGTCTTTTTGTCAAACACTCGGACAGATAAGTACGGCCTGGGATCATTGATTTGGTTCTTAATCAAATAACTTAATTGGATCGTAGTGGAATGTTTCTGGGAATCAACTTCATTTACTTCACTGATTCCCTGCTCTGCAAGTCTTTTTGGATGGCAAGAAACACAGTCCATTTTTAAGGTATCATCTTTTCCACAGCCATAGCAAAATTTCCTCCTGGGCCTATGACAATCTTTGAACCGGTGACCAACTGTTCCAAAATTCCAACAGGTGATGTCAGAATGGCTACCAGAGAATGTATGTTGCACGCTAGCTACTCTATCTGTGATCACTCTTCTATTCCGATGGGGTTCCCAGTAAGCTAGATCAGGTTCCAATGCAGAATCAATCCTGGGAGAAGGTCTAGGCCTTGAAGCTCGCAAGCGACCTGCTTCTGCTCGACGTCCCATAAAACGCAGATCATCTAGACTCTTAATATCAAACAATGCAAGTCTGTCCTGCAGCTGTGGGTGCAAATTATTACAGATCTGGGCCAGACGAGTGGATTCTGGAATCTGGACAGATAACCTACCGTACAAGCCTTTCATAGCTACCATGTACAGGTCAATAGATTCTTGTTCTCCTTGGACTCTGTTGAAAATTTCTTGCTGAAGTCGGAAGTCGTAGTCAGGGGGCTGAAATACCTCTCGCAGTTCCCTACATAACTGTGTCCATGAGTGAATCCTACTGGTAGAAGCTCTGTACCAAACAAGAGCGGGGCCAGAGAAAAGATCAACAGCTGATTCAAAAAGTTCACTATGAGTAACTCCGCGAGCTCTGCGCAGTTCCTCAACACGTTCCAAAAAGGCAGCAACGCTAGATCCATTATTGTCAAACTTGATTCCCCACTTGTAAACAGGAACATACTTAGGACGGACACCAGGACCAGAGGTTTCCCTGAGAGGATTGGGATCCATTACTTCCTCAACATGCGCAGAATTTGAGGTGTTAACTACCGCAGACCCTTTCCTAATTTCAGTAGGTAGGCTTAGCCGCTGTACAGGTAAATTATGTTCCATATTGGCATCTGAACGAAGACTAAGAATACGAAGAGTAGGCAAAACATGGTCACCAGCATTACTATCGCCTTCCTTCCCACAATCAGTTGTGGACGGTGCAGACAGATGTGTAGAAGGAATGACAACCTTGGCCGTATACACTTGATCGCCTTTCCCACCTGAAAACTGGGCCTTAAGATAGTCTATTATTTCTTTAGTTTTAGCTTGTAACTCCGATTTGTCACTCTCTTGGTCGTTGTCAGCATCTGCAGCAACTGGAATCCTTCCAATACGCAAATAAAGATGAAACAAGCGAGCAACTATATGGTGGTATTCATTGTCATTAAAATTACCCTCATAGTCAACAACACAAGTCAATAAGTGTTGAAGCTTTTCTTCACATTCCTCCAGCTCCTGCAAAACATCTAAGGAATTCACCACAGCTACGCTAATTTCCTCATTATTAGCCATGCTTTGCTGTAATCGCCTTCTAAGTTCATTTGCATTTCCATCAGTATTTAAACCTCTGATCTTAAGTTCATATTCTACCTCCTGCTTGTGAAGGTTTTACACATTCATGTTGATATTTACACCAAGTTCCAGAGTAAATCAGAAAATTGCATACACTTAATTTTTACAAGACACTTTATGCTTTATAAAATATCTGATAATATATCTTAATTCTTCTATTGTTCACAAAACCTATAACATAGGCCCCACGTTCGTGCGCCATTTGTCACGCCTGTCCGCATAAAACTTTGCTAGCTCAGGGAGAAGGGGTGGGGTTCTTCTAAGTATAAGCCAAGTATAAGGGAAAAGTTTTTAGTAGCTATCACCCAAATAAATGTTTCCAAGTTCATCAATAGTAGCTAGGGATTAGGGCGCCACCTTGTTGACCTAATATTGGCAGGACTCCAACAAGGAAACCTTCCTGCAGGTGTAAGATGTACTGATGATTGTAAAAGTTCCGTTCTAGCACTATATCATGAATTATGTAAATAAATAGTTCTCCCTGTGGTTAGCCAGGAGTTTAAAACAAAAGAAAACTGTTAAACTAAACACAACTACCTAAAAACAAAACAAAATAAATACTTATCCTCGTCACAAAATTTAAAAACACAACATGTTAGTGTGAACTGAAAAACTGAACTGTTTTATTCCCAAAACATAACTTATTGTTGAACAGAAAACAAATGTTAGAAACATACATATGAATAAATTAAGTTAAAATAAATAACAGCTGATCATCTGTTTACAAATTGATCGTTCACACATGATAACTGTTTAACTTAAAGTCTTGACTGTAATATAACTTTATGTACAGCAAAAACATTTAATTGTCACAATATTTTGAATTCAAATGAGTCTTGAAAGCAAGACTGTCTGAATGGTGATGATGAAAGTAACTGCACCTGTAAGTAAGTAATTCTTGTATGCATTATTAAGTATATAATATACAATATTTTGACATCAAGTGAGTCTTGAAAGCAAGACTGTCTGTATGATGATGATAAAATTACCTGCACCTGTAAGTAAGTAATTCTTGGATGTATTATTAAAGCATATAATATACGATATTTTGATATCAAATGTGTCTTGAAAGCAAGACTGTCTACATAGTGATGATGAAAGTAACTGCACCTGTTAGTAAGTAATTTTTGGTTGTATTATTAAAGTATGTAATATACGATATATTGACCTCAAATGAGTACTGAAAGCCAGACTGTCTGCATGGTGATGACGAAAGTAACTGCACCTGTAAGTAAGTAATTCTTGGATGTATTATTAAAGTATATAATATACGATATATTGACCTCAAATGAGTCATGAAAGCCAGACAGTCTGTATGGTGATGACGAAAGTAACTGCACCTGTAAGTAAGTAATTCTTAGATGTATTATTAAAGTATATAATATACGATATATTGACCTCAAATGAGTCATGAAAGCCAGACTGTCTGCATGGTGATGACGAAATTACGTGCACCTGTAAGTAAGTAATTCTTGGATGTACATTAAAGTATATAATATACGATATATTGACCTCAAATGAGTCATGAAAGCCAGACAGTCTGCATGGTGATGACGAATGTAACTGCACGTGTAAGTACTTCGTTGTTGTATTAAATAAGTATTTAATTTACAATATTTTGACACTAAAGGTGTGAGGTAAAATTATTATTATTGTTTTTCATAATAGTAAAATTCGTTGAGATATGGGCGAATATGAAGGGCGAATGAGAGTGGTGAGAGTAGATGAGCGAGTGTAGTTATTGTTACTATCTGACTTCGACTTTGCTCAGAAAGTACTATTTATTAATATCCCAATAGTCAAGCTACTATAGGACATAGTGCTTTACGTGGAATCCCAACCACGTATAAATTATCAGTATAAAACTTTACTGCTTCAGATCGAAACCTTTCACTATTCGTAAATGTAACCTCCTTAATTAATATTAAGGACTTTTTATAGATATCGAGCAAACTATAAAACTGTGAATTCAGTAAATGTTCTGGTTTTTATTGACAACTATTAGTTTGAATTCCGACGAAATATTCCAAAATAAATTATCTGGAGGATAAACTTGAGTAACACTACAAATGTTCACACACCCGTTGGAGTCTTTAAATGACGATTTCCAAATATTACTTTCTAAGAGTAATGTTGTTCAATGATAACATCTGCGCATAGGTGGACCATAACTTAAAGCTTCACTTTGTCTTACATGTGTGTCCTAGTAAGGACAAAGATACTAATCTTTCTGAATTCAATGAAGTTGATCCCATTGCTAAAAAACTCTTACTAACGTAATATTTCAAACTGTGAATCTGAACCAGCCTCTACCTAATAACACTTACAGAACTTCCTGTGTAAACAAGATCATATACTGCTATCTCTATTTTTATAATTTATAAATTTGATTAGATTAAAATATTATTGTGTTGATATGATACTGTATTTAAAATAAATATTACTTTCTACTTAAGGCTTCAATCTTCTCATTTTTAACATCAATTTTTTGATTAATGGTAAAATATATTTGTCGGGACAATTTTTCATTACTGGAATCTAAATGTGCAAAGCTTGCTTGAAGCTAATCAGGTGTTTTCTTCCTGTGAAGATGTTGTTTGGGCTAAATTGGTAATTTGGGTTTGCTGATTGTCAATTTGATTTTGATGTTTTTGGGTAATCGGTAATATATTGTCATAGATCTCATGGTTTAATTGTTTAATGCCTTGTGCGAAGATTTGTATTTCTGTACGGACTTGGTTGATTGATGATTTACATTTTTCATTGTGTTCCTGAAGCTTAGTGTCGGTCTCAGAAGCTTGCATTGTGATTTTATTGTGTAAGTCATTCATTACATTGGGTTTTGAGGTCGGCTACAATCTCATTACGGGTTTCAATCAGTTGTTGCGTAAATTAGAATTTTAAATTCGTCTCAATTTCATCAATTCTATTTGCTTGCTTTTGTTGAGATTTTTTTGATAATTCTCACTTCAGAAATTGTTTTCTCAACAGTGACAGATAGTTAATTTATTTTCTATTTGAATCATTCGGAACATTTATAAATTTGTTCAACCAGCTGCACATTTGAGTTTCCAATCTTTTCATTGTTAAAATCAATTTTTTTATTAATGATAAAATCTATTTGTGGGGACAATTTTTCATTACTGGAATCTATATTTGCAAAGATTGCTTGAAGCTAATCAGGTGTTGTCGATGACATTGCGGTTTCGGTCTAGGTTTTATCGCTGTGTTTAATTGTGTTTAATCAACGAGTGTATATTTTGAATACGCTCAGTTGATCTGGATTGGTGGGAAACGTCTGATGGCTGTCTGGTTGCTTGGCAACAAAGATAGACGCTGAAGCTGCGTCTAGCGTGGAGTAGCTTAGAGTGTGAGTGGGGGCTGGCATAAACAATATTATGTCGTCTGCAATGGTCATTTCATTGTAGTTGTCACTTATGTTTTCTGTGGTTAGTTCATTATGATCCGTGGTAGTATATTTTGTTTTTGTGGATTTAGTTAGATCGGTGTTTACATGTGGTTGGATGTTGTCTTGATTACCACTAGATGTGAATTCACTCGTTTCGTTTGTGCAAGTTTTTATATGGGAACGGGAAATAGAGTGAGTCCAACCCAAACATTCAAATAGATTCTTCTACTGTGTCTCCATTTCAGTTGGCGTTGTAAGGTATAATTTTGAAATACTACACTGGGGCACTCAGTTCAGTACCTCGGAGAATCTTGACATCCTTTTTATATTTGTATGGTTATCGTGTTATCACTGACGACCAACATGTTTCATGACTTAATTATTTCACAAAATTAGTTACTTTTTAAAAATACAAAACCAGCAATTATACAACAACTATAATATATAGAAACCCGCCCATACACGTACGGTGGTGATGACCCACCCACCCACCCATACACGTACAGTGGTAATGACCCACCCGCCCTCCCATACACGTACATCGGTGATGACCCACCCACCCACCCATACACTTACAATGGTGATGACCAACTATTTTCATATATTCTTGAGGTGAATATATAAAAATAAAAAGTTTTGGATTAATTTTGAAGATTGTTATAATAGTAAATAAACGTATAATTTTGTTCAAATAAGTAATTTCCAATTTACATTAAATTAAGTTATGACTAGTTTATTTAAATATGCATATAATGATTTTTTTTAAATAAACAATTATGATTTCTTGAAGTAAATATATTTAATTAAATATATATGGTGACATGATAGTGTGGGGAAGGTATTAATATAAATCTAATAAGATCTTTTTTAGTGTTAAAATTGAATAGGGGAAGGATTTATTCATTATAAAAGAGAAATTTGGACATTATTAAACACATGATTAATTAATTATATTCGTAGCCTTCAACAGGATTGGTGTTGATGCTGCACAAACGGCAGTGTATGCACCTTGACATTCACTTGAAGTTGTTAGTTTTATAGATTAGCGGAACTTGTTCAATTCTGCCATTTTTGCAGGTTATTATATTTTGCAGGCCTTTGATCCCATTTGTGTTTTACTCTACCACAGTAGTTGTAGCACTTCGTTTTAATGGTTGACTCCTGTAGGACATTCTCATTTCAGTAAAGTAATAATATAAATTCTGAAGAAATTTCTAATTTTGCCCTTGGATTGGCAATCGAACACTGAAAGTATGATTCAGGTTGAATTTGATCCACTTCAAGGCCTCTAGCTTGTTCAAAGGTTATTTTATGTAAAGGTTGCTTTCTCAAGTAGTGTTCTGTGAATATGATTAGATTTTAGAACAGTAATAGAGATATTTTAATACATACATGTAGTAACTGCCTTAAAACTACAATCTTTATTACCAAGTTTGAGCACATTGATTAATTGATCAATAGTTTCTTAAACTCTTCAGATCCTAGGTTTTTATTATTAATTCTTTAAACATAACATTTCAAATATTTAAAGCCTCTGTAATTTTTTACACTCACTTATGCAGGCAAAGATTGTAGGGCTGATGTAAATAACATGAAGTTGTAGCTCGGTGTCATTCCCCTGAGGCAGGAAAGTGATCTTCCAGCTTGTCCTGTGACCATGTTTGGGTTGGAATCAATGTATAAGACAATTTCCGATGTATTGTTATTTTAAAAATAATCAATAACGCAAAGTGAAATTGATGTATATGAGTAGAAGGGGCCCCGATTTAGGCCCGAGCTCTGATTGGTCCAAGTTTTTGTGACGTCATCCAAGATGGTGGCGCCCATGTTTCCCGCCAAATTTCCTAACCTCACTTTTCCTAACCTCACTTTTCCTAACCTCACTTTTCCTAACCTAACCTAACCTAACCCATATATATTCGATTAACTTATATCAGATTACCTTAGTCGACTATACCCATTCGAATATTTAGTCGATTATATCCATTCGATTAATTTAGTCGATTAAGTATTAACTTATATCCGATTACCTTAACCGACTATACCCATTCGATTATTCTAGTCGATTATATTCATTCGATTATTTTAGTCGAATATTTTATACTCGGTTATTATATTGACTTTTTCGTTATTTTAAGCGTATTTAACTGGTTTTTGTGTCTATATCTTTGTATTTTAAAATGGATCCTGTAAATATTGTTGGTACTAACAAGACTTATGTCATTAAAATTAGATTGTACGGTCCTAAAACTACGTACACGTAGGTAAAACAGGGGGTTGCGATGGTTTCGACTTCTTTCCAAGGTCAACCCTTTCCTTGCTCACTTAACTCATCTAAAAGAGCATTATGTTCGAATTTATCTTGGAAATCTTCGTTACCAATCCGTTGGGGTTTTACTATAATATACTTAATAAATTTGATTCTAATTGTTAATTTTATTTTACAGTTTTAAGTGATTAAACATTTAATTATTATTGCTACTTACAAATAATCAGTTAAGTTTACAACATAATGTCAGCTGATCAAAGAGCGCTTTCTACCTAGCTTTATCGGTATCACTTCCGTTGCCACTATCACCACTGCTTGCAAACACATGCTTTATTAAACCTCCTAACAGTTTAGTACTTAGTATGATATAGTAGAAATAAAAGTAGTGGTAATGTGTCGGTACTAAAACACATTTTTTTGTGTGAATTAGAGCCTGTATCTTTTTAAAACTAAAGTGCAATAGTCTAATAGATAAGAAGAGGGTTTGCGATGCCTTTGGCTACCATAATTACGCATACTCACTCAGATAATTGACAGACACAACTCCCTTGGACCCAATCATACTCAACACACATAGACGATCCACCTACCCTACACACAGCACTCTTGTTAGATCACATAGTAACCCATTATGTAAGACTTTTCATAGACCAACCACTATATAAAAGGCTTTTGACTAATCACCCACCTATTCAACAATCAGCCCTCTTACCAGACTACCTACCTAAACAACACGTAAGACTTTTGATGTACCAGGTAAATACTTAACATAAAAACTCCTGAGTTTACCATCCACCTACTCTGTCAACATACCACCTACTTACTGAGCACACTGCACCACTGATAGATCACCTACCTATCCATTACACAAAACCTTTGGTTGTTCACCCACCTATTCTATGAGATTAAGTAGCAGAGAGGGCTTTACAGCCCTAACTTCACCTCATAAAGTAACAATAAAGTAGTTTTCATTTAATTTCCATTCAACATACATATACAACCTACCTACCAAACAGCATGACCCTACATATCCAGGAGTAAGACTCTTGATTGACCACCCACTTACCAAATACAACGTTATTTTTATAGACCTCTTACTTTCCCAACACATGAGACTATTGACTGACCACACAACACACTGCACTCTGCACTCTTGATAGATCACATACTTATTCATTAAATGAGACCTTAATTCAACACATTGTCATTGACCACCGATTTATTCAACACACATTTATCTTTATAGACCACCAACCTTCTCAACACATGAGACTATTAAAAGATCACATAATTAACATACAACATATCACACACACACACACACATAACATACAAAACATATAAGACCACACACACACACACACACACACACACACACACACAAAATCAAACTCTAAATACAAGATTCTAGACAAACCTCCCACCTAGTATACACACTGTACCCCTGATATATCACCTAACTCTTCATTGCATTTGACCTTTGATTGTCCATCCACCTATTCAACACACATGCACAACCTACCTACCAAGCACAATGATTCTTAATACACCTACCTATCCAGTAGTAAGACTCTTGATTGACCACCCACTTACCCAACACTCAGTTATCTTTATAGACCCCTTACTTTCCCAACACATGAGACTATTGACTGACCACACAACACACCGCACTCTGCACTCTTGATAGATCACATACTTATTCATTAAATGAGACCTTAATTCAACACATTGTCATTGACCACCGATTTATTCAACACACATTTATCTTTATAGATCACCAACCTTCTCAACACATGAGACTATTAAAAGATCACATAATTAACATACAACATATCACACACACACACACACATAACATACAAAACATATAAGACCACACACACACACACACACACACAAAATCAAACTCTAAATACAAGATTCTAGACTAACCTCCCACCTAGTATACACACTGTATCCCTGATATATCACCTAACTCTTCATTGCATTTGACCTTTGATTGTCCATCCACCTATTCAACACACATACACAACCTACCTACCAAGCACAATGATTCTTAATACACCTACCTATCCAGTAGTAAGACTCTTGATTGACCACCCACTTACCCAACACTCAGTTATCTTTATAGACCAGCTAAATTTACAAAACATAAGACTATTAACAGACTACCTATTTAGCATAAAAGATTTACCACACACACAAACTGTAAATACAAGATTTTTGACTCACCACCTACCTACTGCACACTGCACTTTTGATAGATCACTTACCTATTCATCATATAAGACTGTTGATTGTCCATCTACCTATCCATAAGCACATGTACAAACTACCTAACAAGCACTAATACCCTTCCTATCCAGTAGTAAGACTCTCCTACCCACTTACTAAACACACAGAAATCTTTATATACCACATACCATACCGACACATAAACTTATTGACAGACTACCTACTTAACATATAATACTTACCACCTAAAAGACAACCTACATAAGGCTTTAGTTGTCATTCCACCTATCCAACACACATGTACAAGATACCTACTAAGCTCCATAACTCTACCTATCCATGAGTAAGACTCTTGATTTACCACCCACTTACACAACACACAGTTATCTTTACAGACCAACTACCTTCCCAACCCATAAAATTATTGACAGACAACCTACTTAACATACAAGACTTACCACCTACCCAACGCAATTAGATTGCCTACTTACTAAACACATCATTCCTTATTACCTCCTACCTATCCAATACGTAATACTCATGATTCACCACCACTCACCTACTCAACAAACACAGTTCTCTTGATAAGCCACTCACCTCCCCAACACATAAGACATCTGACTGACCACCTACTTAAAATACTAGACTAATCACACTCTACATACAAGACTTTTCATTGACTACTCACCTACTAAACACACTGACGTTTGATTAAACACACGAATACTCAACACGGAGTCATATTGATAGAACAAACCACCTTCCCCAAACATAGAACCACACACTCTACAGATATAACTTGAAAGACCATCCCACCACCAAACACGCAGTCTTCTTGATAAACCCCCAACTATTCAATACGTGAGACACTTGGTTAACTACTCGCCTACCCAACACAAAGTCCTCTTGATAGACCACTCACCCCTCCCGACAATTAATACATTTGACAGACCACTTACTTAACATACAATACTGACTATACACTCTGCATAGAAGACGTTTGATTATCCACTCACCTACTCAATACACACAAAACACTTGTTTGATCACACATATATTTAACAAACAGAACTGTCTATAGACACTTCACCTTTCCAAAACATAAAACTTTTGAAGGACCACCTATCAAAGATACAAAAATCATGATAAAAAACTACACACACTGCAGATTACTTAATATACCATCATACTACCATAACAACAGCCCTATTGATATACCCCCACCTACCCAATACACGTACCACACACTATATATACAAGACTTTCTTTTAGCCACTCACATATTAAACACACTAAACTCTTGATTGACCATCCATCTACGTAACACACATGGACGACCTATGTACCAAACTAACATGACTCTTAATATTTGACACACCTAGACTTTTCATATACTTTAGACGGTCCACCTATTTAATACACAGTACTGTAGATAGACGCCCCAATGCATAAGACTTTTGAAGGACCACCTACCAAACATACAAAAATCACGATAAAAAACTACACACTCTGCAGATTACTTAATATACCATCATACTACCATAAAAACAACCCTATTGATATACCCCCACCTACCCAATATACGTACCACACACCGAACATACAAGACTTTTTGTTTAGCCACTCACATATTAAACACACTAGACTCCTGATTGACCATCCATCTCCGTAACACACATGGACGACCTATGTACCAAACTAACATGACTCTTGATATTTCACACACCTAGCCTTTTTATAAACTTTAGACGGTCCACTTACTCATTACACAGTCCTGTTGATAGACGTAACGAGTAGGTGTCACAGTCCCAATTTTCTTAACACGTAAGACTTTTATCGACCACCTACCTAACATACATAACTCATGATAGACCAACCACATACTCTGCAAACATGACCTAATAGACAGACCTTTTACCAAAAATACTGTACCCTTAATAAAACACCCATCTAATCAGCACAAAAGACTTGATAGAACATCTACTTAGCATACAAGAATGACTACACACTGTACAAACAAGTGGACTTTTGATTGACCATCCACCTACTAAATACACGACCCTTGATTGATCATTCACATACTGAATACACAGTCCTGTTGATAGACACCCCACCTTACCAACTAATAATACTTTTGATATACCACCTATTTAACATACAGGATCAATCACACACTCTACCTACATGAATTAGTAGATCATCCTGCTATTATAAACAACGTCCCCTTAATAGTGCACCCACCTCCTCAACACATAAGACTTGATAGAACACCTACTTAACATACACGACTGTCCACACTCTCTACATACAAGAATTTGTATTAATCACCTACCTAATAAACACACAATACCCTTGATTGATCATCAACCTACTCAATACACAATCCTGTTGATAGACTTCCACCTTCCCATATCATAAAACATTTGATATAATACCTATTTAACATACAAGACCAACAAATCACTCTAGAGACATGACTTAGTAGGCCAACTTATTATCAAACACAACGTTCCCTTGGTATAGTAACCACCTACTCAACACATAAGACTTCATAAAACACTTACTTAACATACAAGACTGACCACACACTGTACAAACAAGACTTAACATGGAAGACTGACCACAAACTGTACATACAAGACACGAATGACCACACGCATATTAGACACACAAGACTCTTGATTGATCAACCACCTACTCAACACACAGTCCTGTTGATAGACACCCTAACTTCTCAATACATAATACTTCTGATATACCACCTTCTAATATAACAAGACCAACCACGCACCATATATACATGATTTAATTGACCAACTCAACTACGAAACACATAAGAATGAATTTTGATAGCCTAATCACTTACCCAGCACAAGATTCCTTGAGACCTACCTACAATCCATATTAACACAACATTTGACAGACCACTGACCTTCCCAACACATAAGGCATCTGACAGACCACTTACCCAATATACTAGATTAACCATACTCTACATACAAGACTTTTGATTGACCACTCACCTACTAAATACACAGAAACTTGAATAAACACCCACATACTCAACACAGAGTCATATTGATAGAACAACCCACCTTCCCCAAACATAAAACCACACACTCTGCAGACATAACTTGAAAGACCATCCCACTACCAAACATGCAGTCCTCTTGATAAACCCCTATCTACACAATACGTGAGACTTTTGGTTAACCACTCGCTTACCCAACACATAGTCCCCTTGATAGACCACTTACTCGACACATAAACTTATTGACAGACTACCTACTTAACATACAAGACTTAACACCTAATAGACAATCTAAATAAGGCTTTAGTTGTCATTCTACCTATCCAACACACATGTACAAGACACCTACCAAGCTCCACAACCCTACCTATCCATTAGTAAGACTCTTGATTTACCCCCCACTTAGCCAACCCACAGTTATCTTTACAGACCAACTACCCTCCCAACCCATAATATTATTGACAGACAACCTACTTAACATACAAGACTTACCACCTAATAGACAATCTAAATAAGGCTTAGTCGTCATTCCACCTATCCAACACACATGTACAAGACACCTACCAAGTTCCACAACCCTACCTATCCATTAGTAAGACTCTTGATTTACCACCCACTTTGCCAACACACAGTTATCTTTACAGACCAACTACCCTCCCAACCCATAATATTATTGACAGACAACCTACTTTACATACAAGACTTACCACCTACCCAATGCACTTAGATTGCCTACTTACTAAAAACATTATTCCTTACTACCTCCTGCCTATTCAATACGTAATACTCATGATTGACCACCACTCACCTACTCAACAAACACAGTTCTCTTGATAAGCCACTCATCTCCCCAACACATAAGACATCTGACTGACCACCTACTTAAAATACTAGACTAACCACACTCTACATACAAGACTTTTGATTGACTACTCACCTACTAAACACACTGACGTTTGATTAAACAACCACATACTCAACACAGAATCATGTTGATAGACCAACCCACCTTCCCCAAACATAAAACTTTTGATAGACCAACCACACTCTCTACAGACATAACTTAAAATACCATCACACTACCAAAAAGGCAGTCTCTTTATAGACCCCCATCTACTCAATATGTGAGACACTTAGTTAAATAATCGCCTACCCAACACATAGCCGTCTTGATAGACCACTCACCCCTCCCGACAAATAATACATTTGTCAGACCACTTATTTAACATAAAAGACTGACCATACACTCTACATAGAAGACGTTTGATTATCCACTCACCTACTCAATACACACACAAAACACTTGTTTGATCACACACCTATTTATCAAACAGAATCGTCGACACTCACTCCACCTTCCCAAAGCATAAGACTTTTGAAGGACCACCTACCAAACATACAAAAATCATGATAAACAAACTAGACACTCTGCAGACATCACTTAACATACCTTAAAACTACCATAAAAATAGTCCTATTGATATACCCTCACCTATCCAATATACGTACTACACACCGTACATACAAAACTTATGTTTGGCCACTCACATACTAAACACACAAGACTCTTGATTGACCACTACCTACTTAACCCTAGAAGTGATGTGTAAAAAGTACCAGAGTGATGGGTACTTTGTAGTCTTCACGCAACATATTTTTCAAAAATATATATTAAATAAATGTAAAAATAAAAACACTGAGTATTATACATCAATTTTATCACAAGAACATGCAGAATCATAATAAATAATATAACTTGAACTTACCATGCTCAGGTGGTGTTTTATCCATATTTTACTGAAAAAAAAACCTTTTCAAAAAAATTTCTTTTTCACTTTGAATGGTTGTCACTTGATTGATATTGTTGCTATCACAACACTTCAAATGTAAAACATGTTCACAATTTAATTCTAAACAAAAATGTTTTTTACATATTTACATTTATATCAAACAGGAAAAAAGTTATTTACAAAAAATCATAAGTATGTACAAAGTTGAAGTGGCCTATTTTAGTCAGAGTCACTACTCTCAGCCACTCTTTTCCTCCCTTGGTGAGTGGGCCTATGAAAATGTTGTAGTCTGTGGTAACAGGTAGGGTGAATCCCACAATTACAACTGGGACACCAATACAAACTTCTTTTTCTTTTCACTGCCGGGTTGTCTGCACAAACTACACAAATTCTCTCTTTGCGCCCAGGTAAATGCACAAGTGCATGAGCTCCATCACCCTGTTCATTTGGAATGTGTTGGCCTGCTCCAGCTGCATCATCCTCATCCTCTGCTAAACTTATAACTATACTGTCTACAAATTCATCTCTGGGTATGGGTTTGTCAGTATTATTTGCATATAATATGTATGCATCAAAAACAGAAATATCTAAAAAATTGAAGAAGATTTGTTTCCAATACTTTTTCGTTGCTCTGGCACAAGAAAGGTGATATATACTTTTATCACTGCAGTCTACCCCTCCCATCCTGAGATTATATTTATTTATAACTACAGGTTTTACTGCACGTTGCCCACTTCTGCTAGTGATGTTTGTATCCTCAGCGTGACATCCTGTTGTTAGTAAATAAACTGGTTTCCTGCTTTTTTTCTGCTTATAACCAACTAAAAGTGTTTTATTTTTCCTATAATAAATACTCTCTTGTATTCCCAACTTTGCCTGTACTACATTCTTTGATAAACCCTTGGTATTTTTGTTTACGGTGCCGGTAATAAAGGTTTTTTTACTATAAAGTTTATCAGCCAAAGGTAACTTAGTGTAAAAGTTGTCAGTATAAATATGATAGCCTTTGTTGAAAAGATTACATGAAGACAACTGATCCATAACTACTTTTTGTGTAAAAGGATCATTACCCTCAGCTAGGAAACTTTTGCCACTATATAGAGCTACATTCAAAACATAATTGGTTTGGCTATCACATAATTCAAATTTTTTTATCCCAAACCTGGCATGTTTTTTGTTGGGCATATAATTTATAAATACACATCTGTTTTTCATGCCAATTAGGGATTCATCTATAGCCACATTCTGATATGGTACAAAACATTCTTTTAGTTTAGCATTTATATAATCATAAAATTGCCGTATCTTGTACCATGGGTCATAGTTGGGGTCATTACGGGGAACTGGTTGCTTGGAACTAATATGGAACATTGAGCTTATCAGTTGAAATTTATTTATGGACATTGTTCGAGAGAAAAAAGGAATTTTTCTGTTGCTTTTTGTACTCCAATAGTCAACCACATTTTTTTCACGGATCAATCCCATATTCAATATGAGTGCAATGAATTTTTGCATTTCCTTCAATGTAACAGCTTTCCAATTTTGCAATCTAGAAAATCTTTTCATATTATCTGAACTTCTTTTTTTCCTTATTTCATTTTCAGCATATTTAATAGTTTCTTTTACTAATAAATCCCAAACAAATCTAGTAAAAAATAGCAAGAAGTAAGAAATTGGTCGAGAGTTCCTAGGAGGGCAGTTTTTTATGCCAGGGTTCCTTACCTGGAATTCATCCTCAATCCTAAGCTCTGGCTCCGGTGGAAAAACTCTAATCCATGTAGGCGTTGGGGAAATTCTATTCAAAAGTGGAATATCAGAATCGGATACACTTTCATTGTCACTCTGTTTTGGTAGGCCTAAACGTCCTTCATCTGGTTCATCTATTTCCGATTGAGTAGGTTCATATTCATCACCACTACCCGACGAATAATCAAACAATGAAACATCATCTGGAATGTCACTCACAGGCAAATCACTATCACTATCGGTACTTATATTTTCATCCAGCAAATCCCGAATATCACTTGAACGACACGGATCATCCATCTTGACTGATAACAACAACAATCACGAGATAAACTAAGAACTGTGACACTGCATAGTGCGCGACTTGTAAATAAACAGCTGTCTCGCCGTAGCAGCTGCGCAATCTGCCAGACGTAATGCCCTGTATGGCGTTTGGATTTTTTTCACCAATAACAAATGCACGGAGGAATAAATACTATATAACATAAATTATTACGTATGAACAGAGGAATAAGTCAGTATGAATAAAATTACGATAGCTTCAATAGTATTCGACTTATACAGCTCGAAATTTGATAGTCGTAATTTACGACTTTATCACTTGACGAACGTAATAAACAGTCGGAAAATACGACGGTCATCAATTAGATGGTTAATATACTGCACTCTTGATAGACCAATCACCCTCCCATAAAAAGACTGTTGTCAGACTAG
Organism: Stictocephala bisonia; assembly: GCA_035578905.1. NCBI lineage: Eukaryota > Metazoa > Arthropoda > Insecta > Hemiptera > Membracidae > Stictocephala > Stictocephala bisonia. The sequence goes on along the minus strand of JAQJVL010000535.1, from coordinate 599 downwards.
TATATACTTAACATACAAGACTTACCACACATTCTACATCGACCATCTACCTACTCAACAAAAAAAAAAAAGACCAACCACACACTCTACATATAAGACTGTTGGTTGGTCACCCACATACTCAACATAGAACACCTCTGATACACCATCCACTTGAACATTACATAAAACCTGTGATATTCCACCCAATCATCAAACACACATGACTTTTAATATTTCACACACCTAGACTTTTTATATACTTTAGACAGTCCACCTATTTAACACACAGTACTTACTGTAGATAGACGCCCTACCTTCCCAATGCACAAGAATTTTGAAGGAACACCTACCAAACATACAAAAATCATGATAAACCAACCACACACACTCTACAGACATAACTTAAAATACCATCACACTACCATAAAAACAGTCCTATTGATATAACCCCAACTACCCAATATACAGTACGTACCACACACCGTACATACAAGACTTATGTTTAGCCACTCACATACTAAATATACAAGAGTCTTGATTGACCATCCATTTACGTAAAACATGTGGACCACGTACGTACCTAACTAACATGAATCTTGATATTTCACACACCTAGC
>JAQJVL010000534.1:480071-595162 GCA_035578905.1 Stictocephala bisonia | reverse complement strand
TTATATTTGTCCTTTGTCTTTTAATAATTTAGTTTTTTTACTAATTTTGTTCAATAAAATATAATTTTTGATCACAATAGTTTACTTAAACCATTAAAAAGCGGAGAAATAATATTGTTCAAATTAGTTACTTTTAAATTCAAATGACCGCTACTCTGGAAAGGATAAACCTTTCGATATCCGGTTTTCGGTAACAATTTATCTTGAATAGACCTTTCATTTGATACCAAACTCGACCTAGCCTTGAAGATTTTTGTTCAACTCGTCGTGAGCCGTCCCCCTAAAAAAATTAAATATCAATAATGGCGTCAAAAAGAATGTTCTTTGTAACCATGAAAATATGTACAAGATTTTACTTTTACAAGTGAAGTTATACAAAAGTTGTGAAAGCGTTTCCATAATGTTTTTAGTACTGTCGTAGACCCTTCTGAGCTTGTTTGAGCTTCAAATGTATTGATTCATAGATAGATTCTAATTTGCTTTAATGGTGGTTCAAAGTGGCATACATATGGTTGTTGGAGTAATCTAAGAACACATAAATATTCGTTTCTGAGCCAGGAAATTTGAAAAAGCGTTACGAGAGTTTTCATGATTGAATATTTTTTTCGAGAATGCTACATTTTTATTACAACTGGTTGTTGGATATGTGGATAATGTATCTATCACATTTAGTTTATACTTTAAGATAATCTTTGTTTTTTTGTTTCAGGTACTTTGTGATTACAGATAAATTATTATTCTATTTCAATGTGAGTATACTACGTATTCAGTCTTATGACAAAAGTAATAAATAAAATTGCAGTTTTAAGAAAATTTTATTTTCGTGATTAATAGAATATTAATCAAAATAATTGTATTATTCCTTAAAAACAATACAAACAAGTTTATTAATAGATAATATAAGCATTACGTATATATGTATATACTGCTTGGAAGAATAATATATAACCAATATGTAAATATTTGTCTGCCATGAAATAAATAACGCAGGACGAAAACGTATCGCAACAAATTAAATTAGGTTTGTATCTGTCAAAGTATGCAATACGATCAACAGATTGGATTTTATCACTAAATACATTCTAAAAAGTGAGTGGAATTTAATATTGAGATACATTGGAATTTTGTATTAAAATAGTTGACAAATCCAAACCTGACAGACTGAAATAGTTTTTCACCGTAGTAACGATTGATAATATTAATTTAATTATGGTTTTGAAGTAAGTTGATAATATCACCAACTCCCTAGATATTTATTTTGCTTTAATAGAAGAGAGAATGATTTTACGAGTAAAATAATCTTTCGGTAAAATACTTAATTTAAAAAATATATTATATGTAAACTGTATTGTTTAGTTTACATAAAATATATTTTATTATGTGTATTAATTATGTGTCAATTAAAATAAATGTTCTACAATTTCTGTAATTGCAAAGAAAGTAACATAATATAAACGACATTGTCTTCTAATGTTTTAATTCATTATTATTTATTTTGTAACATAAATATAATCAATTTTTCATTCCGCATTGTAGACAGTTTAGTTGCGATTAGAAAATTTACGTATTGTTTTGAATGGGAAATGGTTGATTTAAATAATGTGAGAATCAGTCGATCCACAAAATAAGTGATATATTTAATTTTATATAATTTCGAACTACAATTTAGTATAGTATTACACTAAACGAAGTTGAATTGTCAAAATTGAATTTTGAAGTTTCCATTCAGCTGTGATAAATAATTGTATTAGATAAAGTAACTATCGTATGTCTAAGTTACTTTAGTTTTACTCGAATTAAAGAAAAATTGCTTGAATTTGAAGTTGTAAGACATGCAATATGAAGGAGCTTAAACAGGTTACATAAAACTACGCTCTACCTACAATGATAAAAATAGTAACAGAGTAAGGAAGATATTTTAAAACACTTAATTGATGAAAAAAACCCCATGTTCATTATTAAAATGTCTATAATATTTTTGGAGTAAAACACAGCAAAAAAGGTATAGAAGTCACAGTTTTATATCCTTAGAGGCAGTTATTAGCAGATTAGAACTTATGTATATATTTATAAAACTAGAATAATAATTGCTAGATTTATCCTTGAGTGTGTATGGAAGGGACTTTCAGAGTGCTGGCTCACACTACCTCGATACACACTTAGCACACTATTGAATGTATGGAAGTGACTTACAGAGTGCTGGCTCACACTACCTCGATACACACTTAGCACACTATTGAATGTATGGAGGGGACTTACAGAGTGCTGGCTCTCACTACCTCGATACACACTTAGCACACTATTAAATGTATGGAAGGGACTTACAGAGTGCTGGCTCACACTACCTCGATACACACTTAGCACACTATTGAATGTATAGAAGTGACTTACAGAGTGCTGGCTCACACTACCTCGATACACACTTAGCACACTATTGAATGTATAGAAGTGACTTACAGAGTGCTGGCTCACACTACCTCGATACACACTTAGCACACTATTGAATGTATGGAAGTGACTTACAGAGTGCTGGCTCACACTACCTCAATACACACTTAGCACACTATTAAATGTATGGAAGGGACTTACAGAGTGCTGGCTCACACTACCTCGATACACACTTAGCACACTATTGAATGTATGGAAGTGACTTACAGAGTGCTGGCTCACACTACCTCGATACACACTTAGCACACTATTGAATGTGACTTCTGCTCTCGTTCACCATTTCACTGAACCTAGTACAAATAAATGAACTGACGATTCTTAGGTGTGATAATAATCTGTATTGCAAATGAATTCTCCACGTTCTAAGCTTAGTGATACTCTCTGTGATTAAACTGATATAAATAGTGTTCCATGATCAGAGTCAGGAATTGTAACTAGATTATGCACGCATTTGATAACTTATTATTTGCAATAAATAAATAAATAGTTTTGCTTACTACAAATGAGTGATTTAGACTTTTTAAACTAAAGTTTTATTTTGCTTATAAAACACTCAAAACATTACTTGAAAGGAATATATTGAAGTAAATAATCATTTGTAAGACACCATTCGTCAAGATCTGGGCGAATATGAGGGGTAAATGAGTGCGAATGAACGGGTGTAGTTATTGTTACTAACTAAGGTCGACTGTTCCTCCGTAAGAGCTATTTATAATCATCCCAATAGTCAGGGTGACTAAGGGACCTACAGCTTTACGTTAAATCCGAACTACGAAGTGTTGGTTTGATTTTCAGCTAATTGACAAACCTGACACTCTGTTCTCATATCTACACAACATCCAAACCTTGACTATCACCCAACATGGACACACCAGACTTCCCTAGTTACATTCACGTCTATGGCAATCATTAAGCGTGCGTCAGGTTGGTATTAAGAAGTCTAAGCTTAGAACCAATCACCTACAATCTCCTCAACAATTTGTCACTAAGTAGTTGGGCTACATCAATACGTCATTAGTACCGACAAATATTGCCAAAGTAGTAAAGATTATTATTTATATAAAATTGTTTAGAGTGGGTAAAACATGATTAACTTTGGTGAATTTATAAAAATATTTAAATAATATTACGACAACGATATTGAAAGTACCAACAATTGTACTGTCAACTATGTAAAACTTCCTAACTTGTCTGTTTTTGTGTATTATTTACGAAATACTCCTTTCGCAGCCCATCTATGTATATATTATTATTGTGACGACACCCTACTGTCAGTCGAGTGCTCCTTGTACAAACTGCCTCTCAACACATCGCTCTTGTCTCACCCCCTCCCCCCATTTTTGTCGGCGATAAGATCGTATCTAATTCAACACTCTCGTCCCTACCGTGTAACATATGTCGTCTACTTTTAACCTTTAAATATTTTATCTCCCTCATTTGATGGCACATCCTTTCTCACACTGCACTGACAAATTGCTATCCGTACTCTTTTTGGTTTTAGGTATAAACTAGGACTTACAATTTAATACGTATTTGAATGAATAGTTACGTGATTGTACTTAGCCAAGAACTAAGTAAGAGATTATTTATTCAGTTTTTAAAAATCTTAAAATTTTTTAAAATTAACATATCAATTGATTCTGCATACACCAGACTGTATTTGCAACAATTTATTTATTTTAGATCATGGTTTTAGTAATATTCCTCTTAATAAATACAGTTTTTTTATAGATAATGTATTGTATTAGATGCTAGTTTATTTATTGTTGAATCCATTTTTTTATACGTAAGTTATAGACAGAAGAATTTGGCAGATGAAATGTAAAAGGTTTGTGGTTTGAACAATTACCAATATAGTAATCGTTCAGTTTTACTCCAAATAATTTTTTTAACAAATTTAATCTCTTTCGATTTCAAATGCTGTATCCATACATTCAGTGACAATTTAATTAAAAACCATTTCTTGTTAATGAAAGTGAATATTACCACATCTAAGCTTCAATAATTTTACCATTTATAGTAATTATCTTTTGTATTTTAAGATTAATAATCAAGGAATCGGTTATTTACTAAATGAATAAAAATTTTTATGATTCTTAGTTTTGAAAAAAGTAAATTTTATTCTCTGATTGAAATACCGTTTTAAAGAATGTTGTCTGAATATTCATGTGTTTTTGTCTTAAAAACTGGATTAAATATAAAGATTCCAAGGAGTAGCTTAGGAAAATATTGCAAACTTAAAATCAAATAGTATTCGGGGAAAGTGAATTCTAGTGAACCAGAAGAGAATATTAGCGTCCTCTTGTATCCGGCGTTTCAGAGGTATGAATTGAACATGAGACAATTTCAATTATTTGGAAGAAAAATGGGCTTGGGATTTTTATTAGGAGAAAAATCAAACCGTTTATGAAAATAAAGTCTGTAATTGGTAATTAAAATTAATATACAATATACGTATGTTTGATTAGTTTTAAATACCAATATCTACTGACATTAAACAAGTAAATATTGTGTGACCGGCTTCTCAAAACACATATTTAGTGATGTTGTAATAGTATTTAAAATATCACGTAACAACTTTGTAACTTAATTGTTTTATATTAAACAAAACTGCATAATTATGAAACTGCTTTACTAACGATATAAATCTATTAATACTTTGTTAACATATTAATCAATGTACAGACTTAAAGCCTTAGTTTGTGATTAAATCCAACAGTACCTGGTATGTCCTGGGTAGCTGCTAGTCATTGACCAGTATATCAATCAATGGGGAACAATAGCTTTGTATGAACAAACAAGGCTGCATTACATGAGAAAACAACAATGGTTCCTGTTAGTGGTGCTGGACTACCAGTACAGTTAAAACCAAACCAAACATTGATTCACTTTGTCATATTTCTTCTTGGTGAATATGGTCTGGCCTGAGGAATGAAAAATCAAAATTATATTGTGATTTGTTAAATAAAGTGTTTTAAACATTTGAGCCATACGCAACACATAACAGTAATTCAGTGTATAAAATAAAAACTGAACACTAAGTTTAGTCGAAAACAAATATAAAATTACAGGTTGTACACAATTATATTTACTTGAATTTTAACCAAAACTATTCTAGTAATGACCTTAGATATAAAGTACAGGATATTCTTATGATTATGTATACAGTGGCAAGTAAATAATTTTATATAATATACATACCAAACATACGATTAATAAATGGTTAAATATGTGATTTTACTTAGATTCTATCCAATCAATCATACTGTATATATATATATATATATGCACATGGATTTAAGTTAGTTTTAAATGAATCACTTTTAGTAATTCCACAGTTTTTAATTTTTGATTAATGCATTTTCACCAGTTACGGCATCTTCAGATCATAATAACCAAATTGTACAAAAATATAAAAAAAATTTTCATATGTTTTATATTTTTGTACAATTTGGTTTTTATGGTCTGAAGATGCTGTAACTGGCGAAAATGCATTAATCAAAAATTAAAAACTGTGGAATTACTAAAAATGTTTCATTTAAATCCATCGAAATTTCACCAAGTACCAAATAAACGAAGTTAGTTTCTTGGTTATGTTACAACCTGCAAACCAACCACATCCTTGATCTTGTATATTTATGGTTAAATTATAATAACTATAAAAACGTGAATACCTACACAATAACGTTAGCCGTTCCTAATTAAATTAGAAATTATAAATATTTTACCCCAGAAACATTCAATAAAAAGTCGCTAATATAACAAAGAGTTTATCAAGAATAGTCATTGCATAAACTGATTCACATATAAATTGCCTCCCAACTTTGCTCCCAAATTATTTAATGAATTTTCCTCCAGTTTAACATGCCAGGGTGTATCTGAAACTACATATAAAAACAATATATATAAACATTTAATGTATAATGCAAGCTGATATATCCATATATAACTGTACTGTATACATAACTTTATGTTTTAATTATGAATAATTAAAATTAGCTTTTATTTTTTTAAATAAATGCAATATGACTTGAGTTCTTTTGTAAACCAGCATTGTTTGTTGAAAACCGCTCCAAAATAAAGACCTTATTTATTTAAATTAGCTTAAAATAACTTTATTTCAATATAGTGGCTTATCATAAAATAATAATTTTTATCTAAATCATGGTCACTTTGTTTAACGTGATAATTCGGCTATAACTTAACTTGTTACATTGACAAATATAATTTGGTATTTCTGCTATAAAAAAACTAAAAAAAAATATTTTGTTCAGTTTATTATCCGATTATAATATTAAGAGATTATTGATATCAGATTAGATAATACATTTAAAATAAAATATATTCTTTTAAAGAATACTCCATCACATGAATACGGCATATGTGACATAATTTGCTAAAATAGTTAGTGTGAAAACATGAGTTTTTGCAGAAAACGTTAACTTCATTTCGTAAAGCGGATTGTTCCCCACGAGGACGGCTCGCTGTAACCAGTTAGCTCTCACTCTTTTATCGGGGAACAATGTCCCGATAGAGATGGTGTCTGAAATAAACTCTTGACATTTGCATTGCTTGAATATTATATTACCTTTTACTTTTGTAACTAAATTGACGATGGTTGTAATATATGTATATTAAGCTATAAAATGGTAGACTATTTTTTAAAAGTTTTATCCTTTACACTTTAAAATTACAATTTATAAAGATTTTTTACAATTTTTTTAATTTTATGCTTAAGAATATACATTTCGTTTAAATTGGTCGAACACGTAGTTAGTTGAAAACCAGCTTTATAAGCTAAAGGCTTTAGGTTCTATCCTAATCAGTGTCATACAAATTTAGAAAATGATCAGCTGATAGAACTGGCTGTTCATTTGTCATTGAGCTATTAATTAATAAGACTTTCTAAGGAACAGTAGGCCTTAGTTTATAACAATGGCTACCTCCCCTCATCAACACTCATTCGAAATACTGATTCACTCATATCTTAGTGATTGCCGTCATTATCAATATTTTCAAACACTTTTTAAAATGATAAGTATCTGAAAATATTGTTTGTTTCATTGCTAATTTGTTGACAGTTATAAAATATACAAAAATTATTCTGAAATATCTATTTTCTAATTTAAACTTTGAAAATTCCATAACAATTGTATTTGACTAAATTATTTGTCAAATTATGTGGTTCAGGGATGTATAATATAAATCGTCAAACTAAAAGTTTACCAGCTTCGTTTTATGTAATCATTTCAAGCTTCATTTCACAAGAAACTCTTCTCATCTTCGCTGTCATTGACAGAAATGGTTCTTTTTATTTGAAGTTGATATTAAGGATATAGACCGTAGTCTCTTGCATTACCATTACCTATAAAAAATGTTTTAATTGATTTGAGAAATCTTTAAATACGTGTTCTGATTTTTTTTAATAATTAATGTTTTTTCGCTATTTTTCAAAACTTCAACTGCTTAAAAAATTTTTAATTTTTAAACATTATACTTCGTTTCGATAAATAGCTTTCTCAACTTACATGAAATAATCATAAAGTGTTTTAAAAGTATCTACTGCTTTAAATTTACGAAATTTTTAATAGAATATTAAAAATTTTATGTAGTAAAGTTCCTCTAGAAATGCTTGTAATTATGACAGCTGAAAAGTTAGCTAAATGCATAGATTTATGTAGACATTCTTTTAATTTAAAACTAAGGATTATACCCGATTTAGACTATAATTTAATACACAGGCAACTTGTTGTACAACGGCACATGAACTACTATGGAACATATATTTTAAAACACAGAATACCAAAGATTCTCAATTCACTGCCAACAGATTTACAAAGTCTTCAGAATCAAAATCAACTAAAGACAATTCCGAAAAATTATCTTTTTACTCTGTTATCATAAAATATAGCTTACCGCCATAAGAAATAAAGTATCCATAGGCAATGATAAGGTCAATCTTTCACTGTCAGAAACCCATACAGGAATGTTATATTTTTATTCCATTTAAACAACAGAACAAAAATTTGACTGCAGAATAGAAAATAATTATATATAAATACTTCCTTCCTACTTTGCACTTTTTAACCTAAATCAATAAACAACTATTTAGATTACAACAAAAAAAGCCATTTTAGAAATAATACTTTGATCACACTATTTACAAAACGCTGAATACATACGTCTATTTCTTTTTCAACAATTTAAAGTGTCAAAAAATTGACACTTTGTTTACACTTGAGATTTTTTAATTAGAATAAAATACTCAAAGAGGTTCATATAAATTGTCTCATACACCATGCACAGAGAATTTGCACCATTCATATAAATATTAACAATAAAATTTACTATTTTAATCAACATAGTTTACCACGTCAAGGGTTATACTGATAATATTCAGTTAGACGCTTCACTTCAGTAAGATGCTTTCACTTTAGTCATTGGGCAGTTTTTCATGTCTGAGAACACTGCCAAATGCTTGAATTTGAGATGAAACTGAAAGTATGTACTAAAAATAGCTAAACCATTGTTAAATTCAAGCTGCTGCCTCCTATTTACTTGTTATATTCTCTGTGTACTGTTTTAATCTGTTATTTAGCCTGTTATCGTAGTTATTGTTATTATTTTAATTGCTTTGTTTTGGTTATATATTTAACTAAATCTCATTTTTTTGTAGTTATTTAAATTTATTTATTGTTATTAAAAATACTAGTGTATTAAAATTATAGTATAATCTGATATCTGAAATAGCAATTCGCTATAGAGAGATATGACAATTTTTAAACTGTTCGTAAATTATATGAGGATATTATTAATACAAAATTGAATTGTCTTTTCTATTTTCTCATAGGTATGCAAATTTTAATTTCGTATTGTAACTGGAAAATGCATAGCAAATAAATACATTTAAAAATCGTGTTAATATTAGGCTCAGTTTTGAAAGTTTAGGAGCCGTTGGTTTGGATTTTATAGTAATGTTTTTATATCTGATGAAAGTTTTAAAAGTAAAAAAAATGCAGGACAAATATTTGTAGTTAGAGAAGTAAGACCAAAATAATTGTAAAGGATATTATGTTTATATAGTATATGTATTTGCACACAAAAGCTCAAATTCTATTAATACTGTTATAGAACAAGTTTCAATAAATATTTGTGACAATTTATTGTGCCTAAAGTTAACATCGACACTCGACTGAGGTTTTAACCTGAAGTTTTTATGCCTCTTGTAAGAATGTAGCAACACTCTCATTTATATAACCCAATGAATAATATTATCAAAATTAAATTACAATATAATAGTAATTTATCTTCATTATAATACCTGGAGGGATTCCATAGGTGAAAAATATGCTTCAGTGTCCAGAAATATTCAATATAATTCTATTAGAGGTTAAATATACTGTACTTTCTTTTTCAATGCCACCACCTTTATTAATTATCAAGACACCGATCTTCTAGATATGAGTGAATATGAGGGGTGAGTGAATGTAGATGAATAAGTGCAGTCATTGTTACTACATGAGGAGGTTGTTGGACATTTGCCATCATTACGTGTAAAAAAAATCACGACGTTTCGATTTGGTAAAATTCAAATCTTTTTTTAAGTTCTAACTTGACCATTGTTATTAACTAATGTCGGCTGTTCCTTAGAAAGAGCTATTTATTAATAGCCCAATAGCCAGGACAACTAAAGGACCTACAGTCTTTTATTATATAAAGGACCTGAGTTTTAATTAGATCTTGTCTTAACTTAGAAATGGTTTTCTAAAGTTGTCTTCGAGAGCACTTTAAATCCATTTTAATAATTATTTTCCTCTCAGAGCTACCTGATTGGGTTGAAGAGAAAGAAATAGTTAATTAAAAAACGTACTCGTGTTATAAAGTTATGAATAGCTTAATTACATGAAGTAATTAAACTATTCAGTGCAAGTACATAAAGTAATTAAACTATTCACTAAGTGTGCAAATTTTTTGCAAAATCTTGCACTATTAAATATATAAACAGAACAATTTTATCAACTTCGGAAATGATAAATACTAATTATAATCTGATAATGTAATTAATTTTTAATATTTTGTGACGTTATTTTATGCTAAATGTGTAGAAGTATTATATAGAAGTATTTTAATGGAACAAATAATAAATTTACTTACTCCTAAAACTTCACGATTCTTAATACTAATAATAAAAATATTAACAACCTAGACTTGGCATGATTTTACACCAATAATGTAGATGCTCTGTTGTGTGATTTTACACTAATAATGTAAATGCTCTGTTATGTGATTTTACACCAATAATGTAGATGCTCTGTTATGTGATTTTACACCAATAATGTAGATGATCTGTTGTGTGATTTTGCACCAATAATTTAGAAGCTCTCTTATGTGATTTTAAAACGAATTAGTCCATTTGTCCATTTTGGCAACGCAAGTTAGAGTTAGTTAAATAGTACAATTATTTAATATAAAACTCCTTTCTTTACATTTAAACTTTACAAGCTAAACCACAACAAGGCATAATATGTGTAAAGACATCTGTTTTAACAGGAAATAAATCTAAAAGCACCTCTTTTAGAATTATTTTTTTTGCTCCTATGGCCTTTGATAATTAATCTACTTTCATGTTCATAAATGATCAGATAAAGTTAACGAATTAATAAAATTACCTTGAATTCTTGAAGTAAGATAACTCAAATTAAAAATTGTATGTGATTACTGTTAAAAAAAATACATTACACAACTCAGATATTTAATCAAGGAATAAATGAAGATTCTTTATTAGGTAAATTTAGTTTTAATTTTTCTGATTAAGTGTACTTGTTGTACATGGAAACCTTATAGATCATGTTTAATACTCGAATTATATAAGTTTTTGTACGGTAATGTAATTCTACAACAGTGCATTCTGATGATGCTGTTTTGAATTGGAAAAAACTTCATTTATACTTTACAAAGATGTAAAAACAACAAACTGATGGAAAGCCAAGTGAGAACTATTGTTTGGTAAGAAATTTATTACAAATTGTATTATTAAATATCACATTGCAGTATAATTATTGCATATTTTGTGGTAACCGAGATATTAAAAAAAGAACAGCGGATTTTTAAGAAAGATCTTTTTTTCAAGCCGTAGAAGATAACATCTAATGTTTAAATATCAATTTACTTTTGTTATATATCAAATTTAGTTTGTTTGTAAAAGTAATGAAAGAACATTTATTGTTCACCCTATTACCATTGTAAGTTGTAAATATACAATGGATACTAATTATATAGAATTTTGGTTTGAAACATGATTTATCAAAATCTGGATATAGATATTTGGGTAGGTTATCTTATTTCAAAGATAACGATTTTTTCTTTCCTAAATGAAATTAAGTTTGCAAGTCAATAAACAATTTTGAATTAATTGATTTCGTACTATCATTTATATTTTTTATCGGTTTGTGATAAATCTCTATATTTATTGATTTACTTCCTCAGGTTGTCCCATTGAATACTAGTCATATTATTATTGTATATATAGCCTGCAATATGCTACAATGATGTTACATATTTTATTTAGCATTCATACAAGTGCAATGGAGTTGAACAAGCCATTGTAAGTATTTTGAATGACAACAAAATAAGAATAGTATTACTGTGTTATTACAAAATTAGGCCTACATATATATTTGTATTTTGCGCGCGCACGTGCGTGCGTGTGTGTGTGTGTGTGTTTGAGCGTGTGTGTGGGTACAATGCCACTGTACGTGTAGGGGTGGGTAGGTGGGCCAATTCCACTGTACGTGTAGGGGTGGGTAGGTGGGTCAATGCCACTGTACGTGTAGGGGTGGGTGGGTGTGTCAATGCCACTGTACGTGTGGGTGGGTGGGCCAATACCACTGTACGTGTAGGGGTGGATGGGTGGGTCAATGCCACTGTACGTGTAGGGGTGGGTGGGTCAATGCTACTGTACGTTTTGGGGTGAGTGGGTGGGTCTTTTCCACTGTACGTGTAGGGGTAGGTGGGTGGGTGGGTCAATGCCACTGTACGTGTAGGGGTGGTGGGTTAGTCAATGCCACTATACGTGTAGGGGTGGTAGGGTCAATGCAACTGTACGTGTAGGGGTGAGTGGGTGGGTCAATGCCACTGTACGTGTAGGAGTGGGTAGGTGGGTCAATGTCACTATACGTGTAGGGGTGGATGGGTTGGTCAATGCCACTGTACGTGTAGGGGTGGGTGGGTGGGTCAGTGCCACTGTACGTGTAGGGGTAGGTAAGTTTTGTGAAAAAGAGAAACCAGTCTTAATATTATGTAAACAATCTAGATCGTAAAGTTTGTTTGCAATACTAGCCCATCTAATACATCAGATTACATACTCAAAGGTATGGGCAAACAAATGGATCTCTAGAATGAAAATTAGGCTATATTGTAGAAGTTTTAGTATAGATTTATTAAACACTCATTTGTATACTCCTGTTTGCTCACTTGTTCTGGTGGTTGACGTGTGTGCGTGTGCGCATGTGCGTGTGTGCGCGTGTGCGCGCGCGTGTGTGTGTTTGGTTACTAGATTAGTCAAATATGGTTGTATTGGTGTATTCTGATATTGATTTACGCAAGCCGAACCACCATTTACAAATTTTTTAAACCTGTAATATTTATTTTATTGCTTAAACACCCAAATATTTCTCGACTACTTCCTTTAGAAAACGTAAAACTTAAAAAAAATTAAGAAATCAGTGACAGCTTTAGATTGAAGCCTTCCTCCTTTTTACACATTCATAATGAGTGTTTTTTTAAAACTTAAGTTATAACGTAACATTATAAGTGGATTGATTAAAAAACGGCTATCTCAGTTGTTAAATTAAACGTAGTAATGATCGAAAGAGTTTTGATCCTAAGGTTCACTGGGTTAGTAGGAATAGTAAATTATAAATGAAATAGATCTTTAGATTTTAAATCAAGAAAAGAGGTAAAGAAAAATCTATCCTGAATTATGTGGTGTCAATAATATTTGTTTGTCTGCAAAAATTATAACAAAGCCACCTTGTGACATTGTTAAAAATAGCAGGAATCTAATATGTTGGCTTTATAATATGGTTAAAAAAATAGCCATCAAAGTAGTAAAGAAAAAATATATATAAAAGAATAAAATTAATAAAAATATAATAAATGGATAACGCTCCAAACATAAATTACTTCCATTGTTTAATACTAGTTACATAAGTTATCTACGGCAATTTAAATAATACAAACTATGCAAATAATCAAAATAACAGAGAGTAATTTTTTATTTTAGCGAGGTAGATGATTAGTGAGTGCATTCTAGTGACGAGACTCAGGATAGATATAATCACCTCTATGAACAGTGTTCTTCCCTTGAGGCAATATTTCACACGGTTCTCTGAGGGTTAATGGAGCCTGGAATATAAGGTACCTTATTATTCCTTCAACACAGGTAAACATGAAAAGTACCTCGATATTTCTTTTCTCGTCCATTATCTATAAAAGCTATTTACATACACACCTTTAATATCAGCTATATAAGCTATTTATAATATTTCTAATAAAACAGTTTACAATAAATTTGAATTGTATCCATAATGTTCTGATTTGTGGGAATGTAGGTTAGAACAATTTGAGAGATAAATGAATCAATACATGTAGTGTTCATAAATTAAATAATGTATATCGTGACATTAATATTCAAATCGGTATTCTGACTTACTTTCAACCAATGCTTTCTGGATTTTGATCTACTGGCTCATGACATACGAAAAAGGCTTTCAGAATTGCTATCTACTGACTCATGACATAGAACCAATGCTTTCAGGATTGCTATCTACTGACTCATAACATACAACCAATTCTTTCAGGATTGTGATCTACTGACTCATGACATACAACCAATGCTTTCAGGATTTTCATCTACTGACTCATAACATACAACCAATTCTTTCAGGATTGTGATCTAATGACTCGTAACATGCAACCAAGGCTTTCAGAATTGTGATCTACTGACTCATGACATAGAACCAATTCTTTTAGGATTTTGATCTACCGACTCATGACATACAGCCAAGGCTTTCAGGATTGTGATCTACTGAATCATTACATACAACCAAGGCTTTCAGGATCGGATCTACTGGTTACTGACATGTATTATGGAATTATGACTTACTGAATAATGACATATTACTATGGGCAACAGGGTTTGTACCAGCTAGCTATTTATGTATTACCATAGCTTATAATGATCTGATCTACTGACTACTGGCATATTACCATGGTTAATAGGGTCTTGACCTACCATCTACTGGAATAAAACCAAGGTTCTGATCTACTGGTTACTGACATGTCTGACAGAGTTCTAACTTACTAAATAATGACATTATATCCAGGCTGACAAGGTTCTGGCTAACTAAATATCACTTAATTATTATGGCTTACAGGGTTTACTGACTACTGACATACTACCACGGTTTATAAGTTTCTGACTTTCTAAGTCTGATATACTACCATGGCCGACAGAGTTATGGTCTACTGACTATTGACTATCCCAGCTCATAGGATTCTGACTAACGAACTGTTGACAAACTACCATTGCCTTCAGGGGTTTTACCAACTGTTCGTATACTACCATCGCTTACAGGGTCCCACTTAACCAACTATTATCAAACTACTACGGCTTACAGGGTTATAACTTACTGTTTACCAACATACCACAATGGCTTACAGGGTTATAGCTTACTGTTTACCAACATACCACTACGGCTTACAGGGATATAGCTTACTGTTTACCAACATACCACAATGGCTTACAGGGTCATACATTACTGTTTACCAACATACCACAATGGCCTACAGGGTTATAACTTACTGTTTACCCACATACCCCTACGGCTTACATGGTCATAACTTACTGTTTACCAACATACCACTACGGCTTACAGGGTTATAACTTACTGTTTACCAACATACCACAATGGCTTACAGGATTATAACATACTGTTTACCAACATACCACAATGGCTTACAGGGTTATAACTTACTGTCTACCAACATACCACAATGGCTACAGGGTTATAACTTACTGTTTACCAACATACCACAATGGCTTATAGGGTTATAACTTACTGTTTACCAACATACCACAATGGCTTACAGGGTTATAACTTACTGTTTACCAACATACCACAATGGCTTACAGGGTTATAACTTACTGTTTACCAACATACCACAAAGGCTTACAGGATCATAACTTACTGTTTACCAACATACCACAATGGCTTACAGGGTTATAACTTACTGTTTACCAACATACCACAATGGCTTATAGGGTTATAACTTACTGTTTACCAACAAACCACAATGGCTTACAGGGTTATAACTTACTGTTTACCAACATACCACGATAGCTTACAGGGTCATAACTCACTGTTTACCAACATACCACAATGGCTTACAGGGTCATAACTTACTGTTTACTAACATACCACAATGGCTTACAGGGTTATAACTTACTGTTTACCAACATACCACAATGGCTTACAGGGTTATAACTTACTGTTTACCAACATACCACAATGGCTTACAGGGTCAAAACTTACTGTTTACCAACATACCAAAATGGCTTACAGGGTTATAACTTACTGTTTACCAACATACCACAATGGCTTACAGGGTTATAACTTACTGTTTACCAACATACCACTACGGCTTACAGGGTTATAACTTACTGTTTACCAACATACCACAATGGCTTACAGGGTTATAACTTACTGTTTACCAGCATACCACAATGGCTTATAGGGTTATAACTTACTGTTTACCAACATACCACAATGGCTTATAGGGTTATAACATACTGTTTACCAACATACCACAATGGCTTACAGGGTTATAACTTACTGTTTACCAACATACCACAATGGCTTACATGGTCATAACTTACTGTTTACCAAAATACCACAATGGCTTACAGGGTTATAACTTACTGTTTACCAACATACCACAATGGCTTACAGGGTTATAACTTACTGTTTACCAACATACCACAATGGCTTACAGGGTTATAACTTACTGTATAACCACATACCCCTACGGCTTACTTGGTTATAACTTACTGTTTACCAACATACCACAATGGCTTACAGGGTCATAACTTACTGTTTACCAACATACTACAATGGCTTACAGGGTCATAACTTACTGTTTACCAACATACCACAATGGCTTACAGGGTCATAACTTACTGTTTACCAACATACCACAATGGCTTACAGGGTTATAACTTACTGTTTACCAAAATACCACAATGGCTTACAGGGTTATAACTTACTGTTTACCAACATACCACAAAGGCTTACAGGGTCATAACTTACTGTTTACCAACATACCACAATGGCTTACAGGGTTATAACTTACTGTTTACCAACATACCACAATGGCTTATAGGGTTATAACTTACTGTTTACCAACATACCACAATGGCTTACAGGGTTATAACTTACTGTTTACCAACATACCACAATGGCTTACAGGGTCATAAATACTGTTTACCAACATACCACAATGACTTACAGGGTTATAACTTACTGTTTACAACATACCACAATGGCTTATAGGGTTATAACTTACTGTTTACCAACATACCACAATGGCTTACAGGGTTATAACTTACTGTTTACCAACATACCACAATGGCTTACAGGGTCATAACTTACTGTTTACCAACATACCACAATGGCTTACAGGGTCATAACTTACTGTTTACCAACATACTACAATGGCTTACAGGGTCATAACTTACTGTTTACCAACATACCACAATGGCTTACAGGGTTATAACTTACTGTTTACCAACATACCACAATGGCTTCTAGGGTTATAACTTACTGTTTACCAACATACCACAATGGCTTATAGGGTTATAACATACTGTTTACCAACATACCACAATGGCTTACAGGGTTATAACTTACTGTTTACCAACATACCACAATGGCTTACAGGGTCATAACTTACTGTTTACCAACATACCACAATGGCTTCGAGGGTTATAACTTACTGTTTACCAACATACCACAATGGCTTACAGGGTCACAACTTACTGTTTACCAACATACCACTACGGCTTACAGGGTTATAACTTACTGTTTACCAACATACCACAATGGCTTACAGGGTTATAACTTACTGTTTACCAACATACCACAATTGCTTACAGGGTCATAAATTACTGTTTACCAACATACCACAATGGCTTACAGGGTTATAACTTACTGTTTTCAACATACCACAATAGCTTACAGGGTCATAACTTACTGTTTACCAACATACCACAATGGCTTACAGGGTCGTAACTTACTGTTTACCAACATACTACAATGGCTTACAGGGTCATAACTTTCTGTTTACCAACATACCACAATGGCTTACAGGGTTATAACTTACTGTTTACCAACATACCACAATGGCTTACAGGGTCATAACTTACTCTTTACCAACATACCACAATGGCTTACAGGGTTATAACTTACTGTTTACCAACATACCACAATGGCTTACAGGGTTATAACTTACTGTTTACCAACATACCACAATGGCTTATTGGGTTATAACATACTGTTTACCAACATACCACAATGGCTTACAGGGTTATAACTTACTGTTTACCAACATACCACAATGGCTTACATGGTCATAACTTACTGTTTAACAACATACCACAATGGCTTACAGGGTTATAACTTACTGTTTACCAACATACCACAATGGCTTACAGGGTCATAAATTACTGTTTACCAACATACCACAATGGCTTACAGGGTTATAACTTACTGTTTACCAACATACCACAATGGCTTACAGGGTCATAACTTACTGTTTACCAACATACCACAATGGCTTACAGGGTTATAACTTACTGTTTACCAACATACCACAATGGCTTACAGGGTTATAACTTACTGTTTACCAACATACCACAATGGCTTACAGGGTTATAACTTACTGTTTACCAACATACCACAATGGCTTACAGGGTTATAACTTACTGTTTACCAACATACCACTACGGCTTACAGGGCTATAACTTACTGTTTACCAACATACCACTACGGCTTACAGGGCTATAACTTACTGTTTACCAACATACCACAATGGTTTACAGGGTTATAACTTACTGACTACCAACATACCATAATGGCTACAGGGTTACAACTTACTGTTTACCAACATACCACAATGGTTTACAGGGTTATAACTTACTGACTACCAACATACCACAATGGCTACAGGGTTACAACTTACTGTTTACCAACAAACCACAATGGCTTGTAGGATCTATGATTAAACTATTACTAACATATTAGATGGCATACAATGTTAAATGTGAATTTATGTGAGGAATTATACATCACAAAGTTATTCAATCAATAAATTCTTAAATATTATTTTCTCTATATGGTTTTCTATATAACGACTTTATGTATTCGTAAACACAAGTTTAAGTAAAATTTGAAATGAATATTGCGATCCAAGTAATAGGAAATGTTATAAAAGGGATGAAGTTATGTGACAGTTTAATTAAGATCCACGTCCCTTGCGTGACAACCTCATCACATTGATACGATAATGATGTGAACCGTCAGAGTGATTTCGTGGAACATCACTAATGATTATAACCGTTTTCTGTACGTGGTTTGTCATCAACTATACTGATGTTTTGCATACATTACCAAATAATTAACTTTAATAATCATACTTTTATGATTAAATTCTTGATAAAACGTAAGAATTCTAGAAACTATCAAAAGGCGGCAGAGTAAATTAGAGTTGTCTCGATATATAATTAAATCTATATTTATAAAAGAGGATGTTTGTATATATATGTTTGAAGTTTATGCGCTGCCAAACCATCCAACCGATCGCCATGAAACTTTAGTATGTTGTCCTGTATACTCCCGAGATGGTTTTTGTGAAGTTTGATGCAGATCCGTCCACAGGGTCCCGCCCCACGGGCTTCTAAAGATCCCATGTTATTCAAATGGAGAATCTGAATTGTTTACAAAAAACATATGACTGTGTGGTTTAATGTAGTTTCACATGCCATAAGCAGATTGAAGTTCTCACAACAACAGTACTGTATATGTTTTGATTTATTGTAGTTCTACACTTCACCTTGAGAGTGTAGCACACACTACTTTTACTTGATCAGGTGATCTGTATTTGGTGTTAACCTTTTTTCCTCGGTAATTAAAACATATGGTGAAACGTGAAAATAAAAAATAAATAATTATTTGTTTTGCAGTTTACTTTTCATGACATGCCTCCTAAAAAATCTAATATTGGTAGAAGAAGCAAAAATGCTCGAATTCTTTCAGCTATTAGGTTCTAAATCAAACTCAATATTATGACCGGCGAAGCGGGTGGGTACAGCTAGTAATTTATAAAAGAATAATTTATAATATCATTAAATTTAAGATAGTATTCTATATACCTAGATATTGAAAGGATCTATAATTGTTTTATTTTATTTTATATATGTAATTAAAAATTTAAGTTGTTACTAGTTTAAATAATTACTTCATATAAATTTAATTAATTAAAGTTAAATATATCACATCTAATACACTGTGATACATAGTTTGGTAGTATATATATTAGTAACACTACGCACATTAAACAATCTTGTAAATATAAAGTATTATGCGATCAAGTTTTATTTAAATTTAGTTTAGGGTCGTAAATAACATGTGAGGATGAAAAAAGGATCTATATACCTGTTGAATTGTCGAGGATTATTTAAACACTCCAAACTTTGGAAATCTTGAACACAAATTCAACACCAACCAGTAACTCAAAAACATCAGAATGAATAACATTGTTGTTTGATATGTTTATTAAAATCCTTACTTACATATGTGGATGCAATATCTAATAGCATTGAAACATGTTTAAAAATCAAAACTTCATTTACTAAACACTGCATTTAATTATAAAAAATTATAGACTTATAATATTGTTGTTATATATTTTTTTAAATCCTTGCAAATTCGAGCTCAAAGATACCCAGCTTTATTCGTTGTACAGGTCTGGTATATGACTCGAGTCAAAAATATATTCCAAACATGAATAGTTATATCTAAAATATCAATGTTTAACTTTGACACAAAACTAAATTTCTAAAGAATTCGTTATAAAAATATACACTACCACCAATTAAGCAGTCATTGAACACTACAGAATATCGCAAAAATTTTGTGCAATACTTTTTTAATTATTGCTAGTTACTTTTGCGATGAGAAAATCGGAATTATCGGAAAGTCATTAAAAATATTATTGTACTACAATTAAGAAAAAATAATTTTGTGCTACTTTTAATTGTTAATTAGTATTACAGCAAGGAAGCAACAATTATACGATACAACTACCAACTATTTAGCTTAGTATCAGCAATGGTATCTGATGAACATTGTTAATCCAAAAAGTCCTTAGTACATTTTCATCTTATTTTATAAGAAAGTTATTCAATCGTCCATATATTAAAAAAAACATTGTTCACTGCTTATATGCAATTTCAACAATAAAAAATATTGTGGGAAGTAGCCTTCCTGAAGAATACAACAATCTATATCAAATGTCAGATATCAGACAGTATAACGTCTTCCAACAATATCACGGAAGCTGTGGAGAACAAGACAGCATACCAATGAACCTACTCAAGATCCCATCACATTGAAGATGATTTATTCTATAAAATAAAGAAACATGTTAAACCTTGTACTATCTATGTATTTTACTGCTGGTATATGATTCTTATGATGTACGCTAATTTTGCATGTCATTTACATTTTACTGTATCGCTCCTCCCAAGCAAAAAATATATTACTCCAATTTTAATTGATAACTAATATGAGGATACCAATGTAGGTATGTAGCTGTTAGGGTCCTTGATAACTAATATGAGGATAACAATGTAGGTATGTAGCTGTTAGGGTCCTTGATAACTAATATGAGGATATGTAGCTGTTAAGGTCTTGATAACTAATATGAGGATATGTAGCTGTTAAGGTCTTGATAGCTAATATGAGGATATGTAGCTGTTAGGGTCATTGATGATTAATATGAGGATACTAATGTAGGTATGTAGCTGTTAGGGTCCTTGATAACTAATATGAGGATACCAATGTAGGTGTGTAGCTGTTAGGGTCCTTGATAACTAATATGAGGATACCAATGTAGGTATGTAGCTGTTAGGGTCCTTGATAACTAATATGAGGATATGTAGCTCTTAGGGTCCTTGATAACTGATATGAGGATACCAATGTAGGTATGTAGCTGTTAGGGTCCTTGATAACTAATATGAGGATACCAATGTAGGTATGTAGCTGTTAGGGTCCTTGATAACTAATATGAGGATATGTAGCTGTTAGGGTCATTGATGATTAATATGAGGATACCAATGTAGGTATGTAGCTGTTAGGGTCCTTGATAACTAATATGAGGATACCAATGTAGGTGTGTAGCTGTTAGGGTCCTTGATAACTAATATGAGGATACCAATGTAGGTATGTAGCTGTTAGGGTCCTTGATAACTAATATGAGGATATGTAGCTCTTAGGGTCCTTGATAACTGATATGAGGATACTAATGTAGGTATGTAGCTGTTAGGGTCCTTGATAACTAATATGAGGATACCAATGTAGGTATGTAGCTGTTAGGGTCTTTATACCAGGGTCCGTTGTTCAGTAAGCATTGTGAATGGTGAACAACTAAAAATACTGAATTACAAAAAAAAACCACAATTTTAACTGTTAATACGTTTAAATTTAATGCCTCGATGTTCTCGCAAATGCAACAAAGTAAAATTAAATAAAGAGACCATTTAAATAAACACATTCACACTTTGAGTGAACGTACTTCTACCAAGCACTAAACATATTACTCGCCCTGAGTATTCCTGGTTGTTATCAAATTATCTACTTTTCATCTGTGGCACATTAAATTCCTGATATAAATTACAACCCCAGCAAACTCAATATGTGCAATTTAAATTTGCTTTACATCCACATGTTGTTAATGACGTTTTGTGTTTGATTAAGATATAGATAGATAATTTATATTTCTAAACATTTACAATAAAAATATTGGATTACCTATATATACATATAGATCTAAATAATTTATTTTTCTAGTTTATTACACTTCATAGAATAAAATATATTTTATTTTTAACGTTATTATACATAAATTTAATGCTAAGAAACATATTAAGTTCTTTTTGGGTACGTAACGTGACATGTCACCATGTAACAATTAGTGTATAGAAAAAGTGTTTTGTGTAATTAATAAAGGAAAAACTTAGAAATTTTAATATTTACACTGGTTTGTCATAGCATAAACAAATATAAAATAACTAATGCCAATTGAGAACTAGATATTTGTTCCCCAAACAGTGTTAAATGACAACAATACACAATTGTTTAACACCTGATACTAGTATTGTTGTTATTTACAATATAAACTACATTCAGGATCTGAGAATATGTATTACAACGGACCGAAACATAGTATATTGGTATTTTATAGTTTACACGGGATGGAAAAAATATATATAGTTTTTTAATTAGCATAATACGTGTTGGTACATATACAGTACAAGTAAACGTCACACAACACAAATTTATTACAATATAAGTACAAAATGCACAAATATACTACAATACAAGCACAAAATGCACAAATATTATGGTGATCGATTTCGGTGAACCACGCTCACCTTCCTCAGACCAGAGGGATTCACAAAAGAATCCTTTTGTGAATCCCTCTGGTCTGAGGAAGGTGAGCGTGGTTCACCGAAATCGATCACCATAATATTTGTGCATTTTGTGCTTGTATTGTAGTATATTTGTGCATTTTGTACTTATATTGTAATAAATTTGTGTTGTGTGACGTTTACTTGTACTGGAAAAATATATGGAAACGCTTTTACAACAGCGTTAATTTTTTCAATTTGATAATTTATTTTGTAAACATAATTGTGTTCCATAAAGTATAATTTTTGGTGATAATAATTTACTTGAAACCATTAAATAGCAGAGAAATAATTTGTTCAAATTCGTAACTTTGAAATTAAAATGACCGCTACTGTGGAAAGGATAAACCTTTCGAAGTCCAGTTTGTTGCAATTAATTTCTTTTGAATTATTCTCTTGACTAGACCTTTCATTTGATACTAAACTCAACCTAGGATTACATTGAAGATTTTCGTTCAAGTCCTCACAGGCCGTCCCCCTGAGAAGATGAAATGTCACTAATGGCGTCAAAAAAGTATGTTCTGTGTAACCATGATTATGTACAAGATTTCACTTTTACAAGTGAAGTCATACAACAGTTGTGAAAGTGTTTCCATATTTTTTCCACCCTGTATATTAAAAATATGGGTGAAATTATGGAATGAATAACTTAATTTAATCATTATAACCCAAATTGACTAGAAGTACGTGCTGTAATTGTAAGAAATATTTTCAATAACTATTTTTTTCGTTTTTTTTATTTCATGGTGAACCGCTTCATCCATTAATGGTTTTTTTTTTTTATATACTAAAATCATCGGATGCTCTACCCCAATATCTATTACATCCACTATCTCTAAGATATTTGAAAAGCTTGCCTTGTCTAGTGTCTAGATTGCTAAAATTTCTGGTGAGACATAATATTTTATCTTCTAGCCAACATGGATTTATGAAACAAAAAAATACAACAATGCTATGTTTTCTCTATTGAAGCATACTGTAAAAGAACTGGATATAGGAAAGTGTGTATCTGGCCTTTTCTTTGGTCTTAGTAAGGCATTTGACACTGTCAATTATGGCCTGTTGTGCAGCTAGATGTACAACATTGGTATAAGAAGGCTAGCGCTGGATTGGTTCGCCTCATATCTGAGAGAGAGGAGCCAGATTTTGGAATTTATATTGGTGGACTATATTGGTTGTCTTCGATGCTTCTTTTCTCCTGAGATTCCAGTTTTGAGGGGAGTGCCACCGGGGTCTATACTTGGACCGATTTTATTTCTTTTATATGTTAATGACTTGTCATCTTCTGTGGATAGTGATAGGATACGTCAATTTGCTAATGATACCTCCCTTTCTTTGTCTGCTCACAGTTTTCAGTCTATAGAACAAACTTCCTTCTTAGAATCAAATAATCTGCTCCAATGGTTTCAAGAGAACATGTTGTAAATTAACACCCAAAAAACACAGTTTCTACAATTTTCAGTTTCAAAAACAAATAAACACAGTTCTCCTTTAAATGTCATTTTGGATGAAACCATAATTTACCGATCTGATAAAGTTAAATTTCTTGGAATAATGGTGGATGAGGGTTTGGATTTTTATGCGCATTTGGATTATGTCTCCAGAAAGGTATGCATAGGCACTTATGTGTTGAGAAATTTAGTGAAAACTGTAAATAGTGATGTTCTTCTCTCGGCTTATTATGGCCTAGTCTACCCATAACTAGCCCACGTAGTACCTATTTGGGAAATGAAAACAATAGAACCCGTTTTTTATTTCGTCTTAAAAAAAGCCATAAGAGTTATATTTTCCTTAAATTAACGTCAATCCTGTAAAGAATTCTTTCAAAATTATAAGGTTCTGACCGTTCCTTCTCTATTTAACCTTGAAACCCTCACTTTTGTAAAATTAAATTTCCCTGTCTTTTCCACTCTCTCTAACCACTCTTACACTCTTCGTGTCAATCACAGTTTAAGAGTACCTAAGCATTCCACTGCCTTCTTTGAGAAATATACCCTTTATAATGGTGTAGCTCTTTATAACTGCCTTCCACTCTCACTTAAACTGGAGACTAACCATATAAAATTTAAGAAACAACTGAAAAGCCTTCTGCTCGACCTTTGTTGTTACAGCGTCCATGAGTTTCTAGTTGGTCATAAATAATTCTGATTTAGTGTGATTGTTGCAAACTTTTAAACATAAATAGTTTTTGCTCTAACTTTTCACATGTTGTAGTCTTAGTTGATTATTGTTTTATTGCATTCACTATGACTTGGCTAATGCATGTAATACTCAAATCAAATCGTTTATTAAGCTAGTAAACATATATTGTTTATTGGCTTAATAAACGATTTGATTTGAGTATCAGACATCAGACTAAATCTGGTTCCCCTGTAACTATTTGCCACATGGTCCATCAACATCAAGTACATGTCGTATGGAACCTACTAATGCACATCAATATTATATGGTTATGAAAGGTGGGTGACATGGTCAAAAATATGGACCTGTACTAGCCTTGATTACAGTAACTCGTGAATGTCCAAACAACGTATTTCAGTCTTCTTAGAGGACTCTGGTGGGTTTTTTATCAGTATAATGTCTAACGTGCTACAGAGTTGATCTCGATGCCTTCGGTAGTAACACCTCCGCTTATAGGTGAACTCTATCAGCATCAGGTATCTGCAATGAACCATTGTAGCCTCGAGATGCTCTAAAATCTAGTTTAGAGCTTATTTCTATTGGTGCTGATACAAATATATACCAAAATGTGAACGCGTACATCAGAATGACCCTCACACCATGACATAAATATAAAATATAATTAACTTTGTCAAGGAGATTGGACATATTTCAAAGAACTAAAACAAGGAATAATGTCCGGTGCTGAGTTAGTGGGTATACACTCTCACGTCCTTATTGGTACAGCTTATAAACTAAGCCATTACACGTACGGGACTCGCTTTGGCGTGGTCTCTTAAGTTGAGTCTTGCGACAAGCCTCGCTACGTAGTACTTAATTTGAGATAAAATATAACATAATATTGTTTTTTTTTTTTTTTTTTTTTATGTTTCAGCTGGTGGAAACATGTCAAGTTATATATAATTGGCGTTACGTCAAAATATATAGTGCGTTTTTATTTAATATTATAATTGTAATTTCAGATAATATTATAATTTAAGCCTCTTGCCTATGATGCTATTTACATGAAGAAGATAAACTGTTTAATACTAATACATAATTGTGAGGCCTTGCATTAGCAGTACTAAATTAGCATATTTTTAGAAGTTATTATGTTGACAATTTATGATAAGAGTGAAAATGCAGGAAATTCAGTTGGCGTATTACGCCATATTACGGCCATATTAAGACGGGCCATATTACAATGGAAATGTAGAACATTGGTTACATAGGACCTGTGTGTGAGAACAGAGTTCAATTAAAAAATAAAATAAAATTGGAAATACAGAACGGTATTTTATACAAATACAGATTTATTTTAATCAGAACGACAGTTACAGACGTTCTTAGAAATAATCGAACTATCATAGGATTTTTAATTTTTTTTAATGCCTCAAACGACATAAAACTGTTAATACAGAAATGAACATAATCAATTACATATCACCCCATTACTTTGCACACTGCGTTTTTTAAGGATTGTGAATTGTGGAATCCTACCAACTTAACACATGTTTAGCACCTAATCCAAGAAGTACAGTACAATAATAAGACAGCTTTACTTTATATTTTATAAAGTTGTTACTAACAAATTTATATTACGATAGACTATTTTATTAGTATTTTGTTTTATTAAAATATTGTATTAATGAAATGTTAGTGCCATAGTGAAAGTTATTGTGGAAGGTGTGGTGACACTAATGCAATGGAGAGTGCAGGTTCATTGATATTCTTGTCTGGAACACAGCTACCTTGTTATTTCATTAGAGAGGTAGCGTGCTCCTATATCCAACCCTTTACTACATTACCATACTGTTTACATATTGTACATTTTAGAAAACTAATAAATAGTTTTAACGCAATATTTAATAGTACCCGCTTTACGATTACTAATTAAAAAATTATATAAAGGAAACTAATAAAATATGTATAACACGTATTTATAAGAATCGATAAGAAAAGATAAAATTAACTATTTGTATCCATATAACAAAATAAAAACTCATAATGTTTAAGACAATATTAATTATGTTTGGGAAGTTGATACTTCTCAAGACTTTGAAAAATAAAAATTTGCATTTCGATATTTGTTGACACTTGTAAACATTATATTTTCAAAGGCAGCTCCAATATTTAATTTTTTTAATATTTATAGTACAAAGGTTATAGATATAAATCATACTTATAAAATTGTAAATCTTTTGCATTTTTTGGGTCTCAAACTATATATCACTTCGCTTACATTGCTGCCTCTAAAGTGCAACAATAACCCCTAGTGTTTGTTAATCATCTACGATGGTTGTATTGTGTTTTAAATTGTTTATATTAGTTACTCGATAAGTGTAGGAAAAGGCCTTTTTATAAATACAACACTATTTACAAATTTATAAACAGAACAGCAGTTTTATAAATAAAGAACTGTTCTTTATTTTCTATCATATCATTGTTGAGTGTTTGGTTTTGATTTGAAATCCGTTAGGCATATTAATAAATATCTAAAATATATGCTATACATAACTAATAGTCTTTTTTTATACATCCATTGGCGGTACTCAATGAAGTTTTATATAATCTCAGTCAGTAATAAAAAGTATAAATCAGAGAAACAGCCCAACTATGTTTATATCTTATTTTTGAGAGTAAGGCTAAAAAGAGGTAAAAATGGATGAGGAATACGGTCCCAACAAACCAAACCAAAGGGAATATCTACCTAATCCATATGAAGTTAGCCTAAGTTAGTTCACATACATTTCAAGGTCAAAGGTGTCTCACATGCATATTATTCCCCTAAATAAAGAATCTATGGGTATTACTAGTATAACTTTTAGAGGCTGCCCCTTATTGGAAAGTATAATTTTTATTTGCATAACATTTCCAATTTTATTAAGGCATAAAGTTCAAATGTGCCATCGAAATTCTCCAAACGTTTGTAATATGGCTGGTTTTTCACAATGCAATCTTCAAGGCAGTGTCATTAATAGTCGTTAACAATAAACGAAGAGTTTTATCTCAAAAAGAGGTAGAAAATAAACATAAAACAGGCATATTAAGGAATTAGAATATTGTAGCATTCTTGTTGGAGTTTTTCTTTTTTTAATTGTCTCTTTTTAAAATCTTCTTTTTTTAATATCAGCTATGGACAGAATTTTGTGTGGTAGTTGCCATAGCTGGGAGATACAAATTTATGACGGTCCAGCTACCAGGTTCGTTGCTTGTTTAGAACTACTCAGTGGATACGTACAGCTTTAAAGATTTTATGTGGACGCGAACAACTTCATGTCCGAAAAAGAAGAACTTGCTGAATAGAACACATTTGAGCAACATATATTCATAGGTTAATTTGTTGGCAGAAATTATGGTCACTGAATACGAATAATTCATCTCTGTCTCTTATCGTTGTCAAATAATTTACACAAATAAAATATGAATAAATTTAATTCATATTTTATATTTCCCCACCCCTGTACATACAGGAAAAGAGTTCATAAAAAATATTATACAATTAGTTATTAAAGCATGTAAAAATAAAGCACAATTTATTCTAGGCACAACTTGTTATAATTTTGCAACAAAAATACTTTTCTCTAAAAATGTATCAATCGTTTACTATATATAATTGTATAATGGGACATTTTCATCGTTAAAATTATGCGAAAAGCTTGAAATAAACGATGCGAGGTAGATTGAAAACAGCTGTAGAGAATTTGTTTCAATCACCAGGGATGTTCAACCAAATCTCATTGACAGTTCAGTGCCATTACCCCTCAACTTGCTGACACAAAGGACTTGGGTTTTAATTAGACCGCTACATCTCCTCTAATACATGTTCACAGTTCTGGCTCTGCATGGTTCGTTCCACAATATTCATTTGTGCCACTTGAATAAAGGATTGAAAATCAGTGTACTCCAAACATTTCAATTGTGTAGCTTTTCTGAATTTGCTTTTGAGGAAGATCATGCGCAGTATTTATAGCAAGACTTTTAGTGTTTATTTCCATATCGTGAATTAAGTTTAATTAATGGGAAAAGTAAAACAGCTCTTTATTGAAAGGAAAAACTTCCCCATGTATAACAACACTTATATTGAGAAAAAACAATTACTGTATAAATTATGATCATATTATGAGGCGGGGTTCGAAAAATAATAATACAAATAATAATAATAATATAATACATCTGTTTCTCTAACTCTATACAAAGTGAACTTTATTAAATAATTATATACAAATTAACTTGATTATTTATTTAATAAGTACTATCATTTTACTTGCTCACAATTTATGGCAGCGCTTTCCATTTACCTCCAACTTAAATCCGGTGCAGAAGATTCCTAACGTAGAAAATGAATTGATAATTAATTTATAGAATTTATTATTTAGTATATTATTTTTAACTGTTCGTTTGAATAGTATTTTTACATAATATTTAAGAGATCAATCAACTTGTGAGTTCAGTAGTTAGGGCTTTGGATTGGTGAATCTAGGTTCTAATTGCCGACTGATTTAACGATTGGTACTTTACTCGTTGGATAAAATTCACGAAGAGGCCTGTATTTTATGTAAATAGGCGAATGACAGTCTTAAATGAGTAAACATAAATATAAATCAGGTATGATCCCATCATTACTAGTCAACTTAAGTTACCCACACTTCTTTGCCCTCATTTACACCTCAAGGCATATGATTTATTCACTTAAATTTCAATAAGCATAAAGTTAACATTAGTTACACTGTGTAAACAAGTTTAAATACGAAATAATTATTGATTCTAAATATAAGAAAACGTTGTTTGTATTCAAAATTGGCTGATAAAAGGTGATTTTGTTATTGGTGCGTTTTTTAAGTTGGCACCACTACTAAACACAACATTTAAATTCGAATAAAACAGCTGATCTTTGCTTATTATCATATGTCATTTCAATATTTGTATTGTCTAGTGCGTATTATTGTTATCATCTCATTTAGAGGTAGTGTCAACTGGCCCCCACGGTCGTGTGATATCACGCCAACAGACTACTTTCTGTGGGGATATGTTAAGTCTCAAGTATACGCTGACAAGCCACAAACTTTAAATGAATTGGAAGCTAACATTCGTCGAGTTATTGGCGGAATTCAACCACAGCTGCTGGAAAGAGTATTCGAAAATTGGACTACTCGATTGGGCTTTCTACGCGAACGAAATGGAGCCCATATGCCAGAAATCATTTTTAAACGTTAATGTCATGACACTGTAGTTCAAATAAATCCATTTTTATGTCAATGCAGGTTGTTTTTCATTTTTATATTTAGTATTAAAAAAAGCACCAATAAAAAAATCACCCTATATTATAGGTTACAAAATTTTAGTTTTGTTCCACTAATAATACAAACACTAATAATATTCAATCCACTTTAGTGGATTAAATATTACGGCTTTAAAATATATATAATACTGAATAACTGTTAATAAATGTTCTATACAACATTATTATTATTATTATAACATTTTGTACCCTAAATAGTTGTTTGATACAAACGTTTGCCAATTAAAAGAATATTGTTAGGTTTGCAAGCTTACAACTAAATATATTTTCTTTTCACTCCAAATTCAACATTTTCCCCTTGGTAATAAACTTTTTAACAAACTCAGATTTCTAAGTAATTTTGTTTTCTTTTGCTTGGGTTCTAGTTGTATTTGTATATGCCATAAAGACTTTAATGTGATCATCAGGTCTCATTGATTAATTTATTTACTGGCATAATAAAATCGAAGGAGAGAGATGATTAACATAATAATATTTTAATTGCTAAGAAAATATCATATGTAAATTTTTTTTAAAGTTAGCTTTAACAACCAACTTATTTCACTTACTTTGCATGTACTTATCACAGTTTTATTTTTTTAAATTGCCATTACGTGTAATATTTATTATCATACATTCGGGAGCCCCCAATGCCTAGAATGGAGCTTAGCCTATTAGATAAAACAAAAAATGTATGTCTATTACTTAGAGGAAAATGTGATGGATAAAGGGTAACTTTGCAAATACATAATAGACTATTGAATGAAGAAATTTCCATTCATAACAACAATTATTTTTGTTCCATTCATAACAATATTGTTGAAATAGGTAATCATGTAAAAATAAAGATCAAATAACAAGATTGTAAATGAAACAAAAGTTAAGAGTGTTTTTTCTATTACTATTTATCCTAATTATTTTAGCACCAACACTAAGATAAATTATTTAGGCAAAGCAATTAACGTCATATTTTTTAAAGGTAGCACCATTATGAGTTTAAAATTCGTTCATTCGATTGCAGTACATTCTAGAGGGAATACTGTCAGCAGTTTTGGTAACTCAACTCCCTGAGGATAGGGACTGATTACTCGCCTTAAGGGAGCGATTATATTTGACGTCTTTTGTCGATATTCAATGGCTCGATTAAAACTGTGGATGATGATAAATATGCTTTAAATGTATTTAGTTAAATATTTGTTGTATAATAGGAACAATATAACTTGTAATTCTAATAATAAACTCCCAAAAGCTTAAAGCACATCGGTTCTTTAAAATACCGATGTGATCATTGAGGAAGCTGAGTTTAAGAATCATAATTCTGCAGTTCCAAGACATATACCTTATTTAAAGGTTTTAATATAAATTATTCTTAATTACTTAGGTTTATGTATGATATTCAGGAATATTTCTTAAATCTTCTATTTAAGTTTTAAGGACTAAACAAAGTGATTTATATTAATTACATGATGTTGTTGACAACTATTAAATATGAGCTGGATAAAAATAGTTATCTCTCAGATTTCAAGAAGAAAAAAAATAGGAAATTATGAAACAGCGTACAATGATCAACACAATCATGGAATTTACAGATGGATTGA
The DNA here is from genome assembly GCA_035578905.1 of Stictocephala bisonia. NCBI lineage: Eukaryota > Metazoa > Arthropoda > Insecta > Hemiptera > Membracidae > Stictocephala > Stictocephala bisonia. Next base: position 562,869 of record JAQJVL010000534.1, on the reverse strand, counting down.
GTGAGTCTAGACGTAAGCAAACTGTTTAATTAGCGAAGCTCATCCAGATCGTAGTTGGCAATACAGTATCATTATCTTGATCAATGTAAACTCATTGTGGGTACAAAGGGGTTGGGTTTTAATGATACCTCTCTATCTATGAATAGATTTCTACACAGCTGAGGTCATAAGATTCATTCAAACTATTCAACGAATCCCCCCTTAAGTAGAGAGGTTGTTTTCATGTTTGAACAATTCATTATCACAGAAGTACTTTACTTTTGGTACTTTAATAAAACAATGATTTAACTTTAAACGTACATAAATAAGTTTTTATGTAAGTTTGTTTATCAAACATCAAAACTTTTTTATAACGTTGTTTATCAAACATTTTTCTTTGGAGTAACTTATTTCAAATGGAAAGTGTTTAATATCATTAAAAATTGAAGCTATTCTTTCAATGTTTAAAAGTTGTGTCTCAGTGAAGCTGTTTAAAACTTGTCTTTGAATATTACTTCAAGGAAATCATATATCCTTAGTATTGTAGAAAAATTCCTTAATTCTATATTAAAGAAATAGGATATTACAATGACATTTTAGGGCAAATTCCTTTAAATACATGATTCTATATTTTATGTACAACAAATGCAATGAGTACACTCATATAAAAATTAAAATGTAACAAGAGCAATTACGTACGTATATATTTATTTACACTGAATGTATAACATACTGTGAGAAAATAATAATAATATTTGTAAAAAAAAGCATGTTTTTAAAAATATGTTGAGAAAAAATATTAAATTTTAACTATACCAGTATAAACTATCGGAATGAATCATTATAGTCTTGAAAAAAATCAGTCTGTGCAATATGTGGTGTACATTTGACAACACTTGCGGAATATTCCATAGTAAATTGATACAATGATAATGAGGCCAGCAAGTTTGGTGATACTATAATAGTGATATAGTGATACAGTGCATAACATATTTGTCAGTTATATACGGTCATGGTCTTGAGGATGGTGCTTAAGCCAACACAGACATCAACATATTGAAATCTCACAACTTTCAATAATACACTTCCAACATGGATTTTATGTTATTTAAATAAAACTAAACATATAAAACGAAAAGGTTGTATAAAGAATGATTATTTTTTAGGCTTCTCATTAGAAACACTTTCTCACGTTTACCCCTTACTCGATTGTTTCACAACGACTGTTGAATGAGCCCTTCTCATTTCGCACACGTGAGACACCACTGTCCATCTGGAGTAGTCACAAAGTACACAAATAAACTAACACAATCTGTTGTCGCTGGTAGCAATACATCTCTACACATCCTTTGTAGGCTGATAAATAAGCCAATATACCTACGTCAATGTAGTACAAATGCACACAAGACTACGGCACATTGTTAACGTGAAATTATATTTTTATCAGTTTGAGCTCCCTTCACTCAGACGATCCACCCACTGGCCAGATTGATGCATCCAGTTAGTGTTAAAACAAATATATCAGTAACACAACAGCCTTTCGAGTCTTAGAATGTTACCCCTGAAGTCGTAACAAAGCTAGCTTGTTTTATACATATTAGAACTTCAATAAAAAATCACTAGTCTTCAAGAAAAACAATGAGTAACCACAGCATGAGCTAACTAATGACAAAACACTAAGTTAGAAAGAAGAGAAAACAACTGTCTAGGATATGTCTCAGACTTGGAAAGCCTTATTTGACTTGGTAAAAAACTACCTTTCCCCCTTTCCTTGTCACAACTCCAAGGCTGTCAACTCTTCAGGGTAATGTAGTGGCAAACACTGCGGTGGTAAATCTGTTGTTGAAAACTCTCCCTTGGCAAAAGCTTCTTACGAAGCGAACCATCTTAGTTACAGTTGGAGCATTGTAAGCCCCTTAAGAAATGGCATTTTTTTAGAAAGTGTTTATAAGAAGAAATCGATTTTCTTAGTATTTTTATTAAAATAACATAAAATAAATGTTGGAAAATTATCCGTTGCCTAACTAAACATTGTTAATATTGAAAGTATTGTGATTTAAATATATCGATGTTTGTGTTGGATTAAGCACTATCCTCGAGATCCACCGAATATTAATTCTAGGAGATGTCCCACATATTAAGCGTGTTTTGCGCACCAATTTATTACTTTATTTATTACTTTACACTCTCTTAGCACTTCCAGTTAATACAATCATACTTGCTGACTTCAATTATTGTATAATTTTCCAATGGCAGATTTAACAATTTTTTTCCCATTAAATATTTCATTAGGTGATTTTGTCAAACATCTGTTGATACATTCCAATAGTTCATACTGGTCATGGTAAAATTTAATTTTTTGTTTTCCACATAATTTTTAAAACATACTTTATTTAAAAGAGTAATATTGCTCTTTCCTCACAGTCACATTATACCTTCAGTAAACCACACTCACCCCCCCCACCCCCACCACCCCCACCTTTAAATAACAACTGAGAACATAGAATAACTAAATAACTCTATACACTCCTCCCCCCCACCAATACAAGAACTGTTGTGATGACTCACCCATACACATGCTGTGGCGATGACACGATGGCCCACCCACCCACCCAAACACATACTGTAGCGATAACCCACCTATCCACCCATACACGTACAGTGGCATTGACCCACCCACCTACCCAAACCCATACATGAGCAATTATCAATCCACCTGACCACAAATACACGTACAGTGGTACTGACTCTCCTGCCCAACGATACACATACAGTGGGGTATTGGCCACCCACCCACCCATACATGTACCCATATAATGATATAGATGTTAAGAATGTTGTGTAATACGACAATAAAAGGCTGGAATTTTGTTTTTTTATCTGAATGATAAAAAAAACTTTAGAAAAAAAGTTATAAGTAAGTTAGTATCTTTTTAATATATCAGATTAAATCTGCTAACAAACTGTTTAAACAAGTATGTTTGCTTGTTTCTTCAAAGATAAAGGTGAAATGTCCACAAGTCCTTGGTGATAAAAATATTCAAATTATGTCTAAAATATTATTACAACATGAATTAGATTTGTAAATATCTTGATGTAAAGAATCACGTGGCCATATAACCTGTGGAGCGTGTTGTACGTCTGTTCCCATGGCAACCAAGTCGCATGACTGCCATAAAGTCTGATTACTTGTCAATACTTTCCCCCTTAGACGACAGTGTTCGCTGGCCAATTGGAATATCACCTAAGAGGATTTGTGTTCAACATAATAATTACCATTCGCGTTCAGTTGGGACAATGAGAGGGTGAAGCATGAATTTAGTGTATTTACGTTAGTGAAAATCTTCAAAATAAATCTATATACATAAAAGAAAGTTGTGTTAGTTACAGCGTTTATAACTAGAAAACTACTGAACCAATTGGCATGAAAATTTACAGGGATATTCCTTAGGTACTAGAATAACATAATAGCCTGTTTCCGTTTCAAAAAGCCTTAAGGGAAGCGTCCTATGGCCCTTTGCAGTTTACATGTTAATCTTATTGAAGAATGTTTTATTTTGTTTACCATGCCATGTTTGTCATTTCTTGATTAAATTAAATTAAAGGAAACATTGTTGTAATGATAACCTAATTTTTAAAACAAATCTATTTCAATAACAAATTAGGCTTACGATAGGGTTTTTTATTCCCTTTGGTTTTTAAATATTTGTTTTTCGAAATTAAATTGTAAATGTTTTATTAAAAGTTTTTTATACCTTTTTAAAAATTTTTTGATAAAAAATTTAAAACAATGGCCCGACCCAAATATCTTTAACCCTTTCCTCAACTACCGGAATTCATTAGGAAAAAACCCCGGATCAAAATTGAACACAATTTAATTAAGAATTCGTTTAATGGAGAAAAGGGAAAACCCCCCTTAATTTTGGGAAGCTTGCCCCCTAATCAAAAAAGAGATTTTTCAGCAAAAACCCTCGATTAGCAACTAGAAAAATCTCGGTTTTTAAGAGAACAAAAATTTTTCGGAAAATTTTCAAAAAAAATTAGGTTTTGAAAAATAAAGCTGCATTTAATTTTAAAATTCCACAATTAAAATTTCAGGTACAACTTTCTTTTTTACTTGGCATAGGAGAAGTTTGTTTGTTATCATGCCGGGGCCCCTTGAAAGTTTTGGAGAAACTTTTCCCGATTTAAATCTTTTCAAAGGGAAAAGCCAATTAAATTATGTTCCCCCAAATGAGGCATTAAATATTTTTCCCAATAGGTGAAAACCCTCAATCCACGTATTTCTTAGAAAATAAAAATTACAATGGATTGTTTTTCCAATAACCTTTATTCTGTAGAAAAACCTTTTAAAATTTTTTGGATTCAATTTTCCAACATTTAAAATTAATCCAAACCACCCTTAGTTGGATAAATTGGGTTCCAACCAAAGTGGAGGGTTTTTAGAATTTCTTTCAAAAAATTAGTTTTATGAAAAAGTGAGTAACAATAGCCCTGACTACTAGTAAATTGCTCCGTCCAATACAGAAGCCGTTTTCTGCTCCTGTTTTTTTAGTCAGTTTCAATATACTAATATTCTATAGTATAATTAAGATAACTGTATTCTTCTTAGTGATAAAAATCTTTCAGAACAGCCAATACTGGGCACTATCAATTCAATTAAATCCACACAATATTGTCTTGAGGCAAATAAAGTTAATTTCATTTAATTCATCATTTTATATTTCTTTGCAATTTTATTGATTGAGGACCTCAAATGCCCCAGAGACGTGGAGTTGACGTGAAAAACAGGCGCTGAGCTGAGAAACCAATCTACTAAATGCCTTGAGTTGATTAGAGCAATTTCTTTAGACAGACTCAGTTTAATTCACAAATGAATTCCTGTAGAAGAAAGGTTCTTCTATGAAGCTTAAGTAATTGCTTGTGTATGGAAATGTGGCATCGTAGATTGCAGTATCATGAAACAGTTGTATACAAGGATAATCTGTTCTATAAGAATATTCTAATCTTTGAGTTTAAATTGTCTATTTATATTTTTAACATTTATTTTCAATTCAGATATGGGTTTGCAGATGTTTAAGATAGACTGAATACCATGCTTCAAACAGAAAATAAACAATTGTTTAAATTATAATCGTACGTACTTTGATGTTACATAGCAATGTTAAAAGACCCTCCATAAACCGCCAGGTACTCTTAGTGCTTGTTAAAACTGTTTTGTCGTCATTAGCTTTAAGTGAAAGCTACAAATTTCACATTTGAAAAATATTTACGTTTTGCAAAGATCGGTAGTGAGACGCAGTTTCCTATAGAAAAATATCGACTTAAAAGGAAAGAGAAAAATCTGCAAAAATAATAGACTACTTATTCTACATTTCTGAGAACCTTTGTAATAAATTGAATCTATATTTATAGGGGTTTTGTGGTATATTGAATATATATTTCTGGGGACCTTTGTGATATATTCAATCTACTATCTAGGGGAATTTGAAGTATATTAAATCTACATTTCTAGGGGCCTTTGTGATATATTTAATCTGTAACTCTGAGGACCTTTGTGATATATTTAATCTACAAATCTGAGGACCTTTATGATATATTTATTCTATATTTCACGGACCTTTGTGTTACATTGAATCTTCATTTCTATGGGCATTTATGTATAATGAACCGATATTTTTAACACAGTACTATTATTGTCTGCTAATGTATATGGATAGTAAATGTACAATATAACACATATAATTGTATTTTTCAATGCACTGATCAAATTACCTATGCACTGATCAAATTCAATGCACTGGATATTGGCCTATTAATAAGTAGTCCCTTCTGAGCTAAGTCAAACTCAGATAGTAACAGTGACTACACTCATCACACTCATTCGAATTTCATATTCGCTCATATCCTGACGATCGGCGTCTTAAGAATAAACATTTAAACAAAAATTAAACTATCATTTCTTATAAACAAAGAAAAAATTAAGAGGCGATACATTGGCCGTGTCAATCAAAGACATTCTTCTCAACGAATTATTTTTAAATATCCTGTATTGATGAAGTACATTTATGATGCACCTCATTGTTTCTGTCATGAATAAAGCAGTTATCCCAATAGTTGTATTTTTCATTATTTTAAGTTTATATAGTTCGTTTATGATTTATTGTGTTTATGTAATATAATTCTTATAAGTACTACTATACAAGTTTTATTTATTAAACAAGTGTAACATGGTTTTATTATTAGGCTGTAAAAATGAATCGACACGATCGTTCCAGTTTCCAGTAGGAAACTTTAGTTTAACGTAATGTCACCGGTCGCTTAAGCCTACAGATTCGATTGTTCATTAATTTATTTATTTAATGAAATGAGTAGACACAATCCACAGGGTAAACAGGTCGTTAAGAGAATGCTCTTTGTCAAGTGAACCCTGATTGAACAGGATGAAGTAGAGAGGAAACATACCAGAAAACATAGTTTTGGCCACATTGTTTTGCTTACAAGAGAAACAAACAAAGGTTATAAAAAGTCTAGCTTAACTGTATATAAGGAATTAACATTATTATCTAAATAAGTAAATAATCCACTAACCTGTGAGAAATGGAATGTAATAATGAATGAGAACGATTTGGTGGAGGCTAGGATTCCTAACTGAGCTGATAGACGGTTATTCACTCCTTGAATAAGGAACATGAACAAGTTTGATGCTCATATAAACTGGAAGTAATATTATTTTTTCAGATTATAAACCAAAAGAATAGCAAAAATATTAAAGCATTTTCCATAGTTGATTCATTTCTTTAGGAATGTGAACCTCGCAATACAAAATTAGTAGTTATAGCATGAACACCAGAAAACCCCTCTAAAAGTAACCCTCAGCGAAGGAAATGGAGCAGGTAACTCAATACTGAAGTAGTCTTACGATGCTGCATTTTAAGGGGTCCCTCCAGAGTAGTGACTGAGGGGTGAGATCTAGACACCAAGAGGCAATCAGTGGAGAGAGTCAGGCCTGGAGGTCAACACGTGACAGGGATCGAGCAATCGGCACGAGGAGGGAGGGACTTATTAGGCGATTTCCAGTGATTATATCACATGAAGAGTAGAGTTTGGTATTCAATAAACTATTTTTAATGGTACCTGATAAGGGTTTCACCTACCAGAAAATGGTAATTGTGTATATATATTAAATTCCATTAAAACAAGTATAAAATTTTGAAGTTCAGTTTGGTTCAACGTTTGCAAATACATTTGTATTTTGAATAATAACTCCGGTAAAGGTTTTAGGTTATAGTTCGAGAACATACTAACAACAAGAGTAACAGCAAGAAGATTCTGTTGACTTTATCTTCTTCTAAAACGTCTATTTTGTCATGAACCTAAGTTCTATTTGTGTTGAGGAGCAATGAGCTGTTCCTATTACCTGACTTGTGTAAACAGAGCTTCGTATAGAAGTACACATCAACTGAACACATTGAGTAGACTGAGATTAATGTTGACTTTATCATCTTCTATACAGTCCATTTTGTCATGAACCGAAGTGCTGTTTGTGGTGAGGAGCAATGAGCTATTTCTATTACCTGACTTGTGTAAACAAAGCTCTGTAGCGAAGTACACATCGACTGAACACATTGAGTAGACTGAGATTAATGTTGACTTTTTCTCCTTCTATACAGTCCATTTTGTCATAAATCTAAGTGCTGTTTGTGTTTAGGAGCAATGAGCTGTTCCTATTACATGACTTATGTAAACAGAGCTCCGTTGTGAAGTACACAGCGACTGAACACATTGAGTAGACTGAGATTACTGTTGACTGTCCCTTCCGACCCAATCATTCTTTACGGAATGTTTTGTTCGTTTTTCTACTTTTTTATTTTAACTTCTGAAAATGCTGATAACTTAAATAAAAGGTAAAAAGTAGCAATGAAAAAAAATATATAAATGGATGTGTCCACCTTAATTCTACAAAATAATAATTGTTGTATTATTTATAAGTTTAACGAATAATTTTTTAACTTTAATTGTTTAGTTTTATTTTTTTCATGTTTATTTGTACTATTGAGACTACATTGATTCTGATTATAGAATAATTTTAAATATCCATTATTTTCTTGGGAATGACTTACACAGGTCTGAAACAATAATTAAGGCCTATTACTTTATTGTGGTTATTTATGATACACCAACAGACCTACTGATACATTTCTATTTATTAGTAAGTTATTATAGCAAGAAACATTGTATACCCAGTGTGATGATATGTTCAATAGTATTACGAAGAAATATAAGTTAGTCTTTTATAAACCTAGGAAGAATAGAATAGAGCATAATATTTTCATATTTACTGGAATATAACATATAAGATTTTAACCACTGATTAACTGTGTCACATTTCAGAACTGCATGATTGAAAGTGAAATATATGTAAATATACGTAGTATGCATGATAAAACATGCAAATCATGCATGTAACATTTACGTAAAATTCTAGGTTCCAGGCTGTTTTTTCCTGTTGCTATTATTCAGATAAATAAATAATTTTAGCCTTAACTTGTTATACACATCACTCGTACCATAATTACTTTTCACAAATAGAGGCTGCAAGAACAAATAAGTTTTAAAATAAATAATGTGAAGATGATTTTTTAGTAGACATTTCCAGCCATTTTCTTAGAATAAACTGCACAGAGTTACGATTATTCAAGGATTTATTTATTTAGTGAAATGAGTGGACACAATCAGTACGACAGGATAAACGGATTATTAAGATAATGGCCTGTGTCAAGTGAATCCTGATTGAACAGGATAAAGAAGAGAGGAAACATACCGGAATGTAGCAGGATTTTTGCTTATTCTAAAATTGTTTTGCTTACAAGAAAAGCAAAAAACCCCTAATAAAAAGTTTGGATTACCTGTATAAAATAATTAGTTAATAATATAATCTAAATAAGTAAATAATAAACTAGTCTGTGAGAAATGGAATGTAATAATGAATGAGAACGATTTGGTGGAGGATAGAATTCCTAACTGAGCTGATAGACGGTTCTTCACTCCTTGAATAAGGAACATGAACAAGTTTGATGCTCATATAAACTGGAAGTAATATTATTGTTTCAGATTATAAACCAAAACAATAGCAAAAATATTAAAGCATTTTCCATAGTTGATTCATTTCTTTAGGAATGTGAACCTCGCAATACAAAATTAGTAGTTATAGCATGAACACCCGAAAATCCCTCTAAAAGTAACCCTCAGCGAAGGAAATGGAGCAGATAACTCAATACTGAAATAGTCTTACGATGCTGCATTTTAAGGGGTCCCTCCAGGGTAGTGACTGAGGGGTGAGCCCTAGACACCAAGAGGCAATCAGTGGAGATAGTCAGGCCTGGAGGTCAACACTGACAGGGATCGAGCAATCGGCACGAGGAGGGAGGGACTTATTAGGCGATTTCCAGTGATTATATCACAAGAGGAGTAGAGATCAGTATTCAATAAACTATTTTGTACGGTAACTGATAAGGGATTCATCTGTCAGAAAATGGTAGATATACTGGGGTGTAACTGAAATACTTGGACAAACTTCAGGAGATTGTTCCTGGGGTCAAAACAAACAAACATGTTCCTATAAACTTTGTGTCCTAATATGCTTCGATTTCTGTCCATTTGTCCCAGAGACCAAAGAAGAGCAAAAAAAATGAAGAAGAACAAAAGAATTAACTGTAACTAAATTAAAGAAAATACCACAAATTATGCATTTCTTGTTTGTTTTCAATAAATAAGCTATCGTTAGTTTTGTAGTAAAGTTTTCTACAATTTATCACTTTTGTGCTTTTTTTATACAGGTGTTTTAATGGAATTTAACGTCAAAGTTTTTAACTAACCATTTTGAAATTTTCCAATGATTTTTGTTGTTGTAATAGAACATTACTTGAATAGCATATGTGCCAAATTTCAACACTACCTTTTATGGTTGCTGAGAAAAAAAAATATGTAAAAAACACAGACATACCGACAGAAAACGGTGCATATTAGTACATATGTTTAAAAGAACTTTTTTGTTTGTTTTGACCCCTGGAACAACCTCCTGAAGTTTGTCCATGTATTTTAGCTACATCCTGTATGTATTAAAATCCATTAAAACAAGAATAACATTTTGAAGTTTAGTTTGGCTCAAAATTTGCAAATACAGTTGTATTCTGAATAAAAATTCCGGTAAAAGTTTTAGGTTATAGTTCGAGAACATATTTCATATAACAACAAGGCCTAGATATAATTTCATAATATTGTTTATGACTACTGTGTAACATTTAATCATATCTAAATTTTACTTAAATTTGAGTTATGATTTTTACACTAAATCAAACATACTACTATTTGATTCATAGGTTACGAAAAACCATGTTTGGATTGTAAAAAAAAAAAAAAAAAAAAAACATAAATTGTATTTAATATTATTTTGTGAAATTCACAAAATTTTTCAGAATACTATAAAATAAACTATATTTTATAGTATTTATAACATTTAGGTCATTAAAATGTCTAGGGGAAAATATTTCATTTTGTCAAAATCTCTATTTTCAACTAGAACAATAACTATGAATAATCTATAAATTCTATTTCAGTTAATTATAAAAACAAGCAAACATGTATTGTTTACTACACACTTCAACAACTGTTCATTACACATAAATATTAACTTATAGAAAGTTATCATTAATAACTATTTGTATTGAAAAAAAATATAATGCTGAAAACTAATAAAGTTATGAAAGCCTGCCTTGAATTCCATTTCCATGACCCAAATAATGGTACGATATAATTTCCTCTAGTAAATATAAATACGCATTTTAGCAGGAAACTGGATATATAAATGTTTGCACAATCTGTGTTTATTTTACAATTTATTACTTACACAGTATGAGTATGGTTTAGCTTAAACTGATATAATATAAAGCTACACAGTGATATCATAGAGTCATATTATCTAATTAGAACAGTGAGAGCAGGATTATGGGTAACAATAGGTAATTAATTATTGATATTCTTACAACAGTAAAGATATCATACCACCTTATGTACTATGAAACATCTCGACAACGTATCACTTAAGATTTGTACAATATCAATTAGCAATTCATTACAATTGTTAATAGATAGTTATTGTTAATTAGTGCAGTACCGTTAGTATTATTAAATAATATTGTTAAAATGATTAACGTAGTCTTGGCAACAATTAACTACGGTAGATTTTACTGTACTCAGACTGCGCTGTTTTGCGTGTACCCAGTCTGATGTGCATCGCGTGAACTGTTTCCGCCGGAAGTTCTGTCTGCGATTGTTGCTTTGTTGCTACGCAAGCTGTGATTTATTTATTTGCAGATGTGTGTTATGCTTCTTGCCTCTACATCTGACATTACTTGGTGCATGAACTTCTCCACCGGAAGTTTGGCTCGGTATTGTTGCTGTGGTTGATCTATAAATACTGGGATATATTTATGTTAATAATCATATGTTGTCTGTATATTTATTTGCTTCACTAACTATTGTTTTTATTAATTAAAAAAATGAAACCAATAGTTAACAAAACCAATAAAATTTAAAAAAATGTAAATAAAAAAAGTAAAGAGTTACATTTTTCTGAAAGGTTTACAGTGGCTACTAATAATAACAATAAGGTTTTACAATAGAACCTATCTTACAATACACAAAGAATTAAATTAAGTGTAGTAAAGGGATAAGCTACTCTTTTTTATTAAATATATGCAAAAATGTACATATGTCAAACAAGTAATAGTAAATTAATAAATAACTTTTGCATGTCTTACAAATAATAATTGATGTAGTTTTTTGTTGTTAATAATAAAATATCAAAATATATAACAAGAATCATAAACATTTAATATCAACTATTTTAAGCAGATAAAATATTCTCTAAGAGTAAATATTTTAGTTCTATATTAACTTGATTACCGTAAATATTGTTTTTTATAGGTGGAGAAAGTTCACTGAAAATATCTGGGAATTAATTGTAAGTCATATAGTGCAAGTATTTTATATTTCATTTTCCTTTTATTTGACCATCAATGACACATTTTACGAATAATAATTTCCAGCTAATACGTTTCTTGTAGTAGGGGATTTAAATTGGTTGCATTTAAATATGAAAATACGTAGCTTCACTCAAGCATCAGAAAATTTCTCTAATATTAAGCTAATATATTGTAGTTTTTAATTAGCATAGTACGTGTTGGTACATATACAGTACAAATAAAACATCACACAAAACAAATATATTACAATATAAGCAAAAAATTCACAAATATAATTACAAAATACAAGTACAATACAAGTACAAAACGCACAAATACTATGGAGCCAGGTACGTAATATTGCATCTTCTTGTCCTCATATTATATGAATATTGTCTCACGTCACATTTTATTTCTTTGTAAAACTAATTAGAGCATTTAAAAATATTATCATTATCTTTTTCATAAAACTAATTATGAAAACAACAATCTTTTATTTATTTAACAAAAATCTGTTTAATTTCTACGCCAGTGGCATTTTGAACGTGCTAATCAATCGTTGTTGAGGGACAAAGGTACAAGCCCCTATGGCAAATTTAAGTGGATCTCCCGGCATTTGAACCCGTGACCCTCTGCATATAAGCAGACGTGCTAACCATTAGGCTAGCAAGAGGCCTAATGTTTATTGTTTTGACTAATAAACATACAACATTTTTTTATTATTTTGGAAAAGAGTCTTTCAATCAACTAGATGGAGTTAAAACCAACCAAGTTGAGTTATTCTTGTAATTGACCCACTTCGAATATCAGAAATCAGAAATATATATATATATGTTGACAATCTCAGTTGTTATGAATAATTCTTTCTCATGTAAGGTGGTGTATACATTTAGCAAGCATGTATACACAAACAGCAAGCTCTGTTTTAGAATTCATAATTTTAACAGTTGGATCAAATGATTATTTCACTTGTCTCAGTACGGGCTGTAGTGCGTGCTTCCTCACCTCTACTCCAGATGATGACATCTTATAATTTGAGGCTTTCAAGAGGAGGCGAAATGGATTTCATTTTGGAGCCAATATCTACTTATAACTTAAAATTTCTTCGGCTCCTCAAAGCAAAATATATATTTATGTGCTTTTCTATATTTCGTTAAGTTACATACTGTTTGTATACTACCTATTTATGTGTTTGTAAATAGTTTATATTTTTATTGTTTTTTTATTGATTCGTCTTGATAGTTTGAAATTGTTATTGTTTTTATTTGTGTTTTACCATTGATGTTTATTTTTCTTACTGACCCTTGTTATATTTTAATAATGCCTATTCCTCCTTTATTATATTTATAGTATCAATTATTTTTTCTCTCTGCCTAGTACTATTTTGTATTTATGTTTTGTCTTTCAAATTTTTAACTGTTATTTTGTATGTTCTATTGTTGTGTATTCTTCCTATATTATATTTATTATATGTAGATAATATTTGGAGATTTCCAATGCTTCCAGTGTTTAGGAAACGAACACAACATTTCGACAGGTAAAACAAACTCCTGTCATCTTCAGGTGTACTTACTAACTTAGCCTACATCTAAGAACTATTTTTTTCCTTAACCCATACTAATTCAAATAACAAATATATTTATTACTTTCCTCACTACCCACTACTGTAATAATTTGTACAGTATTTCGAAATTATGTTTTAAGCGATTAACTGTTTAAGTGGATGTCAACAAAAAAATACATCTGGCTGGTTTATTCACCTCAAACTGGACATTCTGTCAGAGGCATATAATTAGCCAATCCTTGAGGTCCTCTCAGAAAGGAGGCCCTCACCTAGCTTATTACAAGCGGCCTTGAATCCTTCGAGAAAGAAATCCTACCTCCACGTCGAAATGGACGTAAATAAATATTATTTATTATAACATTTGCTTCCCAATTATTGTAGATTTTTAGGTTTTATTGAAATTCTATAAGGTGTTGCAAATTTTGTATATTTTTAAGCTCGCTGTGTACCTGACTTGCATAATATTTTTAAAGTTTGTCATCGTATATTGATCAATTTAAAAATACAATAAAATGAGTAATGCAGTGTTATTTCTTAGATAATAAACGAACGTGTGAATAACTAAGAAATATACAGTAATATTCTGTCTCGTATTATAAGGCAGACCAACCTGAAATGCTTAATGTTGGAGTGTAAAGAAACTATTCATCATATATTTATTTTATTTTTGGTGAGGCAGTCGGTCCACCCTTCACTGTCGAACATTTGCTGTCGTTATTTAAACTTACACATTATACTCTTCTTGGACCGAACATTTTTAATAATTTCTGAAAATTATAATAAATTAACTGTTGACGTTTCATTGCGTCAGAACTACCCATTTATGGAGTAGAGAGTAGTTGGTAATATTTATATTTTTTCGTTTCAATATTGTGTTGTAAAGTCCTAATGATGCAAATAAATGTTGTTGAGTAGGACTGTAGCCATATTTTTACAGGGTGGACACAAATTCGAGAAAAATGGTTACACTAAGTAAGGTTTATTACTTATTAATTTAAAGCCTCTCATTAAGTCATTCATTAAGGTATTGTGTGTTATTGGAATTTGTTATCGTGTTTTCTGCACTTTAAAAAGAACAAAAGTAAATGTCCTTTGAAAAGCATTATTACTGTAAGTTATTACATCATTATATTTTTTGTACTAGTTAAAATTTTATCGTAATAGGAAACAACAATAAGTTTTATTCACAAAACCATGCTTGGACTGGAGAGGGACCTCTCTCAATCCGTGGTAGTAAAATGTCCACCTTGCAGAGTTAAATGAAACCTTTCTAGGTATATTGTACATCTATAATTGAGCCGTACGAGTAGGTGTCACATCGGTATCTTAGCATTAAGGATGGAATCATGTTTATTTATCAAAATTTTATTAATTTTTTTCAATTAAAGCTATACATTTTTTCCTATGTCATGCGTAAGTTGATGGGGTGAGGTCTATAATTATAAATTTAATATTTATCAAACATAATCCGTTCAGAAATTTATAATCGATTAAACTTGCATAGTTAATTCAAATCAATAATGAGGAATATAGGTAGTGCAGGAAATATTAGATTGCTTGAAGTCATTAAATTATATTTAATTTTCAACTATGAGATAACAATCCAACGTACATTGTTCATTAATTATACATAGCAAAGTTGAATTTCTAGATGCATGAAAGTGTATGACAGTCTGAAGGTAACAGTAATAATACGTACTCGAGGGAATATTAGAACGTGTATTTGTTTGCAATGTCTTTAATACTATACTACCCTAGTAAAACGCAATATTATATTGCTTTCACAAGAACTTATTAAATTTATTGCATCTACTAATTCCAATATAGAGGCTTGTGTCAACATATTACTCCAGTAACTATGAATATACAACTTTAACTAGTATACAATAAAAAAAAAAAAAAAAAAAAAAAACTGTAATTCTTGTTAAGTATACTTTTCTTTCTATAAAAATTATCAATAACTACGCACATCATTCTACATAAAAAAAACCATATTTATTAATTTTTTTTGGTTAATTTTTGGTTTTTGGTGTTAACCCAACCGTTAAATATAAGAAACCGAAAATACCTTCAGCGAGGATATTGATGCCGAATGTAAACTTTTGTTCTATTAAATATAAATTCAAATACAAATTAGGTGCATAAATATTAAAACCACGGGTGCTTTTATTTGTTTTATATTTTATTTTTACACTATCAAAACTACTACTGCAAGAAAATAATAATGAAAATAAAATCCGTTCTCAGATTGGTGAGTGGCTGAACGCCGAAAATAATTAGTGTACTGTATGTCTTAAGAGAGTCATTATCTAATTACTTTTTGTGACGAATTGTGAAAATAAATAACGTTATTATTTTTGGAATAGCTATTCGAACTAACTATATAGAAGAACATCATTAATAAATCACGATGAAGTGATAGCCAACCCCCTCTACTTAATAAACTGATTTATAAAATTACCAAATTAGTTTAGCTAAGTTATTAATTTGTCCAAATCAATGATTTGAATTGTAAAGACTTTATTGAAAAATATGTTGTAGGAGGCGGTGGATTGCAATGAAAATAATATTACCAAGGCCGATTCGCCTTCGACCAGAAACTTCATTGGGGTACATATAATGAGTAAATACTTGAGGTCCTGTCTAATTTAAGGAGGCCTTAACATCAGCTTACTGTATACGACCCTTTGAGGATCACATTCGTGCTTTTATTTCAAGGGTTGTAGACTATAATAAACTTACCACGTCCCCTTTATGATTCATAATATGTGTATTTTTATACTTTATTACTGGATACCCTTATAGCGCGTTAAGAAATAATCTTTTAAAGTTTCAAAACACTAATCATAAAAGTTTTTTTTAAAGAAAGTAGGTAAAGTTAAACACTTTCATGTTATTATCACGCTAAAGTAATAATTTACAACAGCCTGAAAGTACTATTACTCAACTAATTAACTTGAATACTTTCCGTATTATTTACAAATATTTTCCTAATTAATAAAATACTAGACGTTTGATTTTAGTGGACTGGAAAATATTTTAAATTACTGTTAACTCTAAAGAAATCAGATAAATGTGACTATAGACTTTACTATCGCATCCCCTACTTAGCATTCGTGCCAGAATCTGTATTCAGAGCGCAGCTGAATTGGAAAACTTTTAATCTATCTCTTCTTTGTTATGAACGTATTTTTCTGTCGATACGAGATTCTGTCAAACTCCCCTTTTATTTATTACGTGCGTTTTCCTTACTTGAATGTAACACGAACTAC
Organism: Stictocephala bisonia; assembly: GCA_035578905.1. Classification (NCBI taxonomy): domain Eukaryota; kingdom Metazoa; phylum Arthropoda; class Insecta; order Hemiptera; family Membracidae; genus Stictocephala; species Stictocephala bisonia. The sequence continues at coordinate 546,028 of JAQJVL010000534.1, read as the reverse complement.
AATAGGATAAATATTATTTAGATTTTTGTTACATTTACAAATGTCCGATTGCTGAACAAGACTCTAAAAGTATAATAACTTAATTATACCTATAAATAACTTAACGATGTTTTAACAATAAATGTCAAATATTCTTGTATTTTTATAATTTAAGTTTTTTTATTTCCACCTATTGGCCGTGACAACAACCAGTTGAACTCTCAAGAGTCCAAAACAGCCATAAGGCCCAAATATAACACTAAATAAATCGAGCTTAACTGGCTGAGTGTAAGTACTCACATAGTTAAGAATGATATGTTGCTTTCAGCATACTTAGAAACAGCTATAATAGTTGTCGAAATATTTCGTTTGCAATATTAGTACATTTGACCACTGGATTACGTACTCCAAAGTATGAACAAACAAATTGATATCTTGAACGAAAGGCATATTCTGGAACTCTTAGATAAATAAACTATACTGAACCATTTTCTGCTTTATATTCTTAATGGATTTGCTTTGGTTGTAAATAGAAAGTAATTTTTTTTAGTAAATTCCACAAATTTAAATTTTTATCAAATTGATGAAAATTAAAATTTGTGGAATTAAAAAAAAAAAAAAATACTTTCTATTTATGCTGAACCAGTGAGACAATGAAGCACTCAGTAAAAAAAAAATAAATAAATAAAAAAAAATAAATAAAAAAAAAATACTTTAGTCATAGCTTGATGACCTGATAAGGTTCTTAAATTCAGTTCTGCACGCGGTTCCACTTTACCTAGTTCCGAAAACTTCCATACCGCCCATGAGAGGAATTTACTCTGGACGACCTCGACGGCTGTATCTGTGTACACCCGGTCTCTATTCCAAATAACAGTGGCATACATAAGAAGACTCGTACAGTGTTAAATAAATGTGTTATTGAAACACCTGGTGATCCACATGACGAGAACAATGCTTTTCCTAAATTTTGTTACAGCACAGTTTACATATACAGAGATCAACTTGTAATCAATCAGGGCTTCAAGATTATGGTCCAAGATTATAAAGTTACTATTTTCATAAAATAATGATGAATTAATTTTACATGTGACGAAACGTTCAATGTTTTGGTAAAGTTTAGTGGTAATTGATTGTCTTTAGCCCAACTCACAGGCAAATTGATACTTGTATCAGCGAACTACATAGATGTTTTAATAACGTCGGCATACAGCTGAACTGCACAGTTCAGGACAGATGTAATTCCACTAAAGAAAGTTCCAGGTTAGACCCTTGTGGTACTCCATAACTGAGAACAAAGTTATCGGCATACTCTCCACCAAATTTCACTTCAAAAGTCCTATCCAAGAGATACGTTTTATCCACTTATCTTATCTAAAAAATAATTATCAATATCAAGCAAATTTTTGTTCGGTAGAATAGTTTTGTAAGTTAAACAATACAAATTAGTAAAAGTTATTAAAACTAAGTCCAAAACCTAATTCATATAACTATAATAGATCCTTTTAAAATTATTCTATTTTATAAAAGGTTAGTTCATGAAGTGTTCTTTCAGTGATATTTTTATATAATATATTACAACTTACCTCGTTGTGCATAACACACATACATAAAAATTTTTAAGTATATTGAAACCCAAAACATATGCCTTCTTAATATTTACCAAAGAAAGCTAATAGTCACAAACTTACGAGTTCATCAGAGACGTCAATATCTGTGGATCATTTTAGTAATATTATGGAAAAAAAATAAATATTCGCAAAAGTGTATAACAGCTGTTGGAATGTAAACAATGGCGTGAGGCTCTGCTATACTGGACTTGAGGGTTCCAATAGTAATCTAACGTAGTTACTTTATTTATTTAATTAGTGGACAGCTCTTAAAACAAAAATTAAATGTACTCCTTTGAAATAGGCTAAGTAATATCATTGGGTGTTTATACTAATAAATATATAGCAACACAAGTAATGTGAGTGAGATACATTTAATAATGTGATTTTAACCTACTATTATTTGTAGTCAAAAGTCACAGGTCGAGGTGTAACGAGCGGAGCGAGTGAGGGTGACTCGTATTATAATATAAATTTCATTATCTCGTTAGAGGAATATGTGACTCAAGATTATAAATTAAATAGTAATATTCTAGTAAATATAATAAGTTATTCGTTATTTGCCAAGTTTATAAATATTATCTGAAAAGCAATAGTATTTATTATATATATATATACGTTTAAACTATTTAATCGTAGCTAGGTATTAAATTCGATTATATCCTTGTGTTAGCAGACAATACTTAAATAACCAGTGATGATAGTTAATCGTTCCAAATTCAGTGACTTAGGATATGAGTAACAAAAAGCAAGAACGTTCATTCACGAGAACAATATGGTAATTTAGTGACAAGTTACAGATATCAGGAACGTTACCTCTCTAATCAAATAACAACGTGCTTCGAAGTTCAAGACAAGAATATCAATGAACTTGACTTTCCACTTCAGAAAACTTCATAGTAGCTTTTGGAAATTCGATTTAAAATGCTTTCTTAAACATAAAGCAGAAACATTTAAGCCAACAATCAGTGTACAGATACGTACGTATCGGTTAGTTTACCACTGGTCAATCAAAATGTTAGGGCTCTAATGTGCAGTGCTAATAGTTCAATAGCAATAGTTAAGAAATAAAAACAATCGTTTTATATATATATTTGTAAAATTACCAGAAATAGAATTTATATTTTATGAGTTCGGCATATTGTACGATGTTGAGCTATGTTATTGTAGATATTTTTTAAAATTTTAAAAATATCTACAATAACATATTTGTGTCCAAGTTATGATATCAGAATGTTATGTTACTAAAGTGTCATAGTTATAATCCTCATAATTACGTTACCCTTACTTATTACGGTTCACACCATTTGACATACACTTGAGGTAAAAGACTGAATTGAATGAGTCTTGCAACTACTGTCGGTTTCAAAATGCAATATACTCGATTGTAAACCTCTGTTGAAATTCTAACGAAATACTTTTACATCCTTAATTTTGTATTAATAATGTCTTTAAAATAGTTTTAAATAATTCCTAATAATAATATACTAATATTAAAATAGCTTGGCTATAGAGGATCTTAATACGTGTTCCTAAGCCGCAAGAGGACGTTAATTCATAACTTTATATTTAAATTCCAATAACTTTTGAAATAAACTTTCAATATAGGCTTAGCTATAGATAAATATATATAGCATACATAGAATAATAACTCAAAATAAAAATGTTGTCAAGTTATTGCATCATGATGTTTTCCTGTTCCATCACTGGATCCATCAGTCAAACTCCTGAGATGAGATGTCTTGAATGGAACGGGCTCGTCAATCAAAGGGTGGGGGGTAATTCGAACGACACAATGTTTGTCCCTGTGATGAGAGTTAAAGACTAAACGAGAATACTTCATATTAGTTATATGGGTTCTAGATGTACTAAATGTTATTGTTGTAGATCCGGTTTACCATCCCCAGTTCACATAAACACAGATACTTGATAAGAAAGGAAATATTTCCCAACTAACGCTTCCAAAAATTTGTGGTGTGACTTCAATTTTTATTTTTTTTTTAATTTTCATGTGATTTACTCAGAAACTATAGAGATTTGTGTGATTATACATTAAATTCATGATCAAATGTGCCAGTATGCCTTACAATTACATATATGGGGTTCAAACACGTATGACCGGGAATGTTCTCTGGCGATACCCCATCATGAGTCATTAGGAAGGTCATGAGAATAAACTCTTCTGATTATTAAGCTAATACCTTTTATGTTGTATTATTATAAACTAATTTTAACTATCTATTTATACAGTATAGGTTTAACAGTGATTATAAAACATGTCATATGTTGTTATAAGTAAGCACTTTAAAACATATTGGTAACCACTATAACATATTATTTAGTACAGGGTTATATTTTTTTTAGTTTTAGTGAACACAGTAAGTTGGATTAAACCAGAAGAAATTAAAATATTGTCTTTGTAAAGTGGACTTTATAAAGTCTTTTTTTTACATTTTATAAATGTTCTACATATTGTGTCCCACGAGTCTTACGTCAGATATTAACTCTATAGTCAAGTTCTGACCAGACTTTGCCGATGGTAATGACGTAAATACTGTACATATTTTATTATAAGCTGACTCAATTTCAAGAGGCTAAATGAAAACGGGGAAATAAAAACTTCCTATGTTGTCAAGTCCAGTTTGCGAGGTGGCCAACGCATGAGTGACACGTTGTTGTCAGTTGCACGACCAATCCAGCAATGCGGCAATGCTCATCGAGATAATCTCTGCCATCGTGGAGCCACTGTGGCGGAGCACCATCTTCAGCCAATATACAGTCGTTACTGTCTTCCTCTATTTGAGAGATAAGCCACTCACCATGTTGGATGGGACTCTGACTGTATTTATTTGAAAGAAAAAAGCCCGTTTACTTTGATGCAGCCTCAAAGATATTTAACTCAGGAGAATGCCTCTCACGTCTAACAATTTCCCTATGGTATTCTGCTCCCCAGATACGCACGTTGTGTTTGTTAAACATTCCGCAGATATGAAACGTATGTTCATTACCAAAGGTTAGTCGATCAATGAATCCATCTATTTCATAATATGTCTAGATGTCAACACAGAATGCCAAACGATTCTCTGATCATCATCACGTAGTTTTTGCAGCAGCTGTAGCCTGTATGGTTTCATCTTTAACGTTTTATCGTCTGTGGAATTTGAAGTTCTACACTTACCTAGACGTTGACTTTTTTTGGACTGCGTAAGATAGCTCGAACCTGTTCAACAAGACCTTCTTCTAGCCTCCCATAACCTTTTGATTTGCACAAATAATCTTAATTGTTTAATTCATAGTGCCTATCATAAATAGACTTCCTATATGGTGGCCTTTTTTGAAAACGTGTTAAGAAGATACGTTGTACTGCAATAACTTATTGGTTTCTCTGGTTCAAGAAGACAAAAAGTCTTTCCAACGCATTAAAAAAAGTTTTCAAATAAACAAAAACTAGAGTGTTACAAAAAAATCAGCTGTTGTAGTAAAGCTTTAGTTTACTAGCTAGCCACTAATGTGTAGATGACGTTGTTTCATTTTCATTGATGTATGAAAGTGTACATATATTTTTGAATAACCCTGTATATCTTATTTTTTAAATACGTTTAGTTATTACCAGTGACTCGAGACTCAAAATATATACACGTTAACACTTATGAACTTTTACAATATAGTTAAATTGATAAATTTGAAAAATCACAAATTTGAAAATGTTATGTCATGTTATTGATTAGCACACCTACAAATATAAAAACATTTGAGTTGAAGATACGTTTGGTTAAAGTTAATCTGTTAGGAGACTGGCGTAGACTCGCCCAGTGCTCAGATGCCATTTGCACTTTTACAGGCGATAAAATGAGAGCTTCCACAGCTAAGGGCTAAGGGTTGACGTTTGAAAATGAGATTGAGGCGAGAAACCATTCTACTGAATGCGTCGAGTTGATTAGAGCTTACAATCTCCTTCTCAAGAGTATTTTAATTCAGCTAATGCATTTCACAAAGAATACTTTATTCATTACAATTTTAAGGTTAACTTAATTTTAAAATCAATTATAACAATAAAATGTAAAATATAGATAACAACATTGATTTGTATAACACACCTTTATCGATAGAAAGAGATTATTGGCTAAACATGGAGTTTTGAAAACTTAGATTTTTTCATAACAATAAATATTAGTTTTACAGATTGTTGTATATATTAAAAATGTCTAATATTTTCTGCAAATAAAAAAAAACAATAAATTATTACAATTGAAAGCCCAACATTAAATCTGCAGTACCAAATGGTCATCACACAGACAGGTCTACAGTATGAGCTTAAATAGTATACTTAATAGAATTTAGTATAAATAGGCCTTTATTAAATGTTGCACCAAACTCCGTCACTTCAGCCTCTCATTTCAAGTCACATGTTTAAGCCCTAGGGTAGTTTCAACTGATTGTTGTAATTGGCCACTGGAAAGGATTGGTGAGAGGAAAATCCCCTTAGAATATATACAGTTAATTTTCAATCTCAGTACAAAATTAAGTAAATAAATAATAACATTGAACAATATTATTTTATTACTCATATGGATTTTATAAAAGATACTTTTATAAAAAAAAGTCGGCATTGGTGGTGGAGTTCTGTATCCAAGGTACTTGGGAATAAAGTGTTGAGGAGATAGTAAGCGATTGATTCTATGCTCGACCCTCTCAATACCAACACGGCGTCCGCTCAATGGTTGCCATCGACGTAGAAACTACTAGAACAGTCTGGAGTGTATATGTTAGATAGTAGTCGAGGTTCAGGGGGAAATAACTGAGTGTCAAGCTAAAAATTAGACCAACACTAAGTGGCTCATTTTCTACGTAAAGCTGTGGATCCCTTAGTTGCCCTAGCTATTGGACTATTAATAAATAGCTCTTTCTAAGGAAAAGTCTACCTAAGTAAAAATGACTACACTCATTCATTTACACTCATCATACTCATTCGCCCCTCATATTCGCCCATATCTTGACGATCAGTGTCTTAATTAAGAATAGAATTGAATGGGTGTAATATCTTTGGAAAATTTGAAGACTTGATGCAGGTGGCCTAACATTAGCTAAGAACTGTCCGAGAAAATCGCTGGTGAGCCGTGAGCTTACTCACACAGTCCAGGAGCCTTCCCACAGGATCGATAGAACAAGGATGGCGTAATAATTTTTACGGTTTTTGTAGTTTAAGATTAAATAAGATCCAACCGAATTGTTTCTGTTTATTACATTTTTTAAAAAGATGTTCGTGTGATTCTATACTGAATATAAAGATTAATTAATATAACGTTTGCAAAACAGTTTGATTACTTGACTCTCCCTGTTACTGTGATGATTATCCATGTAATGTATAATACCATAACAGTAGTAGGTTATGAATACGTATTTAAATATTGTTATGAATGTTTGTCTATTATTCTAGCGTCAATAATTATTGATTAGACAATTTATATTATTCTTATCGTTAATAAAAAAAAAAAAAAAAAAAAAACGATTTCCAATAGAAACAAGTGAGTGGCACACAACCGAAATCTATTATAATCTATAAAGTGATCGATTTCAGTAAACAACGTTTATCATCCCCTGACCAAATGGAATCAGGAAGGAATTCATTATTTATACTGTGTGCTGTGACACGTTCACTTACTTTTTATTTCTACCAAAACGTAATATCCTAATTAAGAAACTACTATTTTTAAGTAATCTCAATTAATGAAATCAGCATAGCTACAGGTGTTAAATGTGCCGGTCACGGTCGGTGGTCTCCACGCGTGCGCCGTGCCGTGTGTCGATGTTCATCTCGCGGACCGTTTCCGACGGAAGTTCCGTCTGTGGTTGATGCTCTGCTGATACAGCAGTGTTGTAGTTGACTAGTCTCTGCCCTGACCTAGGTGCTCTGAATGTAGTTGCTGTTTGTTAGTAGTTTGTGTGGTGCCTCATTAATAACAGTTTCATATTGATGTTAGTTTTCTGTAAGTCTTCCGACTTGGTGAGTTCATCTATTCCCTACTATTGAATACTATTACTCTGCTCTAATGTTCCAAATATCAAAACATGTTGCCGTTAAATTATATATAATCTGTTTTATACAGCTCTAAATTATTTTTACTTTGCTACAGTGGGCAAAAAATGAATAATTTTTCTTTTAATAATATCATCATATAATTCTTAACTGGTACAGTAATATTATTATTGAAATATAAATTGTTATTGTGGCAAATAAAAAAAGTAATTTTGCATTAGTGATATGGGACAATAGAAAGCCAATAATGTAGACTAACGTGTAAGAAATGTAACTGACTTTCCTCATGATGCAGTGCAATACATTTCTATGTTCTTTAACAGTCGCTAAGTAAAAAGTAATAAGAATGACAGATGATAATTTTACTATAAGATATGTACAATCTAGTATTTTATACTAAATGTTGGGACTAATAATTGATAGTGGTTTATCATTTATATCCTGTAACATTTTAGTATAAATAGTAAAATAGTTAGCAAACTGTATTTAACAAAAAGGGAATTATACATTTGAAATAGTTTGGTAAATTTAATATTGCCATTCTGCTCATAACAATAATCACGATTAGAAAAATATTGTGTTATGCGACTACATGAGAAGGCTGGCCGGTTTTATCTTTGTGTGGTAATCTACCATGAGCTTGGTTACTATGATTAATATCGGTGCCCTCAACGGAGCTGCACACTATCAACGATTGAACCATTTCCAAGCCCACGGTACATCCCACGTGGTATTTGTGGCTAGGCAATATCCAACACAAGTTTCCTGTAATCCACACACACTATGTCCGTGAACCACTCTAAACATTGTGTTAGTTTTAGTGTTATCACCTTAGATTATTTCAGATATTTGTGTAATACTTTCAGTTATTTGGAATGTTTCTGGAAAAAATCTGGTGCACTAAAATTGGCCTTGAAATGCATTTTTTTTTGATTATTTATTATTTTTGTAGCTTCACTCGTCAGTTCAAATGGGTTTGCAAGCTTGTGCGAGAACTTTATTCAAGGAGTGAAGTACCGACCGTCGGCTCAGTGGGGATTCGAACCTTGGAACACGCCCTCCGCAGTCCGAAGCCTTAACCACTGAGCTACCACGCCGGCAATATATATTCAATATAGTAATATTCATATTATTTTATTACCTGTTTATATGCGTAAAAATCAACTTGAATTTTAAAGATTTACATGACAATAAACGTAGGAAAAATTAATATTCAAGGAAATAATAAAATAGGCACAATAAACTAACGTAAAATGTTATAAAAAAGGACGCACTTTTTTAATTATGAATTTGGGACAGTTGATAGTAAGGAGGTTATAGCAGCCAACCTAGGTTCAATTCTCGTTAGGTATCTTGTACGATTCACCAGTAATGCTTCCTTGAAGCAGAAGTCACGTTAAGCCATTGAGCCCTGGTTAAAGAACCGATCCGACGTTTTGAAAGTCACGTTGATCTCAGATAAAATCTAAGGAAGGGTCTTGAGACCAACATTTACCTTTTTAGACGTGGAGATCACTTTTTAATTAAGATATTACAATTTTAACTATAAAGTAAAAGAAATTATATTCTATAAAGTGAAAATGTAATCTTATAAAAGTTTAAACTTTATATAAATTTTGGTTTTTCATAGTTAAATTTACTTTATAAGTAGGTCCACCCAAACAGCCATCTCGCCAGTTCACAATCCTGTACCTTATATGAGGTTGGTCTATGCACATTTCTATCCAGTGTACATACCTCTGATGAGCGACCATCCCATTTATCTTGAATACACATGTTATATGCCGGATACCTAAGTACACATGATTCATTGCGCAGTGTATATACAGTATGTACTGACACATACAGCTGGCTGCGAGGCACTAGTAGGTGGAAGTCATATTACCTATCAGTATGACGTGACAAGCTACATTATATTTAGTTTAAATAACGAAAGTTGTTTTTATCTTAAAAGTTCATAATTATGTTAATAAAATATAATATCCAATTTTTTAAATATCCTCATGTGATTTAAATGTTCTAATAAAAATTATAGATGTAAGTTACTTTCAAAACAATTACGCAGGCTAGTAAAATATATATTATTAATTGCAGTAGAATAATATCATTTTAATTTTATTGTGTTATGATATTTATTGTGTAATGATATTTAAGCTGATATAACGTTGAGAATATTTTAACCAATTTGCACTCCTATTTATTTTAACCAATTTACACTCCTATTTATTTTTGTACTATAAAATTGATGTTTGTTAATGATAATGTAATATCCCTGAAAGACACTTACTAATGATGCAATCCAAAGTGTGGTGGAACTTAAGTAAATAGGTAGAAAGCAAATAAGTGATACCTCTTTTATTTTGAAATGAATGTGTGAAAGATAAAACACAAGAGATTTCGAATTCAGTGACGAAAAAGCTCAAAGGCTTTCTTTGGTGTTAGAATGGAGTCTTGTGAGAGAATCATGATACGTTTTACTGTTGACATTACATAATAAATAACGTATACTGGAACTGGTTAAGGATCCGATTCCTACGATTGTAGTGTAATGGTTAAATATGTATAGAACATTTAGAAAATATATACTTATCTTGTATTTATTGTTGTTAACATGATATCTAAACTATTCTAGAAATAATTTATTTTTACACTTTTCTCAAGACTTCACTGCAAATATCTTTGATGTACTGAAATGCTTAATAGAGTTTTTTTGATTAGCGTATCCGTGGATATGAGAAATATAATATAGTCTAGTATATTATATTAAGTGTTCTATAGTATAAAAAGGTAATATAGATTGTTCAGTTCTATGATTTGAGTTTGCATTAAAATGATGTACGAGCATAACAATCAGGCTCTCAAATCTTGACATCTTGAAACCATTTTTAAAAAACTTATGCTAACATGGCACGTTCATTATTTGTGAAATAATTGAATAAGTCCAAACAATGTCTTGAACGATTGGTTAGAATTTGAAGAGATAGAATATAATATTCGAAAATTTGTTGGCATAATTTATTTATTTGTTTCTTAATGGTGGTAAAAGATTATCCTATTTCCTTTAGAGATATACTCTAAAGATTACGAGTGGATCTATAAGATATCTTTGTAAGGTATAAATTCTTAACATAAACTTCAAATAAAATGGTTCTCCGTTCAGTACTTAAATGAAACTAATCTGATCTGTGCATTCAACTATAAATCTACCCAGAAGTTTTTTTTTTAATCCTTAGAGGAGAGAAACATTTATCTAACAGCTGCACTTATATCTAACAACTTAATTATCATACCTAAACAACATTCAATGGCACTTAATTACTTACGATCTTAAATTTACGAACAAGCTATGCTTTAAATAATGTTTTATTTCCTCAGCGACATCCTTGGAATGCAATTTTGATTAAGGTATAGCTGCAAAGGTGTTTCGTGTTTTATTCTTATAATTACAAAAATTATGTATGCACTTTTATTTAATGAAATTTAATCACAGTCTTCTAATTGCAAACTTTCTTTAAAAGAACATGAACGATACCTCACACAATCGTAGAAAATTTTAGAACTAAATGGTAATGTATTTAACAAAATCACTTACGTAAAACACTAAATCGAGGATAAATTATTTCAAATATAACGTTGTCCAATATATATAAAAGCAGTGGTTCATTAATACAAACGAAAGATTTTTTGGGAGCTGAAATGAAGAAAACATCGTTACTTTTTAAGGTAATTTCATTATTAAAACTGTTAATGATTTGTCTATAAATTATATTATTACTTAGAGACTATATCACGATGTGTCTGAGATTATATACTTGCTCTGAGGTGTCACCACGTGTCATAATTATATTAAAGGAAATGAGATATTGATTGATACTTAAAAACAGGAACACTGAAGAGCTAATTTAAATGTATAACTTAATAAGACTTTTTAATAATCTACGATGTAACTTCTATTTAAAAAAATACATCATTGCTATAAAATATTATTGAGATTTTATGCATTGCTTTATCCAACATTAAATTGAAAAACAATTTAACATGAAGCACAATATTTAATTGTTCTATAATCTCAGGAAATGTATCTTTGAAAAAATGTATTAACCCTAGAGGAAGAAAAATGTCGTCCTCATAATTATGTAAGTGGCCTACTAATATTAAAAATGAAGCAATATAAAACTTGTAGATGTAGTTTTTAAAGTGTGTCACGTTAAATAAACTGTCTTTAACTATGGTTAACCCTAGATCTTGAGGAACGACATAATTTATGCTGTTCACAAAACCACAAAGAGTAAAGAACGGTATAATTTATGCTGTTGCATTAAAATCAATAAAAACATATGTTTATTATCATGCAATCACTACAAAGTTGGTGCCAATCGACGAAGAAAGTTCGAAAGAAGATGAATTATATACATATCAGATTTTTAATAATTTTTTATGCCATTTAATAAACGTAGGAAATAAAATTAGAACGTGCAACTAAAGTAGAATTAAACCAGAAGCGGATTGGAAAGCCTGCGTAGAGGTACTGTCTTCGGGGACGGTCGGAGATTCTCGACAACGTTCGGTGACAGTGTTGCCACATCAGCTCGTTCAGAACGGAGCAACTGGTAGGCGTAGTGTAGTAGCACGGCGAATATAAACATGGGAGAATGAGTTACGGCAACACTGTATCTGTTGAAGAGTGAACTGCCCGATTGTTATTGGCTAAGGGCGGTGGCGCGCCTTCGTCCCCTCCTCCACCTCGCTCCGAGTCTCTTCTCGGCAATCCGCTTCTGGTTTTAATTCTACTTTTAGAAACTCCCGCTCAATTTCTGCCCGGTGGAGGTCTGGAGGGACTAAAATTGCAGATGTTTGTCGCATGAATGAAGAATAACCTGAAAATAGAATAAGACGTACAAATGTCAATCTGTAGAAAATGAAATACTCTATCTAAAAACACCATTTCATTCTCTTAACTGCATTGGGTATTTTTACAAAAAATGTTTATGTAAACCCTTGTTTACATGATTTCCCAAAAGCGGGGTACGGCATAACAGTTTTATTGTTACAGGATGATAACATTTTTACAAGTTATGGTAGTAGGATAATTCTATTCTAGAGTAAGCATTAAATAATGCTAAAAGAACATTTTTTTAGTTACTAAGCATGGGTTATTTCTATAACTTACTCTTTAATGGAAGAAAACACAATACGGTATTTAGAAATTTTGTAACAAATGGATCTAATATCAGATTTAAGGAAATCAAATAAAAATATTACAGTAATAAATTACACAAATAAGTTAATTTTTTTACCCGAACTAAACTGAATAAAAAAACAATCATATGCTTTAATAGAATTAATAATAATGTTATCAAGATAGATGTAAACTAGTTAAATATTTTGTATTGAATAGTTTTTAATTTAAATTTACCAAAACTTTATTTGAAATTAACTAAGATAACAGTGTAGGCCTATAATTAACAAATACAGTCTTTTATAGGTTGTTTCACAACTAACCCAGACCCGTAAATCTCGTCTTCAATGTAATTATAGGCTACATATTTTAAAATTCGTAATCAATGAATGTTACGTTGACATACTACTTAAAATGTTTGTAAGCAATACGTTTATATATAATTATATTGTAATATCTCAAAAAATTGAGGGCATATTGATTCCCGTGTATCAAATATAAGATACACTTCGAATATCAACCAGAGTTGGTATACATCTGTGCATTGCAGATACATTCCATCTCTCAAAGTGCATGTCAGTGATGCATGCAAGATATCGTGACTTGGAATCTATCTGTCATTCTGACAACATTAAACACCCTTCCCATGCCAATACATTATATTACTTCCAAGGAGCTGACATTTCAGCCTGGATATACACAGTCACTTCCTAATCAGAGCAAAATATAAAATATTATCTGTGCTAATTTATTTATATCGTAAATATGCAGGAATATTGAAATTATCATACAAGTACATCGGTATTAGTGACCTTCCTTGTACTCTAGAAATATATGTGAATTAATCACAATGATCAAAAGAGTATGTGGTTAGAACAATGTATCCACTTGTTTAGAATGTATTCAAATCGGATTGCCTCGCAAAGTTTTGGAATAGTTACAGATTATTATAATTGTAGTAAAACTTTCATTATCAATTCATTTAATACTTTTAATTCAATTTAATTAATTCATTTAATACTTAATATATGAGAATATTATTATCTACTTATCTTCTGGTATTGATAGTTATAAATGAATACCACGATATTATTATGGTAGTTGTGATACTATTAGATTATTTAGTAGTATATTGTATGAAGGTAACTGAACATTCTAGAACTGTGTACCTAAAATAATTTGCATTTATAAAAATAAAATATTATTTTAGTAGGCTAATGAGAAAATGAAGTCAATTGCTTTTATAAGTTCAAGATGTTTATTAAATTAAATTGAGAATGCATCATGCGTGAACATAAAGATTAAGTCACTTCTGAAACCAAATCACATCAATGTATTTATAGGCAAATGTTCCATTTACTGGGTAAAAATAGAGCATTAAAAAAATCCAAAGATTCATGAAATAGTCAATAACATATTTAGTAAAAATAAGTTAATTTTTTTACGAGTTTATATAAATCTGTCTTGTCTGGAAGCAACACATACCTAAGATATACTCTCTGTATGACAATATATTGTTGTCAATTAAAATTATTTTAACAATTTTTAAATACATGACATTTAAATGAACGAGGAATAAACAGGATTTTCCAATGTTGTCTTTAATGGTTCTCTGTTAGGAAAATGTTTGGAAAGGTAAACGCATGAAGTACTTTTGAACATTTAGTATCTATAGACACATTGCATTAACAAATTACTTAATAGTAAATAGATTTTGTACTTCCCGACTAGGAATTAAAAAAAAAACAAATTTAATTAAATATTGTTGTATATATCATTTAATTAGCTACTTTTAAATAATACTATTTATTTATTTATTTGGGGGTTTTAATGTTTCGTCCATAGTAAGTTTCATTTTACTAATCTATAAAAGTCTTCTTTATTGTACAATTATAAATTCAACTAGGGATATACTTATAATCATAACTGATTAGTTTAGTTTAAATTATTATTAAAACTAAATAAACAATCAAAACACTGCCATTCAGTAATTGTTGAAAATTTTAATATATTAAATACAACATATAATCTATCTACTTTTATACACAATAAGGAAAAATTATGGTTACCTTATTTTGTTTGTTTCCTTTGAATCAGAAACAATTTGAATAAAAGAAGCGGTGGAAGTTTTGTATATCTACGTTGATCATACTTGTAAATAATGACACGCAATCCGCTTTGGGTGGATCTTAAGGAGTGGGTTTGGGTAGTGTTGTATATGCACGTTGATCATACATAAATAATGACACGTAATTCCCATTGGGTGGATCTTTAAGGAGCGGGTTTGGGTAGTGTTGTATATCCACGTTGACCATACTTATAAATAATGACACATAATCCCCATTGGGCGGATCATTAAGGAGCGGGTTTGGGTAGTTTTGTATATCCACGTTAATCATACTTGTAAATAATAACACGTAATCCCTACTGGGTGAATCATTAAGGAGCGGGTTTGGTTAGTGTTGTATATCCACGTTGACCATACTTATAAATAATGACACATAATCCCCATTGGGCGGATCATTAAGGAGCGGGTTTGGGTAGTTTTGTATATCCACGTTAATCATACTTGTAAATAATAACACGTAATCCCTACTGGGTGAATCATTAAGGAGCGGGTTTGGTTAATGTTGTATATCCACGTTGACCATACTTATAAATAATGACACGTAATCCCTACTGGGTGAATCATTAAGGAGCGGGTTTGGGTAGTGTTGTATATTCACGTTGATCATACTTATAAATAATGACACGTAATCCCCAGTGGGCGGATCATTAAGGAGCGGGTTTGGGTAGTTCCACGTTGAACATACTTGTAAATAATGACACGTAATCCCTACTGTGTGGATCATTAAAGAGCGGGTTTGGTTAGTGTTGTATATCCACGTTGACCATACTTATAAATAATAACACGTAATCCCTACTGGGTGAATCATTAAGGAGCGGGTTTGGTTAGTGTTGTATATCCACGTTGACCATACTTATAAATAATAACACGTAATCCCTACTGGGTGAATCATTAAGGAGCGGGTTTGGGTAGTGTTGTATATTCACGTTGATCATACTTATAAATAATGACACGTAATCCCCAGTGGGCGGATCATTAAGGAGCGGGTTTGGGTAGTTCCACGTTGAACATACTTGTAAATAATGACACGTAATCCCTACTGTGTGGATCATTAAAGAGCGGGTTTGGTTAGTTTTGTATATCCATGTTGATCATACTTGTAAATAATGACATGTAATCCACGTTAGATGGTTCAATAAGGAGCAGGTTTGGGTAGTGTTGTATATCCACGTTGACCATACTTATAAATAATGACACGTAATCCCTGTTGGGTGGATCATTAAGGAGCGGGTTTGGGTAGTTTTATATATCCACGTTGATCATACTTATAAATAATGACACGTAATCCCTGTTGGGTGGATCATTAAGGAGTGGGTTTGGTAGTTTTGTATATCCATGTTGATCATACTTGTAAATAATGACATGTAATCCACGTTAGGTGGATCAATAAGGAGCAGATTTGGGTAGTGTTGTATATCCACGTTGATCATACTTATAAATAATGACACGTAATCCCTACTGGGTGGATCATTAAGGAGCGAGTTTGGGTAGTTTTATATATCCACGTTGATCATACTTATAAATAATGACACGTAATCCCTGTTGGGTGGATCATTAAGGAGTGGGTTTGGTTAGTTTTGTATATCCATGTTGATCATACTTGTAAATAATGACATGTAATCCACGTTAGATGGATCAATAAGGAGCAGGTTTGGGTAGTGTTGCATATCCACGTTGATCATACTTATAAATAATGACACGTAATCCCTGTTGGGTGGATCATTAAGGAGTGGGTTTGGTTAGTTTTGTATATCCATGTTGATCATACTTGTAAATAATGTCATGTAGGCTAATCCACGTTAGGTGGATCAATAAGGAGCAGGTTTGGGTAGTGTTGTATATCCACGTTGACCATACTTATAAATAATGACACGTAATCCCCATTGGGCGGATCATTAAGGAGCGGGTTTGGGTAGTTTTGTATATCCACGTTAATCATACTTGTAAATAATGACACGTAATCCCTACTGGGTGGATCATTAAGGAGCGAGTTTGGTTAGTTTTGTATATCCACGTTGATCATACTTGTAAATAATGACATGTGATCCCCGTTAGGTGGATCAATAAGGAGCAGGTTTGGGTAGTTTTTCAATATTTTTTTATATCAGACCACATGCCACATCAGGTTCGTGTCAGACTAATCAACAGGCTCCCTGAAGAATTTTCAATTAACAACCAAAGTCACTTCAAAACTCGACTTAGACACCTCTTGATGGCTAAAGCTTTCCATTCTGTGGATGAGTTCATGATGAGTCACTGGGACGATTAAACAGCAGGACAGGAAGGCAGTATGATTGTGGCTGTATGCATGTTAGTAATATGTATGTGAATGTGGGGTGAATGACCGTTTGTTGTTTAGTTTTAGAATTTTGAAAAATTTTAAATATTTATGTATATAATATTGACAATTGCATGACATGTTGAAAATTGTTACTACGCAATAAAAAATAAATAAATAAATAAAAATAATATAAAAAAATATCCACGTTGAAAAACTTGTAAATAATGACACGTAATCCCCATTGGGTGGATTATTAGGGAGCGGGTTTGGGTAGTTTTGTATATCCACGTTGATCATACTCGTAAATAATGACACGTAATCCCTGTTGGGTGGATCATTAAGGAGTGGGTTTGGATAGCTTTGTATGTCCACGTTGATCATACTTGTAAATAATGACATGTAATCCCCATTGGATAGATCATTAAGGAGTGGGTTTGGGTAGTTTTGTACATCCACGTTAAACATACTTTTAAATAATAACACGTAATACCTACTGGGTGAATCATTAAGGAGCAGGTTTGGGTAGTTTTAAGACTAAAACCAAGCTATTATAGTTAAGTCTTTCACTGAATCCGTTTAGCCGCAGTAATAGCCAAGTAACAATAAGACTGTCATTCAATCTTACATGTTTTATACATCGGTAAAGTTAAAATATATATAACACCAGCTGTGGTACAATATAATATAGTTGTCAAAGTACATAAATCAGTTGTCAAATTCCAATCTCCAAGAGTCTAAAAATCAAAAACTAAATACAATAAATAGGACCTACACGTACTCAGTCAAATGATTTAAAATACATATTGGATTCCCTAGTTTTTTTTATTGTTATTTATTTGTAATCGGAGATGAACAATTCTTTAGTAATAAGCTAACAATATTTAAACTCTGGAAAAAAAGTTGATAAAAAAACAAAGTTATTGTGATGTATGTACTTTATCAGTATAGGGATGAGATTTATATATATGAGGTTTAATACCTTAGTAGACTAGGGGTGGGGTTTCTATAGCAAAAATCCGTTCAGCCAAATACGATTCTTCAACATACAGTTGGGATATGAAAACACGTCAAGTGTCAAGTTCAACAATATTATTAAATTAGGGATCAACTTTCACTGCAGTTGTAAGAATATTTCTCCCACTTAAAAATAAAGGAACAACATTTATAGAAATATCGTTGTTTCCTTATATTGGGGGTGTAATTAAGTTTATTTATCAATAATTGCTACAATTATTTTACATCTATTATTATAATTGGGCAAAATTAGTCATACCACATAATTAGTTGCTGAACTGTTACATAACCTATTTTATAACTTTTTTATATCCCCAAGATTTTGATGAAAAAAATATATATTTATATAGGAATGTTTTGAAAAATAGCAAAATAAATTTGTTTTTACGTAAAGACAATACCATGAAGTGTTAAGTAAAAGGATATTTTTAAAAAATTCATGGCCTTTTTGAATGCGTTCCACCTTTGTCAGCATGAAGTTTGACTCTAGAAGAGAAGAAATTAAGACGAAAATGCCAGTAGGGGAGTATAATCCTACTTAAAGACCGCATCAGGATGCAGACTTAAGTAGAACACTGAAGGAAATAACTCCCATTGTACTTGCACATGTCTCCGTACATAGACAATAATACTCTCGAGGTAAATAAACTGCCATTTATAAACAAGTTAGTTCTAGGCGAATAATATCAACTAAAGGAACGAAATAAAACATTTTGAACCTGTCAGTAATATATATTTAATATTGTTTCTAGATCATATGACTGCATGTTATAACGGAGTGTCTTGAACTCCATTCTTCTGTAAGGAAAAATATAAAGCCACTAACCTTACTTCGTCTATAGTGTGTAGGGAGGAAGACTATCAATACAAACACGTCTGTGTATGTGTGACATTCAAATTGCATATGTCTGTAGTTTGGAGTGGAGAGGACAGCAACTTTATACGTATATAGTGTGGGGGAGGGGTAGATCATAAACTTCATAAATTCAAGGGATGGAAATTAGGGCATCACTTCCTGATTCCATGTGTTCTCTGGGATGATATGGAAGGCCATTAACTTCTTACGCAGGTGTGGGGAGGAAAAGACTTCAACTTCATATGTTGATAAGTGAGGAGTGTCCGTAAACATCATAGTCTCCAGTGTGATGAGGGAGAAGAACTAAAAAAATTCATATATCTATGGTGTGGGGAATAGGGACCGTAAACTTCAAGCGTTTTTAGTGTGGGGAGGAAGGAGGATCATAAACTTCATATGGATATAGTTTGGGTAGGGTTGAGGTCAATCAACTGTTTACTGTAGTTTGAGAAGCGTAGATAACCGTATACTTTATACGTCTTTCGTCTAGGGACAGTGGAGGACCGTAAACAACATGGTGTTGGGGTGGTGACAACCAACTTCTTATGTCTATAGTAAGGGGGATTGGGAAACCATCAATTCATACGGGGGTAGTAGGTCTTGTCAATATTATGTGCTCTTGTATGAGAAGAGGACGCCCGCAACTTTATACGTCTATTGTATGGGGAGAGGCTAGGACTGTACTCTTCATATGTACTATATGTGTCTCAATATGTAGGAAATGTAGGAAATTCATCATTGTCAAACCAACTTAAATACGTTTTAAAAGCTATTCGACCTGTTCATATTCAAGAAACTATCATTTTAAAAACCACCATATATCAAGCAACTATTTGAGTTCTGATGGTCAGTGTTAAGCTAGCTTAATACATGGCATTTTCTACTTAATCCTTTTGAGCTGTGAGCTACTACAGAGGGACTTTGAGATTGATTGGTCGTATGACATGTAACATGGCGTGTCCTGGAGGCATTAACCCTCGTCTGCCAGACAGACATACACACATAACATAAACTAATGATAATGTTGAAGTAAGAGATACGATCTAGCACATCACTTTAAACTTGCCAACACGTTGCTCCTTAATACTTGTATTAAATTTTAGTTAGGTTTATTTGATTAGTTATGGAAGTTAGTTAGGGTCTTAAGTAATCGTTACATTTTAGTTAGAATTCAAGTTAATCCCAATATGTTCCATTATATATTGTTTATGTTGTGTATGTTTTATTTGTTCAGTACAATAGAACCAAATAAATTGAATATAATCCGTACTCTATATTTTTTCTTTTTCTTAGAAGTAAAAAAGAAAACGTCATGGTAATTTCAAAGTATTAATCAAACTAATTTTAAAATAATTTCTTTTATTTAAGTCATTAGTTATAATCAAGTTCATTTCAGAAAAATATATATGACTGTATAATGGATATTAAACAAATTAATAGCCACTATCAGTAATGTTTTCTAAAACCATACCACAACAAACACTTACTAATATGTATGAATTTTGCTTTTCTAATAGATTATAACAATATACCTATTGCTTGATGTGCAAATCACCAAGACGACTGAGAAACTTAAGGATTACGATACTATACCTGGATTTTTATAATTTACGGTTTTGAAAATTTTGAAGAACTGCAATTATCCTACAGTTTTTAACAATATTTCGGTGTAGTCAAAGTTGACTATATTAATCACGCTTCCAATCTCAACATAGCACAGTATTTAAACTCCAATGATATACGTGTGAAAATAATTACTTATAATCGTGTATGTAAAAATATACATTTTTTACAAACGGCAGCAAAAAGTGTTCAATATAACTTTGAATCAACTTTTCTAACATCAAGAACTAGTAGGTTAGAAAGGTTATAATTTGAATTGAAACGACAATGTATCATCCTTAAAGTATCAAGTAAAGAAATTATTTGAAGAAATCTAAATTTTTTTAAATCATCATCAGTAACAAAACCATAGATCAGGCGCATAATTTTTACAAGAGGGTCTACTTATCGGTTAAAACTGACTAAACCATCCAACAACAGTAATTTATGCGGCTTTAACTCTAACCTGCCTGAAGTCGATTTACGTAACCGACAGATCTACGTGCCCATTATAGACAACAGGTCTATGTCTATATCCACTACATACACAAGTCATGTAAGGTAGTTAGGTAGGTGCTTCGTGTCACGTGATGGTTGATCATTTGAAGAAACATTCCGTCCTTGGAATATTTACAATATGTTTGTCAGGCAAGTGGTGAATAATAACATTACCCTTACGATGTATAATGAAATGAGGGCTACTCAAAGCTAGCAATGAACGTATATTTACACCCACACCTTTCTTCAGTCCCCACATGTTTAGTTTCCGTTAGTGATGTTAAATCATATTTTTTTACATACACCAATTATATTTTTACTATGTAAAATAGTTTAGCTTCATCAGGTGAACCCATATGAATGAAATAAAATATATTGTGAGATTAAAAACATGACACTTCTATTATATATAACGATGTTATGTACCTAAAACCTTTGTGTTAAACACTTTTCTGTTTTGTAGGGATAACGCCTCATCAATCTTTATAAATATTAAAACAGAAGTCCATTGAAGAATGACCAAATTTTAATGTTTCACTCCACCTTGACCAGAATCAGTCGAGGGAGCACAAAACTAACACTCTTTAAGATGTAACATAGTTTAAGACATTGTTGTCCATAGTTGTTTTATTCTCGTAGTATCTTAGTCCTCTGAACGGTGAGTGTTTGTTTCAGGTCATGTTACTAATTATTATCACAACATTCACATTACGATGAAGTCATTACCTAAAACATCTAATTACTTAATGAACAAAATGATTATTTTACAGTTCCAAAATCTTTCATAAGTTTCTTTTGTAAAAATATAGTGCCATATTGACCACGTAGGTTACTTGAATCATAACTTTCCCCCGGTACCCAAATGTTTAAATTAGGTTATAGAGGAATAAAAATGTGTTAACAATATTTTATTGAAACTTATCTACATATTTTTTAATATATTTCCTCAGATAACATTGGTAAATATATTTATTTTACTTTGGATTAAAGTAAATGATTGTAATATTATAAATAATCGAGTGTATATTATTAAATTCTTAAGTTACATATGCTTCTAAAACCTTGCTCATTATTACTACTGGATATACAATACACAATTATATTAGATTGGTGTTATACATTTTCAGTAAAATTTCAGACGCGTACCTATGTATGTATTGCAGAATAAAGCAGATGTAAAGTAGAATTAATGTTACACATTTATTTTGTTTTAACACATTAAAATATAATACTCGATTTCAAAAATTATGTGAAGCATTTGAATTTACAAAGCTTACACTTGTTTGGACAAATGTTATTACAGTCCCTCATCCACATAAGCCTTAAATCTTTCTCATTTCAAAAGATATAAAAGATATTTTTACAATACCCAACACTAACATATTAATAAACATACTAAATGAATGCTTCATGACATAAATTACGTTCCCGTCCTGTGACGATACATTGATTTCGTTTGTCAGTTATATGTGAAGGTTTTATTGTCTATATAACGCTGTTTACTCATAATATGTATAAAATGTGTATAATTATCATTTTGAACCTTTATCCCGAAATATAAAACATAAATGACAGTTAAAAAAACTTATATTATATTTTAGTCTCAGTGTTGAAAATACACATCATTACTGGTCTCTCTGGACAAGGGAACACAACTACTACATCAGAATAAAATTATTTTAAAAATAAAACTAAATATTACATTATGAAAGGTTTAAGATTGAGATCGGAATTTAATTTGCAGCTGAGCCATTATTTATCTATATATTTACTACGATAGATTTTTATAATAAGTGATACATTTTACGTATATGTTTAGTTTAAAATCAAAGAAATGGAATGTACATTACTAGATTAACTTTACATCAAACCAAATAAAAAGTCCAACAAGATATAACTACAGAAAACATATGGCTTGGATTCTGACCTAAATTATCTATTAATGCAGCAATAAATGTGTTAAATTATCATATAAGCAATTATACCAGACACTACAATATACAGTTCATAGTGATAATATGAGAATAAATTATAGTTTTCAACTCAATAACGACATCTACACACATATCTGCATATATGACCTACATTCACAAGTCTTAGTATATACACACACACATACAAACGTCATGCACAGGACCATCTCGTGAACACTCAAACAAGTACGCGCTTAGTTATCGAACTTTGAACGTTAGATTCAAATATTTCCTCTCTGCAAAGGGAAAACACAATATACTACACGTGTTTTCAATGTAAAATTATCAATATAAAATTATTTAGTTTATAATTTTGATTAAAATTGATTTACATTGTTACCCTTAAAAAGTTTATCACGTAAATTATTAACTATAAGGTATTGAACTCATTTCCTCCCCATTAAAAACTGTTTTAATGTAAATACGTATAAACAACTATAAACTATTAAAAACAAAAATAGTAAATAACACAACGAATGAAACGTATTTTATGGAAAAAAAATGAAAGGAAGGAATCCTTATACAGGGCGAGGCTGATCACCCGTGCAGTACGTACGTATAGCGGGATCGACTTGGTTTAGAGCCATAAAACAAAATGCTTTCCCTGTAAATAGCACATGGCGAGTTCATTAAAAATATTTACATGAAAATCAATGCATACCAAGGTTTGAGGATTCGAAACTCGAAATTTTTAAATGTAAAGATTGGATATATATCGTTCTAAATGTTTTGTTGAAAGAAACTCATTGGCGTAAACGAAATGCATTTATCTATATTTGTTTCGAAATAGTGAACGTTTTAGTGGACTTTTTGACGTTTACGGATTACGGTATAATTTAATTACCATTTGAGTTATTTAATTCCGATTTTAAATTCTTACTCATAAAAAAATAGCTTCACTCTGATATGCCACATGACTACATGTATGCATATTTTGATGTTGGTCACCAAAACAAAAATTTTGACAAATGATAAATGATAAATAATAATAAATAATATTTATTTCCACATATTTTTACAAAAATAAATAACGATAAACAAACTTGGAAATTTACTGATCACATAACAAGTTGAGTGATCAGTTAAAAAAGATTAAGTTACATAGATAATAAAACAATTTAATTTGATTTGAGTCTAGCAGTTATTTACAATTTAATAGCCGCCATCTGCAGTGTCTGCATATACAATATATACATATTACGTTAGACTTATGTATAAAAATTACAATATATAGAGATAAAAAAATGTAAGCTCTATTCTCATCTACACATATATACATACATATTTTAACTTAGAGGTACAAAGAGTCAGCTGTATTACAATGAATAACAATAAATAAAAGAACACAAACATAATCTGTGTCAACCCATTATGTACTCAAATTTCAAACTCAAAACTCAAAATTCAACTCAAAATTCCCATTACTAAAAAATGTTAAATAGCAACTTGCATTATGTGTGTAATTTTAAAGGTCTCGTGAAGACGAAAAAGTTTGAATTTACTATTTTTTGTACCATCAGTGGTTTTCGATAAATAAGAGGTTGGTGAGTGGGCCAATAGTACTAGCTGGTGACATCTCGGCCCGTGTCCTCGGTAAAGCCAGATGGTAATACGTCTTACTAGCTGCACCGTGACATAACGGCCTTCGGCCTCAGTGTAGGGATCGTGATTATATTAATACCTATAAATTAATACATTCATGTCAAAGTATTAGAGAACTGAAGTCAGGCTATTCAGTTTTGGAGGTGAGCGTCCAATGTAACCTAAAACATTGGGGAAATAACGTTAAAAACACATTTCCTCTTATTTATCGAAAACCGCTGGTGGTAAATAAACATAGTAAAGACAAACTTTGTTCATCTTAACGAAATCTTTAAAATGACATACAACATGAAGCATGTTGCTATTTAACATTTTTGACTTGTGGGAATTTTGAATTTTTCAATATTCCGGTTTGGTGATCAACATGTATACGCATAAATGTAGTCATGTGGCATATCAGAGTAAAATTCTGCTATTCGCATTTCTATATTCAGTAGTAATTATGATTTTGTAGATGGAATAAACAGATCTATTTGTGTTTTGTGTGTTATGTTACTTGTGTTGTAAAATAAACAGAATATTATGTTTATGTCCTCAGTATACTACACCATGTAAAAACCTTGTCTCCATATCATAAATGGAATTACTCTCTTACAAAACACTGTCCTGTTATTACTTTCAAGCTTTTGTCATATTTTCAACAGTTACCAAATGTGTGTTCTCCACTGAAGCCTTTGTAGCTAAGCTCATCCTACGAAAACACCTTTGTGGCATTTTTATTCTTGACCGACTCACTTTTTGCACATGCTTATTTAAATGGTTGACAAATTTAATACATGTAATTAAGTTGTGTGTTTGTAAATTATATATATACGATGAATTTTAATTTACAATCATAGAAAAATAAGAAGATATATTTTTGAAGAACTTATCTTTTTGAATGGCCATTTATATTGTCAAAGGCTAAACTTTTCTATGGTTGAGTGAGATTTTGAAATTGACTTGTTTCATGTAAATAACAAAAACAGTTAAACTATAGACACTGAAAAATCTTGGGCTTAACTTTATTTTCTTATGAGTTTATGTCAATAATTAAAAAGTAATTATACACTCGCCTTATATAATTACAAATTAGGAGAAGCACTGAGTTACTGTCAATTCCGGTAATTTCCTAATTCATAATTATTATTGAGTTAAAAATGGCAATTTTTAACTCAATAATAATTTTTGTGTAGTGTAAAAGTTAAAAATATAGTTTTAAAAAGTTTTATAGTAAATAAAACTATATAAATCGTATCTATAAATAGATTTTAGAAAAAACTCAAGTTAAGTATTTTTTAGGTCGGTTAGTGCGTTTTGTTAGGAGTAATGCAAATTAGAGCACATGTTTTCAGAGGTGTTCACACCTTTGTTTGCTTGTTTTATGTCCTTGAATAGGGTGCCACATATCTCTCAAGTTCAAACAGATCGAGACCAAGGAGAATATTATGATTCTTAAAAATCATTGTATGGCTCTATTCGAATAAACTTGTGGTTTGGCTGGACGTTTTTGTGTAAGTTAAGAAGAGTCTAAACAAACATTTTGCTAAGCAGCTCATTATTAATAAAATATTTTAAGTAGTTTTATGGAAGTTTAATTTAGGTCAAGGATTCAGGTACATAATAAATTACAATTAATATAGTTTGTTCATCATCCAGCTCTAAATGTCTACGCTTTTAATTTGAGCTGATGTTTTAATTTTGTGAGGTTCTGTGATTTTACGTTTAGTATTCTTCTTATATTGGTGCTGATTACTGATAATCATGCTGATACTACAGGTGCTGACCTGTAGACAATTTCGGTTGAGTTATTTCAACAAGAATATGATTGGTTGCAGGTACTTCTTTATTAGTTGACAGTGGTTTACTTGTTATGTCGTTGTTATCAATAGAAACTGTGTTATGCAGTTCTAGTTTATTGAATAATTTTGAATCACTGTTATCTGAGAAATAATTCGACATTTCATTAATCCCACCTTCTTTTAAAAGAACTGTAAGTGAAGAAGGAGTATTGGTCGGCAAAGTAAGTACTTCATCTAATTTAGAAATAAGCTTTTCATCTACGTTTTTTTCATCCATGACCCCTCCAAACTCGTCCTCACTGTCGTAAGGAAGATCCAAAAGACTAATAATTTGGCCCTTTTCTTAGTTTTCATATCTTAAAAGAAACGCCTGTGTAAATTACTTTCAAATAGTTCAAAAAAGTTATTGTACTGTTAACATAAACAGTATATTTTAAACAGTCTGACATAAATCCACGAATATTCTAAATGTTTTTATGTCATTAAGATTATTCATGTTGTGGTAAAGTTGTCCACAAAGCATTAATGTTGTAGTAAAACATTTCAATGTTATACCACTTTAACTATTGAAGTTTGCACGATGTAACTTATAGGTTACAATATTATTTATTTGCATGATGTTACACTTTAGTTACAAAATAATTGTAGGTCATAACAATAAATACATTCAATGAAAGTAGTTACTTGAAGAGTGTCTATAGTGTAGGAATGTCTATGAATCTGAACATATTTATCATTCTTTAAAACTCATTCAAGCAACTAAGTAAAGCATAAATACTTCATCATGACTCCCACTTGGTTTGTACCATGTTCTCACTGGGAATCAGCAGAATTTGCTTTTTTCTTGTTTGAAAATAATAATGGTGATTTGATTTTAGCCTACATGCATGTTATTTCAGCTCAGTTACACATCTTAGTTCCTAATACTGTGTATAGAATGCTCTACAATATCAAAACAAGGTTATGTTACTCATGAGTGTGCATCAGAGGGTTTTAACATTGAAATAAATATACACACATACATACCCAGGCACTGAATACAATAATAATTTTGGATGATCGTAAATTCGCAGAAATAAGAAAACATTATTTAGGCTGTGATAGTCAATATCAACAATTCAAACCAAATAACTTATTGACAGAAATATTTGGAGTAAATCAATCATGTATGGGTGTAGAGCCTAGGGTAGGTAGTTGTAGGGCCTAGGGTAGGTAGGTGTAGGGCCTAGGGTAGGTAGGTGTATGGCCTAGGGTAGGTAGGTGTAAAGCCTAGGGTAGGTAGGTGTATGGCCTAGGGTAGGTAGGTGTAAAGCCTAGGGTAGGTAGGTGTAGGGACTAGGGTAGGTAGGTGTAGTGCCTATGAGAGATTCCGAATGCACATTTTAACCAGGCCAATTTGAGTTTATGTATTTCACATTATATGTTTATAGGTTATAACCATAGAAAACAGTTTCTCTATCACATAATAAGCAACAGAAATACAATATTCTATTTTTATATACGAAATTAAATTAAGTACACCACATAATAAGACAATAAAAATAAAAATGTGTAAATTGATTGACATTTTTGATATACACTAGACATCTGACCGACCTAGACTTCAAATAACCTATAAATCATAATTTAAACCCAATATGACATAGTGGTTTAGATGCCAAACAATTTGTCATTGCTAAGGGTGAATATGACTGATTTAAATAATTAATTTGAAAGAACACAGTCATAATAATATACTTGGAATATTTCTGAGGTTACAATAGTACAATTACAGACAAAAATTTATCGACAGTAGTCTGCTTGGGAACAAATTGTTGTGGAGATGGTAGTATATATGTTATATCTAAGAAGAATAAAATGCATGTTAATGTAAAAAAAACTAAATATGTTAACTTTCACATGACCGGCTTTAGATTCGCAAACCCTATAGTTTATCATAAATTTGATTGTGAAGGTGAGTCGTGTGGCTGTAGTGCTGTTGAGCAAGTCCCCACCTTTAAATATTTAGGGTTAACTTTAGACTGCAAAATGTCCTGGAAAAAGCATATTTGTGATTTGATAAATAAAACTAGATTTAATTTAAGAAAATTTTACTTTCTTAGAAATTTTTGTGATGTAAATTTACTGCGAACTCTGTACTATGGTCTGATTCATTCAAGGATACAATACGGCATTATTTGTTGGGGGGGAACTTGTAAAACAACAATAAATACTATTAGAACAATTCAAAATAAATTTATTCGAATAATCCTGAAAGCAAATGCAAGAGACTCTTCTTTACCTTTATTCTATTTATTAAACATTTTACCCATCCAACATTTATTCATCTATAAAACATTAAAATTATTTTATATACGAAGTGGCAATAGAGGCTCAACCAGAATTCATCACGATATGAGAAGTAACAAGAATAGATTATTTATCAAACCCAAAGTAAACAAAATGTTCTTCAAACAATCTTTTAATTACTTAGGCCCAAATTATTTCAATAAATTACCATTATACATTAAAGAAAGCAACAACAATAAGGAATTCTGCCACAAGCTAAAGAACTGGTTATACACTATACATGACACAAGTTGTCTGAGTCAGGCCTTAACTTAGAGTAAATTATAGAAAATATTAGTTTACGAACTGTAAAATATTAATTTTAGTTTAATTTTCTAGTACTGTTATTATAGTAGTAGCTTGAATTTAATTGACGCTACAGAATGCCTTTCTAATTATATACAAGACTGTAATACTTAGAAGAGACTGGACTGAATTATTTGTTAATTTATTTTATTATTATTATTTTTGGTCACTAACCACATTACTGGAAACAGTGGTTAGTATTATTCACCTAAGTTCTGTGTTCATTTAATTGTCAAGCTGTTGTGAATAAAGATCATTATTCATTATTCATTATTCATTATTCATATAATACGTCCTCTCAACCAAACACAACGTTCCCCTCAATGGTTACCATTAACTTGGACACTACTAGAGAAATCTGAGGTGTTTCTGTTGAACGGTAATCAGTGTCCGGTTGTTGGGTAGGGAAGAGTATCAGGCTTGTACAGTCTTTTATAGGTTGTTTCACAACTAACCCAGACCCGTAAATCTCATCTTCAATGTAATTATAGGCTACATATTTTAAAATTCGTAGTCAATGAATGTTACGTTGACATACTACTTAAAAGTTTGTAAGCAATACGTTTATATATAATTATATTGTAATACCTAAAAAAATTGAGGGTATATTGATTTCCGTATATCAAATATAAGATACACTTCGAATATCAGCCAGAGTTGGTATACATCTGTGCATTGCAGATACATTCCGTCTCTCAAAGTGCATGTCAGTGATGCATGCAAGATATCGTGACTTGGAATCTATCTGTCATTCTGACAACATTAAACACCCTTCCCATGCCAATACATTACATTACTTCCAAGGAGCTGACATTTCAGCCTGGATATATTCAGTCACTTCCTAATCAGAGCAAAATATAAAATATTATCTGTGCTAATTTATTTATATCGTAAATATGCAGGAATATTGAAATTATCATACATGTACATCGGTATTAGTGACCTTCCTTGTAGTCTAGAAATATATTTGAATTAATCACAATGATCAAAAGACTATGTGGTTAGAACAATGTATCCACTTGTTTAGAATGTATTCAAATCGGATTGCCTCGCAAAGTTTTGGAATAGTTACAGATTATTATAATTGTAGTAAAACTTTCATTATTAATTCATTTAATACTTTTAATTCAATTTAATTAATTCATTTAATACTTAATATATGAGAATATTATTATCTACTTATCTTCTGGTATTGATAGTTATAAATGAGTACCACGATATTATTATGGTAGTTGTGATACTATTAGATTATTTAGTATTATATTGTATGAAGGTAACTGAACATTCTAGAACTGTGTACCTAAAATAATTTGCATTTATAAAAATAAAATATTATTTTAGTAGGCTAATGAGAAAATGAAGTCAATTGCTTTTACAAGTTCAAGATGTTTATTAAATTAAATTGAGAATGCATCATGCGTGAACATAAAGATTAAGTTACCTCTGAAACCAAATCACATAAATGTATTTATAGGCAAATGTTCCATTTACTGGGTAAAAATAGAGCATTAAAAAAATCCAAAGATTCGTGAAATAGTCAATAACATATTTAGTAAAAATAAGTTAATTTTTTTACGAGTTTATATAAATCTGTCTTGTCTGGAAGCAACAAATACTTAAGATATACTGTCTGTATGACAATATATTGTTGTCAATTAAAATTATTTAAAAAATTTTTAAATACATGACATTTAAATGAACGAGGAATAAACAGGATTTTCCAATGTTGTCTTTAATGGTTCTCTGTTAGGAAAATGTTTGGAAAGGTAAACGCATGAAGTATTTTTGAACATTTTGTATCTATAGACACATTGCATTAACAAATTACTTAATAGTAAATAGATTTTGTACTTCCCGACTTGGAATTAAAAAAACCAAATTTAATTAAATATTGTTGTATATTTCATTTAATTAGCTACTTTTAAATAATACTATTTATATATTTATTTGGGGGTATTAATGTTTCGTCCACAGTAAGTTTCTTTTTACTAATCTATAAAAGTCTTCTTTATTGTATAATTATAAATTCAACTAGGGATATACTTATAATCATAACTAATTAGTTTAGTTTAAATTATTATTACAACTAAATAAACAATCAAAACACTACCATTCAGTAATTGTTGAAAATTTTAATATATTAAATACAACATATATTCTATCTACTTTTATACACAATAAGGAAAAATTATGGTTACCTTATTTTGTTTGTTTCCTTTGAATCAGAAACAATTTGAATAAAAGAAGCGGTGGAAGTTTTGTATATCTACGTTGATCATACATGTAAATAATGACACGCAATCCGCTTTGGGTGGATCTTAAGGAGTGGGTTTGGGTAGTGTTGTATATGCACGTTGATCATACTTGTAAATAATGACACGTAATCCCTACTGGGTGGATCATTAAGGAGCGGGTTTGGTTAGTTTTGTATATCCATGTTGATCATACTTGTAAATAATGACATGTAATCCACGTTAGGTGGATCAATAAGGAGCAGGTTTGGGTAGTGTTGTATATCCACGTTGATCATACTTATAAATAATGACACGTAATCCCTACTGGGTGGATCATTAAGGAGCGAGTTTGGTTAGTTTTGTATATCCACGTTGATCATACTTGTAAATAATGACATGTAATCCCCGTTAGGTGGATCAATAAGGAGCAGGTTTTGGTAGTTTTTCATATATTTATTTATATCACACCACATGCCACATCAGGTTCGTGTCAGACTAATCAACTGGCTCCCTGAAGCATTTTCAATTAACAACCAAAGTCACTTCAAAACTCGACTTAGACACCTCTTGATGGCTAAAGCTTTCCATTCTGTGGATGAGTTCATGATGAGTCACTGGGACGATTAAACAGCAAGACAGGAAGGCAGTATTATTGTGGCTGTATGAATGTTAGTAATATGTATGTGAATGTGGGGTGAATGACCGTTTGTTGTTTAGTTTTAGAATTTTGACAAATTTTAAATATTTATGTATATAATATTAACAATTGCATGACATGTTAAAAATTGTTACTACGTAATAAAAAATATATAAATAAATAAAAATAATATACAAAAAATATCCACGTTGAAAAACTTGTAAATAATGACACGTAATCCCCATTGGGTGGATTATTAGGGAGCGGGTTTGGGTAGTTTTGTATATCCACGTTGATCATACTCGTAAATAGTGACACGTAATCCCTGTTGGGTAGATCATTAAGGAGTGGGTTTGGATAGCTTTGTATGTCCACGTTGATCATACTTGTAAATAATGACACGTAATCCCCATTGGATGGATCAATAAGGAGCGGGTTTGGGTAGTTTTGTATATCCACGTTGATCATACTCGTAAATAATGACACGTAATCCCCATTGGGTGGATCATTAAGGAGTGGGTTTGGATAGCTTTGTATGTCCACGTTGATCATACTTGTAAATAATGACACGTAATCCCCATTAGGTGGATCATTAAGGAGCGGGTTTGGGTAGTTTTGTATATCCACGTTGATCATACTCGTAAATAATGACACGTAATCCCCATTGGGTGATCATTAAGGAGTGTGTTTGGATAGCTTTGTATGTCCACGTTGATCATACTTGTAAATAATGACACGTAATCCCCATTGGATGGATCATTAAGGAGTGGGTTTGGATAGCTTTGTATGTCCACGTTGATCGTACTTGTAAATAATGACACGTAATCCCCATTGGGTAGATCATTAAGGAGCGGGTTTGGGTAGTTTTGTATATCCACGTTAATCATACTTGTAAATAATGACACGTAATCCCTACTGGGTGGATCATTAAGGAGCGGGTTTGGTTAGTTTTGTATATCCATGTTGATCATACTTGTAAATAATGACATGTAATCCACGTTAGGTGGATCAATAAGGAGCAGGTTTGGGTAGTGTTGTATATCCACGTTGATCATACTTATAAATAATGACACGTAATCCCTACTGGGTGGATCATTAAGGAGCGAGTTTGGTTAGTTTTGTATATCCACGTTGATCATACTTGTAAATAATGACATGTAATCCCCTTTAGGTGGATCAATAAGGAGCAGGTTTTGGTAGTTTTTCATATATTTATTTATATCACACCACATGCCACATCAGGTTCGTGTCAGACTAATCAACTGGCTCCCTGAAGCATTTTCAATTAACAACCAAAGTCACTTCAAAACTCGACTTAGACACCTCTTGATGGCTAAAGCTTTCCATTCTGTGGATGAGTTCATGATGAGTCACTGGGACGATTAAACAGCAAGACAGGAAGGCAGTATTATTGTGGCTGTATGAATGTTAGTAATATGTATGTGAATGTGGGGTGAATGACCGTTTGTTGTTTAGTTTTAAAATTTTGACAAATTTTAAATATTTATGTATATAATATTGACAATTGCATGACATTTTAAAAATTGTTACTACGCAATAAAAAATATATAAATAAATAAAAATAATATACAAAAAATATCCACGTTGAAAAACTTGTAAATAATGACACGTAATCCCCATTGGGTGGATTATTAGGGAGCGGGTTTGGGTAGTTTTGTATATCCACGTTGATCATACTCGTAAATAATGACACGTAATCCCTGTTGGGTGGATCATTAAGGAGTGGGTTTGGTAGTTTTGTTTATCCACGTTGATCATACTTGTAAATAATGACACGTAATCCCCATTGGATGGATCAATAAGGAGCAAGTTTGGGTAGTTTTAAGACTAAAACCAAGCTATTATAATTAAGTCTTTCACTGAATCCGTTTTTCCGCAGTAATAGCCAAGTAACAATTAGACTGTCATTCAATCTTACATGTTTTATACATAGGTAAAGTTAAAATATATATAACACCAGCTGTGGTACAATATAATATAGTTGTCAAAGTACATAGATCAGTTGTCAAATTCCAATCTCCAAGAGTCTAAAATTCAAAAACTAAATACAATAAATAGGACCTACACGTACTCAGATAAATGATTTAAAATACATATTGGATTCCCTAGTTTTTTTTTATTGGTATTTATTTGTAATCGGAGATGAACAATTCTTTAATAATAAGAAGACTAGGGGGTGGGGTTTCTATAGCAAAAATCCGTTCAGCCAAATACGATTCTTCAACATACAGTTGGGATATGAAAACACGTCAAGTGTCAAGTTCAACAATATTATTAAACTAGGGATCAACTCTCACTGCAGTTGTAAGAATATTTCTCCCACTTAAAAATAAAGGAACAACATTTATAGAAATATCGTTGTTTCCTTATATTGGGGGTGTAATTTAGTTTATTTATCAATAATTGCTACAATTATTTTACATCTATTATTATAATTGGGCAAAATTAGTCATACCACATAATTATTTGCTGAACTGTTACATAACCTATTTTATAACTTCTTTATATCCCCAAGATTTTGATGAAAAAAATATATATTTATATAGGAATGTTTTGAAAAATGGCAAAATAAATTTGTTTTTACGTAAAGACAATACCATGAAGTGTTAAGTAAAAGGATATTTTTAAAAAATTCATGGCCTTTTTGAATGCGTTCCACCTTCGTCAGCATGAAGTTTGACTCTAGAAGAGAAGAAATTAAGATGAAAACGCCAGTAGGTGAGTATAATCCTACTTAAAGACCCCATCAGGATGCAGACTTAAGTAGAACACTGAAGGAAATAACTCCCATTGTACTTGCACATGTCTCCGTACATAGACAATAATACTCTCGAGGTAAATAAACTACCATTTATAAACAAGTTAGTTCTAGGCGAATAATATCAACTAAAGGAACGAAATAAAACATTTTGAACCTGTCAGTAATATATATTTAATATTGTTTCTAGATCGTATGACTGCATGTTAGAACGGAATGTCTTGAACTCCATTCTTCTGTAAGGAAAAATATAAAGCCACTAACCTTACTTCGTCTATAGTGTGTAGGGAGGAAGACTATCAATATAAACACGTCTGTGTATGTGTGACAATCAAATTGCATATGTCTGTAGTTTGGAGTGGATAGGACAGCAACTTTATACGTATATAGTGTGGGGGAGGGGTAGATCATAAACTTCATAAATTCAAGGGCTGGAAATTAGGGCATCACTTCCTGATTCCATGTGTTCTCTGGGATGATATGGAAGGCCATTAACTTCTTACGCAGGTGTGGGGAGGAAAAGACTTCAACTTCATATGTTGATAAGTGAGGAGTGTCCGTAAACATCATAGTCTCCAGTGTGATGAGGGAGAAGAACTAAAAAAATTCATATATCTATGGTGTGGGGAATAGGGACCGTAAACTTCAAGCGTTTTTAGTGTGGGGAGGAAGGAGGATCATAAACTTCATATGGATATAGTTTGGGGAGGGTTGAGGTCAATCAACTGTTTACTGTAGTTTGATAAGCGTAGATAACCGTATACTTTATACGTCTTTCGTCTAGGGACAGTGGAGGACCGTAAACAACATGGTGTTGGGGTGGTGACAACCAACTTCTTATGTCTATAGTAAGGGGGATTGGGAAACCATCAATTCATACGGGGGTAGTAGGTCTTGTCAATATTATGTGCTCTTGTATGAGAAGAGGACGCCCGCAACTTTATACGTCTATTGTATGGGGAGAGGCTAGGACTGTACTCTTCATATGTACTATATGTGTCTCAATATATGTAGGAAATGTAGGAAATTCATCATTGTCAAACCAACTTAAATACGTTTTAAAAACTATTCGACCTGTTCATATTCAAGAAACTATCATTTTAAAAACCACCATATATCAAGCAACTATTTGAGTTCTGATGGTCAGTGTTAAGCTAGCATTTTCTACTTAATCCTTTTGAGCTATGAGCTACTACAGAGTGACTTTGAGATTGATTGGTCGTATGACATGTAACATGGCGTGTCCAGGAGGCATTAACCCCCGTCTGTTACCCCAGACAGACATACACACATAATATAAACTAATGATAATGTTGAAGTAAGAGATACATCACTTTAAACTTGCCAACACGTTGCTCCTTAATACTTGTATTACATTTTAGTTATTTATATTTGATTAGTTATGGAAGTTAGTTAGAGTCTTAAGTATTCGTTACATTTTAGTTAGAATTCAAGTTAATCCCAATACGTTCCATTATATATTGTTTATGTTGTGTATATTTTATTTGTTCAGTACAATAGAACCAAATAAATTGAATATAATCCGTACTCAATATTTTTTCTTTTTCTTAGAAGTAAAAAAGAAAAAGTCATGGTAATTTCAAAGTATGTAGCTAGCTAATCAAACTAATTTTAAAATAATTTCTTTTATTTAAGTCATTAGTTATAATCAAGTTCATTTCAGAAAATATATATGACTGTATAATGGATATTAAACAGATTAATAGCCACTATCAGTAATGTATTCTAAAACCATACCACACCAAACACTTACTAATATGTATGATTTTTGCTTTTCTAATAGATTATAACAATATACCTATTGCTTGAAGTGCAAATCACCAAGACGACTGAGAAACTTAAGGATTACGATATTATACCTGGATTTTTATAATTTACGGTTTTGAAAATTTTGAAGAACTGCAATTATCCTACAGTTTTTAACAATATTTCGGTGTAGTCAAAGTTGACTATATTAATCACGCTTCCAATCTCAACATAGCACAGTATTTAAACTCCAATGATATATGTATGAAAATAATTACTTATAATCGTGTATGTAAAAATATACATTTTTTACAAACGGCAGCAAAAAGTGTTCAATATTATACTTTATAACTTCGAATCAACTTTTCTAACATCAAGAACTAGTAGGTTAGAAAGGTTATAATTTGAATTGAAACGACAATGTATCATCCTTAAAGTATCAAGTAAAGAAATTATTTGAAGAAATCTAAATTTTTTTAAATCATCGTCGGTAACAAAACCATAGATTAGGCGCATAATTTTTACAAGAGGGCCTATTTATTGGTTAAAACTAACTAAACCATCTATCAACAGTAATTTATGCGGCTTTAACTCTAACCTGCCTGAAGTCGATTTACGTAACCGACAGATCTACGTGCCCATTATAGACAACAGGTCTATGTCTATATCCACTACATACACAAGTCATGTAAGGTAGTTAGGTAGGTGCTTCGTGTCACGTGATGGTTGATCATTTAAAGAAACATTCCGTCCTTGGAATATTTGCAATATGTTTGTCAGGCATTACCCTTACGATGTATAATGAAATGAGGGCTACTCAAAGCTAGCACTGAACGTACTCGTACATTTACACCCACACCTTTCTTCAGTCCCCACTTACATTAATACTGTCCTGGGAAAAGTTAGTTAAGGAACTATCAACATCGTGTTGTACAGCATCAAGAAGAATAGAGTTTCATAATGCTTGTTAGTTGTTGGTAGTTTCACCGTTCGTAAGTCAGAACTGGGAGCTAGAATAACACCACGACAGAATTGATCGTCCTAATTTTATTAAAATGTTCTGAAGAAAAGCACATAAAATACATCGTAAAAATTAGTATAATATTTAAAATTGTCCAGTTAACTGAAGCCAGTCATTCATGTCCATAGAAGTATAAGTAATTGATAACTATATAATTGATAACTTTTTCGGTTATATTGGCAATAATAATTATTGTCTCTTGTATGTATATGGAGAAAGTACTTGTAAGCAGGTAAGAAGGTGTATGTCCTAATTAGGCACGCTCTTTATGAAAAGCCATAACACGTAAACATAACTCTTACACTCAACACTTAAACTGTTAGCACAGACGCCGTGAATACAACGGCGCTGTACAAAGCTGAAATTGTTCCCGCTTCTCCAACTTTACCTAACAACTTAACTGGTGTCAACTCAGGGACACTTCCACCAGTCGTTGCCTTGTATTATTTTACCTAATTATACTTAACACAGGTTAGAAAATGTCTACACTACAAGTTAAAATTTCGGTACATATTTTTACTTTGAATCTGATATAAATAGTTTGGAAAATTCACTAATGAATGGTTGGTTAGATTTACACTGTCAAGCTTTAAATTCAGATAGCCAATACATGTATGTGTACCGTAGCTCTACATAATATTGACTGTATGAGTTGCCTGATATATTTATTAAGCTATAAAATAAATTAATTGGTAGGTTTGTATTTATATATCAGTAATGTTATATTAGGAAAAGTATCCAGCTATGTTTAAAGCCTACATTTAAATATTCGTGCAATCGTATACTTTATGGATTACACTATTGTTTTACATCTTTCAGTAAACGGTATTCATATAAACAAGTCTACCTATTTTATATCTGGCATATTGCCTCTTAAGAGAAAAATGTCTTTAGTATTGCTATTTCTAGATGACTTTTTAGTTATAAAGACAAATAAAATACTAAAACCATAACCTAACATTAAAATATATATCTATGTTAAATAAAAATGTGTAATATTAAACTTATATATATAGTTGGGGTTCTTTGTTTTAATCGAGAAGTGTAGTGCAATAATGATAATTTGAAACAATTTTATCGAGCACTATAAAAGAATTTTTTCTGGATGGAAAAATTCACAAATTTTTAGATAAAATGTGTAAAGTTGATCATGTTTCAATCCATTTATATTTTTAAGCTGTTATCCATAAAAAATTATAAAAATCGGACATCAAAATTTTACTAATTTTCCTCTAAGTTTAAAAAGTAACAAACCATATAAACATGTCAATTTAAATTAATATTCAAATACAGTATATATAACACATGGTTTATTTGTCAACTACGATTTAGTAATTTAAAATTATATGACATCTATCTTGTATACTTGAAAGAACTCCTAAAGTCATTAGATATTAATGAAAATAATAATATCGAGTGATCTCCTGTCAAAAAGATAAATTCCATCCATAAAGCCTTTCAAGACCTGCCTCACTAATTATAGTTATGTCAGCTAATCCCTCCGTAAAACAGCGCAGTGCCAGACTAATAAAAGTTTAGCTCGATCGTGAGGAAAGCTCTTTAAGACAGCTGAAGGGCGGCCACAAGGGTCTGTACTTGCTCCAATTTTATTCAATGTGTTTACCGCTACCTTCCAAATCACCAAGTATTGACTTGTTATATATACAAACGATATTGCTTTACCTTATCAACACAAGGAGAAGGACTGCTATTGAGGAAACACTCACAAATGATCTTGCAACCCTTGAAAAATATTTATAATCTAGAGGTTAAAATACTAATCTATCAAAAACCGAAGTGGCCTGCTTCCACCTAAGTAATGAATACTGATTTAAGACAGTCGTATAAAAATATTTCCACATATATTAATGTATCTGATAAATCTGTATAAACTGTCTTTTTTAAGAACCGATTCCTAGTTTTCTTTTATACAAGTGATATATCATATAGTTTTAAGTCACCTTTGTATTGCTGAATTCAGTATACATTTATTTATTGATAATAAAAAAGTTATTAAAATATTGTGAACATTATTAAATGTTACAGTGTAGCCAGTCTACTAATGTTTACTGATGTAGTAGGTGCAAAAGTGTATGATGCTTTATCCTTACCCTATGCCAGTTGAAGGTCAGACAGGTTAAGTCTTGTCATACTGATTGGTATCATGCAACATGGCGTGCCTTGGAAGCATTCACCTCCACCCCTCACTACAGACTGACACTCACATATAGTTGATCCACACTTAAAGAAGGAAAGTCCATTAGTAATGTGATACTTTATGATATATTTAGAGGTAGAGTTGCAGGATTGTAGTAAAACTGTAGTAGGATTTAACTTTAATAAACGTGTCTATTAATAAAGACACGTGTCAAAATTACATTTGGACAAGTCATGCAACAACACAGTCATTTAATTTCAAAATAATATTGTCAAAATAAAATAATACATTTTGGGTCCTAGTATAGATCATTATACTAAGAATATAGAGTAGTACTAGTGTAGTTCTCAGGCAGGTCATTAATTATAACCTAAATTATGGATGTATTAGGCCAAATAAAATTAGTAAAACTTAAATACAGTATATACTAGCATTAACAGTATATACTAGCATTAACATTATATACTAGCATTAACAGTATATACTAGCATTAACAGTATATACTAGCATTAACAGTATATATTAGCATTAACAGTATATACTAGCATTAACATTATATACTAGCATTAACAGTATATACTAGCATTAACAGTATATATTAGCATTAACAGTATATACTAGCATTAACATTATATACTAGCATTAACAGTATATACTAGCATTAACAGTATATATTAGCATTAACATTATATACTAGCATTAACAGTATATACTAGCATTAACAGTATATATTAGCATTAACAGTATATACTAGCATTAACATTATATACTAGCATTAACAATATATATTAGCATTAACAGTATATACTAGCATTAACATTATATACTAGCATTAACAGTATATATTAGCATTAACAGTATATACTAGCATTAACATTATATACTAGCATTAACAGTATATACTAGCATTAACATTATATACTAGCATTAACAGTATATATTAGCCTATACAGTATATACTAGCCTATACAATATATATTAATTTGTTATTATGTACAAAATTAATATATACTGTGTAGGCTAGTATGTACTGTATAGGCTAGTATATACTGTACAGGCTAATATATACTGTATAGGCTAATATATACTGTTAATGCTAGTATATACTGTATAGGCTAGTATATACTGTATAGGCTAGTATATACTGTATAGGCTAATATATACTGTTAATGCTAGTATATACTGTTAATGTTAGTATATACTGTATAGGCTAATATATACTGTTAATGCTAGTATATACTGTTAATGCTAGTATATACTGTATAGGCTAATATATACTGTTAATGCTAGTATATACTGTTAATGCTAGTATATACTGTATAGGCTAGTGCATACTGTATAGACTAGTGTATATTGTATAGGCTAGTGTATACTGTATATGCTAGTATATACTGTATAGGCTAGTGCATACTGTATAGGCTAGTATATTCTGTATAGGCTAGTATATACTGTATAAGCTAATATATACTGTATAAACTAATATATACTATATAGGCTATTGTATACTGTATAGGCTAGTGTGTACTATATAGGCTAGTGTATAATGTATAGGCTAGTGTATACTGTATAGACTAGTGTATACTGTATAGGCTAGTGTATAATGTATAGACTAGTGTATACTGTATAGGCTTGTGTATAATGTATAGGCTAGTGTATAATGTATAGGCTAGTGCATACTGTATAGACTAGTGTATATTGTATAGGCTAGTGTATACTGTATATGCTAGTATATACTGTATAGGCTAGTGTATACTGTATAGGCTAGTATATACTGTATAGGCTAGTATATACTGTATAAGCTAATATATGCTGTATAAACTAATATATACTATATAGGCTATTGTATACTGTATAGGCTAGTGTGTACTATATAGGCTAGTGTATAATGTATAGGCTAGTGTATACTGTATAGGCTAGTGTATACTGTATAGGCTAGTGTATAATGTATAGGCTAGTGTATACTGTATAGGCTAGTGTATACTGTATAGGCTAGTGTATAATGTATAGGCTAGTGTATACTGTATAGACTAGTGTATACTGTATAGGCTAGTGTATAATGTATAGGCTAGTGTAAACTGTATAGGCTAATGTTTTTTTTATTTTTTTTTTTAAACTTCACTCGCCAGTTAACATGGGCCTACAGCCCTGTGCGTCAACTTTATTCAACGAGTGAAGTACCAACGAGTGAAGTACCGACCGTTGGCTCAGTGGGGATTCGAACCTTGGACCTTGCCCTCCGCAGTCCAAAGCCTTAGCCACTGAGCCACCACGTAGTCTCTACAGTGTATACTGTATAGGCTAGTGTGTCCTGTATAGGATAGTATATACTGTATAGGCTAGTATATACTGTATAGGCTAGTGTGTACTGTTTAGGATAGTATATACTGTATAAGCTAGTATATACTGTATAGGCTAGTATATACTGTATAGGATAGTATATACTGTATAGGCTAGTATATACTGTATAGGCTAGTATATACTGTATAGGCTAGTATATACTGTATAGTCTAGTGTATACTGTATAGGCTACTGTATAATGTATAGACTAGTGTATACTGGTATAGTATAGTGTATACTGTATAGGCTAGTATATACTGTATAGGCTAGTATATACAAATAGTTTGATTATCTTTAAATTCTTCTTTCAGTATTTGATAATGCCATCAGGTGTTTGATTTTGTGAAAACACACTGTTCATTCTCTCTGAAATACAGTAAGTTATCATTGTTTACAAGACGTAAACGTTAATAACATTAAGCTGCGTGTTGCTGCCTTGTTCGCGTGATGGTTGATAGGCAAGCTCTTTGTCATGTAAATATTGCGCATTGAACCTTGCTTTTCTTTCTCAAAACACCATAATAAAGTATTTATGAGTTAATAATAGGACCGTTTTTGATAATTTTTTTGATTCTAATCTTTTGTTGGAAACACCTTTACACAGGAAAGAATGTAGACTAAATGGGCTGTCTGATAATTTTCCTGTACAATCTATTCTTAAAAAATATAGTTAACTCCTTCGCCAATTAAGGCTACGTTTTTTGGTAACGAAAGAAATTTATCTCTAGCCTGTAGCTTTAATTAGTTTTATGTAAATAACTAATTGATGGCGTTCATTCATTTACTTCTCTGATGCTTCAGGTTTCCCGCTATAAAAACAAGTTACAAAAATAAAACACAGCCAGTGAATACTAATAAATTATTATTGGTGATTGGTATTGCGAAACAGTATCAAACGAGAGTTTCATTAAGTCTGATAGACAAAACCTATCTTTGTGAAACGGTGGCGTGATTTAATTAACTAATTACCTCTCTCATGTAAATGGTGGAAATGAATTGACTTTGGCTCCTGGTTGAGTTGTATATAATTATTGAATATCTATATATATATTAGTACACAATAGTTAAATGATACTAACCTAACCAATAATGATCAATGTGGTAATATTATAACTTTTTTGTTCATAATACGTAGTGAATGTAGTAACA
Organism: Stictocephala bisonia; assembly: GCA_035578905.1. Taxonomy (NCBI): domain Eukaryota; kingdom Metazoa; phylum Arthropoda; class Insecta; order Hemiptera; family Membracidae; genus Stictocephala; species Stictocephala bisonia. The sequence goes on along the minus strand of JAQJVL010000534.1, from coordinate 502,772 downwards.
ACAAAATAAAAAGTTATCATTAATTACATCTATAAGCTTATATATGTTTGATTTATTTTAATCAAAGTACAAGTTATGTATAGTTATAAATAATTTCTCCATTTTAAACACTTGTTATTACAAAATATTTTATGAAGTATAAAATATGTTTTGTTTAAAATATTAATAAGTTTTTGATTATTTTTTGTAATTTTATAGTAAAAATAAAAGCTGTAGTCTTCTGTTAAAGCTAACTAACTATAAAAACAAAGTAGTGTTCCTTCTCTTTTTTTCTTTATTAAATATAGGATTTAAAGTAACAGTAAATAGATCTGTTAAACTTATTAGTTTTGAAACTAAAGTATCTAAGGATTATTACATTAGCATTGTTAAGTGTTTGATATATGATTTCAGAAGTATTTTAACAACATTGTTATGTAGAATATACATAATCCGTTCATGAAAATACTTCTCTTTTACATGTATAAAAGAAAAACAAGGGATCGTCATATGTTAAAGTTAAATTTATCTACCCAGAGATTATAGGAGATCTAAAATTAAATAGATCTACCACTAATCGTTGGGGGGGTCCATTGGATTAGAGGTGATTTTATATTTATTTATAAACTAATATATTTATTTTTAAACGTATTTATGTACATTTAAATTTATTGAATGTTTCGAAAATTATTAATATAAGGCTAGAACAACAGTTTCTTTAAACTGTGCAGCCTCTCCTAAGAAAGGCTCAGATGATATATTTTGGCAAATACCAAGTCTGTTTAAAGACAGACGCATTGTGTCTATGAATGACTGTTACTAATAGTTAATTACATATGTTGGACTAGGCAATGACTAAATAAATGTTAAACACTAAAATCCAAAGACTTTCCTATTTCCTATATTTTATTTCTAATTATTAGTTAACAAAGGATTGAATTATTGTTGCATTTCAAAATTAAAATGTACAAATGATAAAGAAGTATATTTATTTATCATATCTTTACTAAAATAAAAATGTTTTAGTTACTTGAAATTATTTTAAAGAGATTGGTTATGGCAGTTTAAGAATGTTGAGATTAGTCTTAAAAGTAGAGTCTGAGTTACTTTTATATTACACAAACTGTATTTAAAATCATGTTTTTAAATCCAGGTATTTATTTACAAATATACTGTATTAAATCCATGTTTACCACAAATTTATATTAGGGAGTTTGCTGTTTTTCGTATAAGAGATAAACATTGTTTGTACCAAATGAAACATAAATTTCACTATTTTTATTGTTTTTTACATAAGTTCATTATTTTCCCATGCATTATTTTAACAAATGTGACTATAAAATATGTTTGTTTAACTTATCAAGAATATTTGATCTGTTCAGTATAGATAATAATTTGGCTATGAGACAAATTTACAGGAAAACTGGTAAACCTGATCTAAATGTATTGTTAGAAACGCCTGTATTTGTACTTGTAAGGAATGTGCGTTTAAGATGAGGGTTGTTTGTCGTAATCTAATCCAAGAACCCATAGAAAAGGGAGGGGCAGCATATCGATTAGCAGTGGTCCAAGCATTTCTTTTCATTATTATGTTTGCCAACCTTTGAAACCTAACTAACAAGAATTTATATGGCTATTTTAAATAAGGTTGATGGAAAATATGCTATAATGCCAACTAAAATAATTTTATTACTAAGATAAGTATTGTATGGGAAAATCTCACAAATACAAAATACATTTTATTTAAAAAAAAAAAAGGGTCGACAGTCAAGCAGTTATTTAACTGATAAATGCAAATCTCTAATTATTGGATGTACTTGAAAATCTATTACTCATTATATTTGTAAGTAGAGGAACATAAATATAGTTTTTTCGAATAATTGACTTCACAATTGTATATTTATATTTTTTCTCAATATAGGTGATAGGCATTAGGCATGTATAATATAAAATTGAGCATATTAAATCAATTATATTAATTTATATTTAATTTGATTGCATGTCTATTAATTACAGAAAAAACTTTTTCATACTACTATATTTAATTTGGCTTTATACCTAACACAATACTGGTAACTATCCCGTGCCCCGTAGTTGTGAAACGTAAATCATGCTATGTGTAAGCATGTATTTAGTTTGTTCAGAGAGGTGACACAACATTTAGAATGCATTTATCTTCATATTGAAATCCCTGCGTTAAAATTAAACTCATTTCAACATCAGATAAAATGTAAGTACTGTAAAAGATATCAGCAATCGTCTATTATTAATTAGAGTTAATTAAAACATTTCATACAAATTACAGATACTATAGTTGTTTCTTAACAGCAATAAAATCACCATTTATAAACTGTGATAAAACATTTTGCAGCATGTTCAGTTACTTTTGCAATAAAATACCCTTGATTATATAAAACTACAATAGATAAACCATCTAATAGGAATATTTGTGCCAGTAATTTTGTTAGTTTGTGAGGCCCGCAATCACAGCTGGTTTACCGGCGTGGTGGCTCAGTGGCTAAGGCTTCGGACTGCGGAGGGCAAGGTCCAAGGTTCGAATCCCCACTGAGCCAACTTCACTTTGCCAAGTTGAACTTAATCATTACCTTTAAACTTACCTTAAATCATTATCTGTAATGTACCATACACGTACAGTAGTATTGACCCACCCATACACGTACAGTAGTATTGACCCACCCGCCCACCCATGCACGTACAGTAGTATTGACCCACCCGCCTGCCCATACACGTACAGTGGTGCTGACCCTGACCCACCCGCCCGCCCATACACGTACAGTGGTAGTGACCCACCCGCCCGCCCATACACGTACAGTAGTATTGACCCACCCATACACGTACAGTGGTAGTGACCCACCCGCCCGCCCATACACGTACAGTAGTATTGACCCACCCATACACGTACAGTAGTATTGACCCACCCGCCCACCCATGCACGTACAGTAGTATTGACCCACCTGCCCACCTATAAACTTCCATTAGTATTGACCCACCCGCCCACCAATACACTTTCAGTATTATTGACCCACCCGTCCACCCATACACTTTCAGTAGTATTGGAGCGTAGGGAGAAAAAAATGTTACAAGTTGGTGTAAAAATCCATTTTAGGGTCCCCTGAACCCAAAAAAGTGTTTTTTTCGAAAAAGAAATGGTGTCTGTCCATATGTGTGTATGTGCTGTTCACTGGAGACCAAATGGATGGATCAATGTTTATGAAATTTGGTATGAATGTGTCTAGTATTTGGTTCAGTATTTGATCAGTACCACTGTACGTGTATGGGCGGGCGGGTGGGTCAGTACCACTGTACGTGTATGGGCGGGCGGGTGGGTCACTACCACTGTACGTGTATTCAGGGTCAGCACCACTGTACGTGTATGGGCAGGCGGGTGGGTCAGTACCACTGTACGTGTATGGGCGGCCGGGTGGGTCAGTACCACTGTACGTGTATGGGCAGTGTTGCAAACACTGTTGCAGATTGTTGCAACACATTGGTGTGTTTGGGGTGAAAATAAAAATGGCCCAGTGAAGGCAATGGCAACTTCACTTGCCCACTGAGCCAACTTGTACTTCACTCGTTGAATAAAGTTGACGCACAGGCCTATAGGCCCATGTCAACTTAATAGTTAAATTTATTAAAAAAAAAAAAAAAAAAAAAAAAACTGCGTTACACGTACATGGGACTACAATAGTGCTCCACAATGGACCACAAAAACAGCTGATATTTTAAAACTCAAAATGTAACATTGGATGGGGAACCTATTTGTGTATACGTTCAATGAATATTTCTATAACTTCCATTTGTACTATGTATAACACATGTCTTGTGTTAACAAATAAATTGGATGCTAAAACAATTTTATTTTTTGTTGCAGGCAGAAAAAAGGCTGATCATCTGTTTATCTGGTAAGATTGGCAAATCAATTCTTAAGTTACTATAAATGTCAAGAAAATAAAACATCAACCAGAAACTTTTACTTACAATTCCAACATTGTTTATAGCATAGTGAAAAAAATGGTTAGGGTGGAAAAAACTTAAATTCATTTCTCAGGAGTATATGCTAGGGCCTAAAGTTAATGGAGTGAGTGATCTGTGGTAATAGTACATAAAACTAATAAAAAATATGTTATAGTTTGAACATTTTTAAGTGATAAATAATATATTTATATATTTGTTTATTGCATACCTCATCGTGAGCCACATTATATGAAAACTACAAGCAAAAGTGCTTATATCTACATTCATATGTAATATTTAAGGACAATTTGTTGCATTCCATGATACTTTATCGTTTACTTTAGACTCATTCGTCCCGTAATAGTCTAGTCTATTTACTATGATGACGTCCTTATTACACAGTGTCACCTAAAACAACAGCTAGTTGAAGAGAAAATTACAAAAGTCAGACACTTTACTGGTAGATAAGCAGAATAAAATTTAGAAAAAACTATTATTTAAAATAATATGTATTGAAAAAGTACTTTATTAGCTTCCAATTGTATATGACTTTTAAAAGTAATAATTACTACATTGCTTTGAATTTCGTCAATTTATTTTTCTATCATCAACCATCTTTTTACAATATTTTTCCTTTTAAAGTTTCACGATAAAAATTATACCAATCAATCCCAAAGTGATGTAACTTGACTAAAACTACATAGAAAGATAGTTGCATGTTTAGAACGAGTATATGATATGAAAACCATAAAATTCAGCTATTATTTCCAAACTGATGATCGTAAGTCAGTTGCGTTGAAAATAAAATGTACCCCAAACAATAATGGTGCGTCGCGTCTTGGCTATAAACAGGGGGGAAACGAGCATTACTATTCCTGGTTGTGATGTTTTATCTGTCAATAAATATGGACCCTAAAGTATCACGTAAAATGAAGAACTCGAACCATGTGCTTTATTTCAAATATACACATTCAATAATAACAAATTTAAAGTACTGTTATTATTTTAATGAAAATATTAATTATAGGGCGTGAACAAAAAAAGTTGATTTTAACATGGAAATATAACCCACTTGTTTTAGTTTAAAAGTAGGGGTGTCAAACATTGGAAACCCCTACGTGTGACTTATAGAGTTTACAATAGGTATACTATATTTAAATATTTTAATGACAACCAAACATTGATATATATACATATATTTATATATATATATATATATATATATATATATATATATATATATATATATATATATATATATAAAACAGAAGTATTTCAGTCAATTTGTCCACATGAAAACACTAGACAGCGCGTTTTATCTTAATATATGGATGAGTTGTTTTATTTTTTTAGTTTATAATCAGCTGTTAAACAAAGATTATACTTTTGAAACACACACAAGAGCGGTATCATGTTACAGGTATTTTTCTCTCGATTCCTAATTATCATCAGAATTTAGAAAAGACTATATTTGTGGGCTCCACTGCCCCAAAATTCATTGTGATACAGTCCAAATGTTCTGGCAAAGTCGCATGCCGAGATCCACAATGGACAATGGGCAGTGTCTTGGCAAGGCCGTAGACCGAGCGTCCCACGAGGCCGCAAGCCGAGTTGCACAACGGAGCAAAAGCCAGAGTTCCCAAGCGAGGTGCAGGCCGAACTTCCCTCACGAGCGCAAGAAGTAATGGGGTTGGCATGCGAATCTAAAATGAAACATTACAGTTTGTATTTTAATCCTGTAGCAAGACAAGCCTTGAAGGGGCAAGTATTTTTCTAAACAAACTTGGTTCAGTAAAATTATGTGTTTTTATTGTCAATGGTGAATTTTTAAATTTGTTATATACGAGAAATACTTGTATGTTGGACAGATTGCCTGATAAACGTAATACTTGAATGATGGATATATCGCCTGATACGCGTAATACTTTAATGTTGGACAGATTGCCTGATACACGTAATACTAGAATGATGAACAGATCTCGTGATACGCGTAATGCTTTAATGTTCGACAGATCACTTGATACGAGAAATACTTTAATGTTGGACAGATCACCTGATACGAGAAATACTTTAATGTTGGACAGATTTCCTGATACGTGTATTACTTGAATGTTGGACAGATCACCTGATATGCGTAATACTTGAATGATGGACAGATCACCTGATACGTGTAATACTTTAATGTTGGACAGATCACCTGATACGAGAAATACTTTAATATTGGACAGATTTCCTGATACGTGTAATACTTGAATGATGGACAGATCGCCTGATATGCGTAATACTTGAATGATGGACAGATCACCTGATACGTGTAATACTTGAATGTTGGACAGATCACCTGATACATGTAATACTTGAATGATGGATATATCGCCTGATACACGTAATACTTTAATGTTGGACAGATTGCCTGACACACGTAATACTTGAATGATGGATATATCGCCTGATACGCGTAATACTTTAATGTTGGACAGATTGCCTGATACACGTAATACTTGAATGATGGATATATCGCCTGATACGCGTAATACTTTAATGTTGGACAGATTTCCTGATACATGTAATACTTGAATGATGGATATATCGCCTGATACGCGTAATACTTTAATGTTGGACATATTGCCTGATACACGTAATACTTGAATGATGGATATATCGCCTGATACGCGTAATACTTAAATGTTGGACAGATCACATGATACACGTAATACTTGAATGATGGACAGATCGCATGATACACGTAATACTTGAATGATGGACAGATCGCCTGATACTTAAATGTTGGACAGATTGCCTGATACACGTAATACTTGAATGATGGATATATCGCCTGATACGCGTAATACTTTAATGTTGGACAGATTGCCTGATACACGTAATACTAGAATGATGAACAGGTCTCGTAATACGCGTAATGCTTTAATGTTCGACAGATCACTTGATACGAGAAATACTTTAATGTTGGACAGATCACCTGATACGAGAAATACTTTAATGTTGGACAGATTTCCTGATACGTGTAATACTTGAATGTTGGACAGATCACCTGATATGCGTAATACTTGAATGATGGACAGATCACCTGATACGTGTAATACTTTAATGTTGGACAGATCACCTGATACGAGAAATACTTTAATATTGGACAGATTTCCTGATACGTGTAATACTTGAATGATGGACAGATCGCCTGATATGCGTAATACTTGAATGTTGGACAGATCACCTGATACATGTAATACTTGAATGATGGATATATCGCCTGATACACGTAATACTTTAATGTTGGACAGATTGCCTGACACACGTAATACTTGAATGATGGATATATCGCCTGATACGCGTAATACTTTAATGTTGGACAGATTGCCTGATACACGTAATACTTGAATGATGGATATATCGCCTGATAAGCGTAATACTTTAATGTTGGACAGATTTCCTGATACATGTAATACTTGAATGATGGATATATCGCCTGATACGCGTAATACTTTAATGTTGGACATATTGCCTGATACACGTAATACTTGAATGATGGATATATCGCCTGATACGCGTAATACTTTAATGTTGGACATATTGCCTGATACACGTAATACTAGAATGATGAACAGATCTCGTGATACGCGTAATGCTTTAATGTTGGACAGATCACCTGATACGAGAAATACTTTAATGTTGGACAGATTTCCTGATACGTGTAATACTTGAATGATGGACAGATCACCTGATATGAGTAATACTTGAATGATGGACAGATCACCTGATACGTGTAATACTTTAATGTTGGACAGATCACCTGATACGAGAAATACTTTAATGTTGGACAGACTTCCTGATACGTGTAATACTTGAATGATGGACAGATCACCTGATATGCGTAATACTTGAATGTTGGACAGATTGCCTGATACGAGAAATACTTGAATGATGGACAGATCACCTGATACGTGTAATACTTTAATGTTGGACAGATCGCCTGATACGACTTAATACTTGAATGTTGGACAGAATCCTGATACGCTGTAATACTTGAATGTTGGACAGATCGCCTGATACGAGTAATACTTTAATGTTGGACAGATCTCATGATACGTCGTAATACTTGAATGTTGGACAGATCAGCCTGATACGACTTAATACTTTAATGTTGGACAGATTTCCTGATACACGTAATACTTGAATGATGGACAGATCACCTGATACGTGTAATACTTGAATGTTGGACAGATCGCCTGATACACTTAATACTTGAATGTTGGATAGTAAGCCTGATACGCGTAATACTTGAATGTTGGATAGATCGCCTGATACGAGAAATCCTTGAATGTTGGACAGATCGCCTGATACACGTAATACTTGAATGTTGGACAGATCGCCTGATACACGTAATACTTGAATGTTGGATAGATCGCCTGATATATGTAATACTTGAATGTTGGATAGATCGCCTGATATATGTAATACTTGAATGTTGGACAGATCGCCTGATACACGTAATACTTGAATGTTGGACAGATCGCCTGATACACGTAATACTTGAATGTTGGACAGATCGACTGATACGAGAAATCCTTGAATGTTGGACAGATCGCCTGATACGCGTAATACTTTAATGTTGGACAGATCGCATGATACGCGTAATACTTGAATGCTGGACAGATCACCTGATACACGTAATACTTGAATGTTACACTGAATACCTGATACGTGTAATACTCGAATGTTGGACAGATCGCATGATACACGTAATACTTTAATGTTGGACAGATCGCATGATACACGTAATACTTGAATGCTGGACAGATCACCTGATACACGTAATACTTGAATGTTACACTGAATACCTGATACGTGTAATACTCGAATGTTGGACTGGACAGATCGCATGATACACGTAATACTTTAATGTTGGACAGATCGCATGATACACGTAATACTTGAATGCTGGACAGATCACCTGATACACGTAATACTTGAATGTTACACTGAATACCTGATACGTGTAATACTCGAATGTTGGACAGATCGCTTGATACACGTAAGTAATAGTTTATCATCTGTTTGGATCCAAAACTACTGATTTTAATAAAACTATCTATCATGTGTGTCTCTTCTAGGAAAAAGTTTGATTTCACTATAGTTTAACCCTCCTTCAAATTATAAATGGAAGTCACGTGTATTTGTTATTCGTTAATTAAAGTAATTTTCTGTTGATTTATATTAAAATCCAGAAAGTTAAACATTTTGTTTTTTAAATATAATATAAAACAAGCACAATTTGAACAAGAATTTGAAAATGCTAGTAAACTAAGTGCTTTTCAGTGAAATTTCTGTCTCTTTTCTTCTCTTATTGCAATTATGATGCAATATACAATGATTAGAAGATAAAAATGTCGTACTCTAGCTATCTTTTCCGTAATAATGCTTTAAGGTAGCCAATAATGACCAATTAAACCGTGTAATGGTTCTAAACATAGTTACTGATTGAGACTATAATTTATCTTCAGTGTCTGTGAAGAAATTCTAAATGTATTTTAAGATAAACAAGGTTAATTTTATTATATACCTGGTATCCATTTAATGAACACTCCATTTTACAATAAGATCTGGCAGACAGTAGGTGTTTACTCGAACTCCCTTCCCCTGGCGATTAAATTGTTTTAATGTATGATACTACTTATTAAGTAAAACTTATATTTTGTGTGCAGCTCAGATCAAATTACAGAAATTGCAATCAATTTTCAACTTATTAGTAGCCTAATATTTGACTTATATTTATCGACCTCAGAGAAAGGTAATACAAATTATAAAGGTAACTTAGTTTTTAGAGGAAATTCGTCAATGTAATATTTAATGCCTTCCCCAATAATGTAGCTGATAAGTCTAAACTTATGTAAACAGTAATTGAAGTGCCTTTTTTAAACAAATAATGAAATATAACAACGAAATTAAATACTAATTGTATTCCGATCTTATATTGACATTAAAATTATAAAAAAGTTAAATAAACCATAAAAGTAATTCAAGTATTTGTCATGCAGTCTACTCTAAGTGTTGAATATCCTAAAAGTATCCTATATGTGTAATATACATTTCAATCATATATATTCTAGAAGACAGGTATACCTATTGAAAATAAAGTCCAGAATCAAAAGTTCGGAATTTGTCCAGAATCAAATATTATAAATTGCTGAACATAATTCAGATGTGCTTTGTAAATAAAATTAATGCTTTTTTCTTCCAAAAACTTTACTAGGAAAATTGGAATTTTGTTATCAAAAATGGCTCCATTTTCATTGTGTTTTTAGGCTTCGTTTCTGGTTTAAGGATTTATATTTAAATAAAAATACTGTACTAATATACCAGTTAGGCAGACACAAAACTTGACAACATTACACATAATTTTATTGTTAAACAAACAAAGATTAGCTTTATGCACATTGTAAACTCGACAAAAAATCTATAAAATGTGTTTTCCAGTTAGTAAAGCCACACAATCAAACAGATAAAAATATCTAAATTTATGTTTTAATAGTATTAATGATTTATTGCAGTACAGTTATATTTCTTTGTTGGGTATTAAAAAAAATTGACTCACGTGTTTTCGTCAATCTGTCCACTTGATAACTTGACGATGCATTTAAAGTCACAAGACTTATCATCAGGTCACTAGTCTTGTGACCTGAAACAAAATGAACTTGAAACCCACTTCATATAATGTCCACAAACGCAAAAACACATTATGACACACATCTATACAGTCCTGTGGGCGATTGATGGACAAGAACTGAAGTACACTTCAGTCATCCCATCACCTATATCATTGATGTATCTTTTCTTCTGTTATTGTAACTATGGTGCTATTAAACAATGACTAGAAGATAACTGTTGTTCCCCGGCTATCCTTTCCACAATAATGCTCCAGGGTAGCCAATAATAATATGAATAATGATATAGGTGAAGGAGGGGGATAACTGATGTGTCCTCCAGTACTTGTTCATCAGTCGTCCACAGAACTATAGAAGTGCGTGCCATAATATGTTTTTACACGTGTGAACTTTATATAAAATAAGTTTCAAGTTCATCTTAATAGAAACAAATGACCTGATGATGAGTCTTTGACTTGAAACGCGTCGTCTAATTATCTAGTGGACATATTGACTAAAACACGTAAGTAAATATTGATCGTCTGTCCGGAGCTAAAATGCCTAATTTAAATTAAATAAAATTCAGATTATATTAATAGGTTGTAAAATATACTAAATTTAATTCGTGTACAATGCAGAGTTATCGAAGATATATATATAACGAGATCTTTGAGTAGACCATACAGACCCAATGGGCTTGGCTAACTTTTCTTACACCCCTACTCTTTTAACAACTAAATTACCTAGAAACTTATCAGAATATTAAATAAATATCTACCAAACTCTCATTGTTTTTAATTATTTATTTTTTTATTCTTAAGACGCTGATCGACAATATATGGGCGAATATGGATTTTGAATGAGTGTGATGAATGTAGACGAGCGAATGTAGTCATGGTTACAGACTAATGCCAACTATTCCTTAGAAAGTGTAATTAATTAATATCCAATGCTCTTATCAGCTGATATATTTTATTATGATTCAATAACATAGAGCTAAATGTTGGCTAGTGAAATATTTGTATCAAATTTGCATATTTCTTGATGTATTCTCCGTGCATCGTATAACTGCATAAAGTAACTTCTATTTTGCCAATTTACATGAATGAAACAAGGTTTACTTCATCTGCGAGTTAAACTTTCCATACAGACTTATACAACGCTTAGTGTGGAGTTGATGAGAATTACATTTATGTAGTAGTTTCATCGTTCTTTAATCGCCTAATTATGTACCATCAGAAGCAGATGCAAAGATCAAATAAAAATACAAATGATGTAGTTGTGAATGTATCCTATATTAAACCAAACATCCTATGATATATGACAAATCAGTTCTAATCTGTTTAGAGACAGTTATTTAAGAAAGTTGCACTAGTGAATCTAAGTGTGAATAATAAGTATACAAAGGTGCTTAGAACGTAACCTTTCCAACGCACTAGTGCGAGTGAGATGAAAAGAGTAGTGTAAGGGAAATAGAGAACTACTCTTCCCTCATTGTGTAATTACGAGGGTCGTCCAGAAAGTAAAGAACGATTGCGCATCACGGACGGCGCAGTTCCCCCACCACCGCGGGAGTGGGCTTATTCTTTAGTCCAAACCTTCCGCTTCAGTTTGAGCTGTGTAGCGGTGCCGTGAGGTCACGTTTGCGTCTCTTGTGGAAGTTCAAAATGGCGGCGCCAATTGAAAATCCCGCCAAGTGTGAAGTCCGTAGTGTGATTCGGTTTCTGAATGCGCAGCATGTTCGACCCATAGAAATTTATAGGCAAATTAAGGCAGTGTACGGTGACAATGCGATGAACGAGTCATCGGTGAGAAAATGGTGCATTCAATTTACTGAAGGCAGAACTAGTGTACACGACGAGGAACGAAGTGGAAGGCCGTCACTCGTTACTGACGAGTTGACAGCGAAAGTTGACGAAAAAATTCAAGAAAACCGGCGTTTCACTTTGAGCGGCCTACTGGCAGTGGAACAAATGCCAGTAGACCGCTCAAAGTGAAACGCCGGTTTTCTTGAATTTTTTCGTCAACTTTCGCTGTCAACTCGTCAGTAACGAGTGACGGCCTTCCACTTCGTTCCTCGTCGTGTACACTAGTTCTGCCTTCAGTAAATTGAATGCACCATTTTCTCACCGATGACTCGTTCATCGCATTGTCACCGTACACTGCCTTAATTTGCCTATAAATTTCTATGGGTCGAACATGCTGCGCATTCAGAAACCGAATCACACTACGGACTTCACACTTGGCGGGATTTTCAATTGGCGCCGCCATTTTGAACTTCCACAAGAGAAGTAAACGTGACCCCACGGCACCACTACACAGCTCAAACTGAAGCGGAAGGTTTGGACTAAAGAATAAGCCCACTCCCGCGGTGGTGGGGGAACTGCGCCGTCCGTGATGCGCAATCGTTCTTTACTTTCTGGACGACCCTCGTAGATTAAAAAGTTGTCATGACAACCAGGGCATTAGGCCGCATGCTGTCGGCGCAATAGCAAGCTCCGCCCATTTTATGTCATTAGCTGCAGTGAACATTGGTATGGTTTGATTAACACCAACAAATCAAGCTTAGAACTATTAATTTGAATCATTATTTAGTATTCAAATAAAAATTTATCTGAATTTTTTTTACAAAAAAACAACAATCTATTAAAATGAATAACAATTTATTTGAATAACGCAAATAACACAATGAATAATAATGTAAATAATAAATAGCATTTACACAAACTTGTACAGTTTGTTACAGTTTTTTTAAAAACTAAATACTGTTGCGGAAATTAAACACACGACGGCGGAAGTTAGTCTCGTCCTTGAAGTAAGGCAGCTGAGTAGTGAAAAGATTCCCCTCTGCCGCTGGAACCCTATATGCGCTAAATATAACACGCAAGTCGTTTTCTACCCAATCCAATTATAATACAGATTATTTTGACAATATTAGGCTATGTATTGTACATTAAATATAGTAAACAATTAACGATATAAAAATATATTATATGTGTTTTTAAAATAAGGTGCAATATAGAATTTTAAAATATAACAGTCGAGAAAAAGTTAAAAGTAAATGGGTAGATATGACTATGAAACTTTACAATGATTTCTCAGTACTCAAAATCTCCTCATTTATCACTTTTGACATATTAAAACAAGTAAAATTTACATAATAATACAAATTTAATACAAAGTATAATCTAAAGAGCAAGTTTGGAATCAGCGTGACCATGTAAGATTCTAAATGTACGAAATTTTAACAGGAAAAATTTTAAAAATAATAAACTAGTAGATTCTGTTTTCAGAAATATCAATAACTTAGTTATCCTGGTTACATGGGACATGTCATGTGCTTCCACGTAATCTCATTACTAAACTTATAAACTCGGTTGCAAAGGCTGTTCTAGTTTAATATGGCGTTGCGTTAACAGAATTAACAATATCTTCGTTTTCCTGGTTACATAGGACATGTCATGTGCTTCCTTGTAATCTCATTACTAAACTTAGAAACTCAGTTGCAAAGGCTGTTCTAGTTTAATATGGCGTTGCGTTAACAGAATTAACAATAACTTCGTTATCCTGGTTACATGGGACATGTCATGTGCTTCCACGTAATCTCATTACTAAACTTAGAAACTCAGTTGCAAAGGCTGTTCTAGTTTAATATGGCGTTGCGTTAACAGATTTAACAATAACTTCGTTTTCCTGGTTACATGGGACATGTCATGTGCTTCCGCGTAATCTCATTACTAAACTTAGAGACTCAGTTGCAAAGGCTGTTCTAGTTTAATATGGCGTTGCGTTAACAGAATTAACAGTAACTTCGTTATCCTGGCCGCATGGGACATGTCATGTGCTTTCGTATAACCTTATTACCATATTTAGAAACCCAGCTGTAAAGGCAGTTCTAGTTTTATACTAAGGCGATATTATTGTTAACAATAACTTCACTATCCTGGTCGCAAGGAACAATGTCATGTTCTTCCTTGTAACCTTATTATTCTTATTTTTGTTCCTGTCATATCACTGAGACTGCACTACTTTGTCTAACTGATGACTTTTGACACATTATGGATATGAAGTAGTGTACAGAATTCTAACTCTAATTTCTCTGAAGCTTTTGACTGTGTAAATAATAAGTGCTGTTGGAAAAATAAGTGCATTAAGCTTTTTTAACAAGGATGTCAACTGGGTTAGATCTTATCTTTGTGATCGGTGGCAGTGTTTTCGTTTTGACAATACAATATCAGACTATATAACTGTTACATGTGGTGTTCCTTAAGGTTCAATCCTTGGACCCTTACTATTTTCCTTATACATCAGCGATATCGATTCTGAATACATTAACTTATATAATTTCTGTAGACATCATATGTATGCCTATGATGTACAAATTGATGCACATTCTGGTTTGAATAACTTACATTTAAATATAACTGATGTTAATGTGGATATGGACAGATTAGTGACCAAACCTAGTATAATAACCTACTGGAGGGTTTTCTCATGTATCGACTTTAATAGTATATCTCACCTACAAGTTAATGGAACCATAGTACCATACTACGACTAAGCTAAGAACTTACGAGTCACTTTTTTACAATAGCCTAACTCAGAACGATATTGTTGTTGACTTTTGTAAGACTTTTTTTTCCATTCTGCACTCACTAAAATGACATAAATATGTCCTACATAAACGTATAAAACTAATACTAACTAAGACCTTAGTTTTCCACACTTCTTTTATTGTAGCTCTGTTGTCAACGAGTGTAGCGTTGACTAATTAATGCTAAAATGTCAAAATTATTGTATTCAATTTGTTTTTAATCTTAGTAAATTCAATCAAATTACACAATTTTATGTTTAAATCCAATAATTAAACTAGCCGATATGATATTAATTAAAATAATCAAAACATTTCACTTTTTTCTACATAACTTCTTGTATAAATTCAAAAATATTTAGCTGATAGTTTTGAATTTATTTCCGAATGAAGTATACGGGAAGGTCAATTATCCTCGACAATGCTAAGAATTCCTAATCGTCACACTGTTAACTTACAATAAGTAATGCATTGTTACCGCTTGCCGTATCTGGAGACTCCTAGCCATTCCAAACAAACAATCCGTTGAACAATCTTCCAAATGGGTTTCGTGGCCACACTGAACGATTATTATGTTAATCAGATGACTGGAGAGGGTTAGGTGTAGCGTGCTGTTGTCGGATGGACAGAATTGTATGTATGTGTGGGTGTATATTGCTAAATTAATACTAACGTTTTTTACTTAATTACACTTTTCAGTTTATTTTTGAATTTTACTGTCTCCCAATAGAAATAGATATACTTATACATATATTTTATCTCTTATCAATTAACTAAATTAATGTGTTTTTCCTTTTATTTAAAATTTTGAAGCGTATTTTCTTGAATATAACAAACTTATTACCTAAATTAAATATCCTTGTCATAATTTATGGTCATTATTATTATAATTTTTTTCTTCATGCCTTTGGTATAGCTTAGTATTATTCTTTTCTTAAGATTAATTGTTAGAAAGGGCCTTGAGGACCTAAATTCTCTCATTTGAAAATCATTTTAATTTGCAAACAAAGATGGTTATTATTATTATTATTACAATACTTAGCTTAAACGTGGTTCTAATGTATAGTAAGTTGCGAGTACAGCATTATCAATAAATTATTTTTCCCGGTCGCATGGGACAATGTCAAGTCCTTCCGTGTATCCTTAATACTACACTAGGATAGAACGTTGAGATTATTCTCCGTCATCCACTCTAATGGAACTGTATGTCAATGATTGCTTCAAGAAAATGAAGACAATTATATGACATCAACTCAGTTCGCTGTAGTGTAATGGTGAGTAAGAAAACTCTCACCTATTTACACCTGATGAGACGAAACAACGTCGAAACAGCACACATGGAGACCATCTGGTCTACGTACCAATTGGCCACACCGAAAGGATGTTGGTACGTGGACCAGATGGTCTCCATGTGTGCTGTTTCGACGTTGTTTCGTCTCATCAGGTGTAAATAGGTGAGAGTTTTCTTACTCACCATTACACTACAGCGAACTGAGTTGATGTCATATAATTGTCTTCATTTTCTTGAAGCAATCATTGACATACAGTTCCATTAGAGTGGATGACGGAGAATAATCTCAACGTTCTATAAACTTACTCCACTACTAAGATCTTCGGACTAACAAATAGTCCATCTCGATTACTACACTAGGAAACTCAGCTCCAACTGTTGATCATCTTTCTGAATAATTTCTATTCATTTCATATTTGTGTACAAATATTCTAGGTACTGAACATTAATTCCTGAAAGTATCTACAATGTTACACTTTAAGTAAAGTATTGTACATAAACATTCTTAATCAAATTTAATAATTATTCAAGCTTTAGAAGAGTTCTTCAGCCTAAACGTCTTAAACAAAACATTCCTTGATAATGTTCTTTATTGATTAATTTTGAACTAGTACAAAAATAAGTAGATTTTGCTCATAGTATCATCCGTTGTAGGAATATTATGATGGATCTCATTAAAATTGTGACTTTTAAAATTACGTTCTTATGAAATATGTAATTAAAAAATTTTATTTATTACAGCTAAAAGTAGCAATGTATCCAACTATTTCAAACAAATTACTATAAAACTATTTATATGTAGATACGTATGTTTCATTATTATTAAAACAAATAAATATAAACGATACATCATTAAATAACTGTACAAATAGAAAAAAGGGGGTTCATTAATTAGAAGAAATAATTTACGATATAAGGCCAGACACCAAAAACTTTCTTGACAAAAAAAGTACGTTAAATTGGTGCCAATTTAGAAAATTAATATTGTTTTTGGTGATATAAATAATTTAAAGATATAGACAAACTTAATATATAGCTTAAAAATATTAAATATTTTACAAAACTTTGTCCTTAATGTTTTTTCATCAGATAATACAGTAATGTCAGTACTTAAGTAACACAAGAAGTGTGGGGAACAACCCTCAGCTAGACTAGAGGGGAGGGGTGAAGAGTTTATGGGAAAAACAAACACGACCGACTGTTAAGGGTGGCAAGAAATCACCTCGCATGATAATTACTACCAATTAGCTTCCAGCTTTTTCTTTGCCTAAAGAACTGTCAGGACTTCCTGACGTGCACGAAATGGCGCTAACAATTAAATATACTTCCGATACTAATAAAACTACCATTCTAAATAATATTATATATCATCAATAATATTCTATATTAAATTGAAATATTGCATTTAAATATTATAGAATTAAAAATTTTGTAATAATGACCAACTCATAGATTAATAAAACATTAATTCCTGTTAGATTTATTTAAACAAACATTTAAATATATTTTTAGAGGATACATTGGAAATATTATTGAATTATTAGATCCCTTTTTGCAAAATGATAAATTGGTTACTTAATTAGCATATAATAATAATAATAATAATAATAATATCTTTATTTCTCTTTTTTTTCTTTTACATAACTTACACATTACATAAATTCCCACAATACCAGACTGACCTTGAAATCACATTTACACCTCTGTATACATGAGAACAAATATGTGCACATATATGTACAGAATTCAATAATGTTTTAGCATATTAATTAAAGAGAAACCTCCCAGGCTATGCCTGATTGGAGCATACATTAAATTATACATTTACAAAAATATAGCAGCAGCAGAACATTTAAATTACTATAAATACATAAAATCATTAATTAAAGAAATGCCTAAACTATCTACTTTTATACACTTATTTAAATTTACAATAATCTTCAAAAAACACAATAATAACAAGTACATTATATAAAACTTTACAATGTCAGAAGAGTTGAGACAGAGCAACTATTATGACGTAGCAAAACAACAATGTCATACGAAAAAGTGTATTAAATTATTAATAAAAGTTACAAATTTATTTTTTGTTTTCTTATATATATATATATATATATATATATATATATATATATATATATATATATATATATATATATATATATATTGTAATATAAAGTTAAAATTAGGGCTACTTACGTATTTTAGGTTGTAATAAAATTAAACTGAGTACCCTTATATTTATTTTTATTAAAAACTCATTACACTTTTTTTATATTACACAGTTTTTAATAAAAATAAATATAAGGGTACTCAGTTTAATTTTATTACAACCTAATATATATATATATATATATATATATATATATATGTTTTTTAATTATTTCTTAGGATTGTGTAGACTTACTCTATCAAAATATATGAAGAGGCTGCAGTAATGAAATTAATGACATTCAGATAAATCACGCTTCTGAAACTTGAAAGGTGTGATAAACAATCCCAATTATGGTGTGAAATTTACTAAACTAACTAACACAAACCCGATAAATCATAGATAATATTAAATAGTAATAAAATTATACAACTTGAGGTACTTTCTTTTTGGACTCAAACATTCGTCCTCACGTATCGACCCTCTTTGTTTTATCATTATCGTGCTTTAATGTCAGACCTGCCTGTAATGATGGATAGGGGTGAATGACCTCAGGACACGCCATCTCCCTTGTAACAATGTCTCCCAATTTGAATTACGTCTTCCACAATACGCTAAACTTTTGTAAGATTCTAGATATACAATACAAAATTTAGAATGACAAAATATACGTTGATTATTAATTTTCATACATATTTACTTAATTTTTATTGGCAATGTTTTAGTGTCATCAAACTAATAGATGTAACATTAATTAAGAATTGTAATACAGCAGTTTAAGGTTGATTTGGTTAATAGTTAAAATGTAAGGGATTTTATTTTGTATTCAAGTGATAAATGAAACAAATTTAAGTAAATATTGATTAGTATTTCACTATTTAATCTTGTTGTGGTATTTCATTATTTTCAACACCGATCGTTTTATTGGAACATCACCTTACGGTAAATTAATAAGTTTATATAACATCATTTAAAGAAAAAGTATTACTACACTATTTTAAAAGTGTATTCAATTTATTAAATCGCTCAACTTGACTTCAAAACGCTCCTACAGGAAGTGTTGGAGCTGTGAAGATGTTCAAAATGCTATGACCAATGACGTGAGGTCCGTGAGGATATTAGCCATCCAAAACCATAGCAAAGTCTTCTTTTCTCCTAAGTTTTTTACCTGCACCTTTCTGATATCTTACTTGTTTGAATATGTAAGTGCATGTGAAAGATAACATTGTATGAACAAGGGTTTCTTATTGTTTATATATGCCAACACATTTATTACTTGTTTATATATTGTTACTAGCTGTACCCGCCCGCTTCACCAGTCATAATATTGAGTTTTGATTGTATCATTGAAATATGCAGCAACCTTTCAGTTTACACAATATCCAATTTAAACAGTTTTGTGTAGTTAACCACTGTACTCAATTATTTTTAATTTTGAAAGTTTTGCCTACCACAATTTTATTCTATTTGTTTTTGTTCAACAGCTGTTAATCAAATAAATCAATCACTTAGTATAGTTTCCCAAGAAATCAAAACATAAAAATATAAACAGTATAATTTTGACATATTTAAAACCCACAGCTGATATTCTTTTTATATTTGACTTATTATACCTTCATGCATCCTGCTATTTGATTAACATCGAAACTTTAGAAGTCCAAGGGATGGAGCCCTGAGGGATTAAAGAAACGGGAATAGGACAGAAACCTTCCCTGGGGTATATAGAACAACTTCCCCAGGTTTCATGGCGATCGGCTGGACGGTTTGGTAGCTCATAAAGGATAGACAAACAAACATACATTGGATTTTATATATATAGATAAATTACTATAATCAGTGACTCTTGGCAACACCACGTGGGAAAGCTTCGATAAAATACCATTAAATGTGCCCATGTAGGGTGGGAAGATTCATTAAACCAAAATCACCCCTTATTCTCTTTTCCTACACACTGTCATCTAGAACTGTCGTTGGTACTAGGCCCCATCAGATTAATTTGTTACATGTTGTCACACTTCTGCGTTCATCTTCCTTTATTTACATTTCATCGGCATCTTACTTAATTAATAATACAAAGAGTAATTTTGCGATGTTAATTTAATTTATAAGTCTTGTTACGATACATTTGTTTATATAATTTCATATATTGCGTACTACTAATGTCTTTAAAATAATGATATTTATGGTGGAAAGTGAGTAATTTTCATATTAGAATATTAGTTATTTGCTCAGTACTTATTTTCAAATTCCTGAGAAGATTAAGCGAAAAGAAATGTATTTAACGTGGTTTGTAATAGAGTGGTTTATAGTATTAGACCATCCAATTTGCTTATGTAAGATAGTGCATAATGGTTTACTAATTAAAGTTGAAGTACATTAATGCCACTTTCGTTGATTTTTTTTGGATTTGGAATAAACAAAACTACCATTATACAATCCAAGATGTAAGGCCTTAATATATGTATTAATATATTATTTTTCTTAATGTATACTTATTTTTGAATATTCTAAAAAATGAGGTACTAAGAACATAAAAATACATGTTACCAGAACACAAAAAAAAACTTGTTCAAGAGAATATGTGTGCACTGGAAGGCGAAAAAGCTGTGAGGGTTGATTTGTTGTCATGTAAAACACCACAGCTTCGAATTTTGTTGTTAGGTCGTTAGTTTCCTTTATGGGCGATTGTTCGTGGTTATCGCCATAAAACCGCGTTCTCTTTAAGTATATAGCACAGTTTCGTTTAACAGCTGACTCTTATAAGGCTGTGGAGAAACAATAAATACTATGTTATTGTCGGGTCCTTCATTTTTATTACTTCGTTAAAAGAAATACTAAGACCGATATTCCATCGGTTATTTGTCTGATTTATTGTACATCCTCCACTTTTGGATCTTATATGGCGTCTAAGCCAGGGATACTCACTACGCGGCCCTTAACACAATTTTTGCGTGGCCCTTGAAATTTTTTAGAACTGCAATGATTTATTAAATTGACAACCACTTTGGTATTTTTATAAGCCAACAAACATTGTTTATAATGGTTCGTTGTTGTCAAAATGCACTAAATACTAAATTAATAGCAGAGACAGACGAAATGCAAGCTCGAAAATATACGAAAAAACTGTTTGTATATGTATTTGCGACCCTTAGATTATTTAGAGAAAAATAATGAGGCTCTTCATGAAATCCTAGTGAGGGACCCTGGTCTAAGCTGTTCTCCTCAAATAGGTAGTAGTATACATTACAGTCAAATATAAAAAGAAACAATTTTAAATCCTCCGTGTAGAGTATTATTATTCCTAACCTAACTTTATTTTGAATAATTCTAAACTCATATATAGGATTCGGACAGCAAAAAATAGTTGTTCATATTTTAATTTTCTCGGTTTCTCTTTTTCCATTTTATACATAATACATAAAGTTTCTATAGCTATTTAATTTTTAATTATTAATAACGTAATATTTTGCACGTTACCTTTATGGATTGCCAATGTTGTATAAAAACTGCGTGCCAAAAGTATATGTTAGCTCAAATTGCATTCTTTGTAATATACTTATTATCTTGAATCCAGCAGTCACACTAAAATTGCTATTCTCTTTTAAATATTGTCTTAATTAGTTGGCATCGTAGTTGGTTAAAGCACAGCTTCATAAGCTAAAGGTTCTCAGTTCGATTCCTATTAAAGTAATTAAAAATTTTCTTAGGGATCAGCTGATAACCACTGGCGGTTTATTTTTCATTGGGCTTCGTATATGTAAGATTTAGTTAAAGTAATCCATAATTAATGACACTTTCTAAGGAATATTTGGCCTTAGTTTGTAACAATGACTAAATTTGCTCATCCATACTCATAACTATAATTATACATTTTTATTCGCCCATACCCTGACGATCGGCGTCTTAAGAAGAGATAGAAAATAAAATAAAATGTAGTAGTTTTTAACAAAATATTTTACAGTTTAACATATGACATTTATAATATGTACATTCATTGAAATTTGTTTTTTGAATGAAATGAATTTGAATGTAATTTATTTAAGTATGTACATTC
>JAQJVL010000534.1:355071-475071 GCA_035578905.1 Stictocephala bisonia | reverse complement strand
ACACTCAACATCTGTACAGATTTCTTCATGCCCATTGATACTCATTAGAGCAGTTACTGGAAGTATGTCAAGCCAAACCTTACTGCATCAGTTCTTCCACAACTGTTTTTTTAGAAGAAGCAATAGTGCCAATACAGCTGTTTACTTATACTGAGATGTAACATAGTTCAGTTATATCATAGAAATAGTAGTTTCCGAAGACATCAAGTTACTCACAGTTAGCACTATGTAAATATGTCGTGAACGAATTGTTTGACTTGACATACTTCCAGTAACTGATAATTCTCAAATCAGAATCAATGGGCACGTTTTAGCAAAAATAACAGTATTTTGGTATTTATGAACCTTACTAAATAAAAACACTATATAAACTATAGAATTACATGTTTTAACCATTACTTATCAAAAGCTGTTGTATGTAACACATATACTAGAAGATATCAGAGGATAACATATCTGTAGATGTTTCAAAGTTAATAATATAAACAATGTTTTTAAAAGCCCAGTTTCAGTGGTGTCATACAATAAAAGTGACAAAAATAGCTGATATAATTAGAACAGTTTACAAAATCACTTGGATAGATAATTGGAACTGTCTATGCCACAATATTATGACCTTACTGTAGAATAAGATTATGGAATTCTTTCGGTCGTTTTATAATTGAGAATTCTTAAGAATTCTAAGGGACCGTTGAATGATAAAGTGTTGTACAAAGAATGTGTATTACGTATTGTAAAAAAAGTCACCTGATATAATAGTTTAAATAATTATACATGCATTTTAACTACTTCTATAACTATTAGTCATTCTGAATTACTTGCTTTATGAAACACTCAAAGCATTGGACATCTCCATATATTATCTACATATCATGAACAATCCAATGCTAATAAATAACTTTCAAACAACAGTTACTTATTGCAAGGTAGAATTGAGAAGATTTAATTTAACATTAGTAACATCGTTACTATCATGCTTTGATAGACTATGTTTCAGTTTATATGTTTATATAAAGGGTTATGATGAAAAATATTTATTAATGACAATTGTAGACTAATTTTTACTCACCTTTAACGTACAAAAACATCATAATATAAGCTTAAATTCTTCAGTGTAGGCAAAATTCTAGATTAGTTTAAATAATACTTGCCAGGTATCCACAGATTTCAAGAGACTTTATGGAAGACTTAATATGAACAAAAATAAAGCACCGCCTCACGACCATAAATATGAATAAGTAACCATAAAAGAAACGAACGTCTTCGCAGCGAAACTTGGGGCTGTACTGTTTTGTCTGACAGTAAATTTAACTTCAAAACTTCTTACTTATATTGAGGAACTCCAGGGTTTCTTTCGTGTTAAAAATGACAGTTTTTAATTCAAAATATATTTTGTAAATGATATTTTTTTTTCACTAAGACACACTTTCTTTTTGTTTAACGCATATATTATAGTATTATATAGTGATGACATTAGGCTACGGAGAAATATTAATTGATAAGTGATTTTACAATAAAGAATTAAATTCAATTCAAAATCATTTATTATTTATTAAATTGATATTATATTGCAGTGTTTTTTTTAATCTCACTAGCATATAGCTGTTTGAGAGATCAACTAATTTTATCATAATGAAATATCTTTAATATATGAGTAATCTTAAAGTAACTAAAAAAAATTAATAAATAAATAAGCAAATCAACAAACGCGAAGGAAACCAAGCAACGTTTGTTATTTATTATAAAACTATTTTTTTTATATCAGTAATCCTAATTTTTATTTTATTTTTGAATTTATGTCAGTTAATTGTTTGATTGTTTAAAACATCCTTCTGGATCACGACTGGGAACGATTCCACAGTCGTAAGTGTCTTCCCAACAGTTAGTTTTGAATCCTATACCTCTGTGGGATTGTTGCTGTCCAACGAGTAAACAAAACAAAACCTGTCTCTTCTAAGCATAAGAGGGGAACTCTGTTTTACTTGGACACATTCTTTTAGCATCTCCCCCACTAAAAGTCTTATGAAATTTAACATTTTGTATACCTTATGATACTTTCAGTGATTTGAGGCTTTCGAGTACATTTTACAAGCATTTTTCAATCTCAAAGAGCTCCTAAGGTCAACCAAAATCTGAAAGATACATTGAAATTTGTAAACGTACAACAACCTCACAATCGAGTTGACTTACTCGCACCGAGCTAACTTATCTAACTACGTAACTGGTATCGACTCCACTATCTCTGTCCCAAACAACCTCATAATCGAGTTGACTTACTCGCACCAAGCTAACTTACCTAACTACGTAACTGGTGTCCACTCCACTAGCCCTGTCCCAAACAACCTCATAATCGAGTTGACTTACTCGCACCGAGCTAACTTACCTAACTACGTAACTGGTGTCAACTCCACTATCCCTGTCCCAAACAACCTCATAATCGAGTTGACTTACTCGCACCGATCTAACTTTACCTAAATACATAACTGGTGTCGACTCCACTATCCCTGTCCCAAACAACCTCACAATCGAGTTGACTTACTCGCACTGATCTAACTTACCTAACTACGTAACTGGTATCGACTCCACTATCCCTGTCCCAAACAACCTCATAATCGAGTTGACTTACTCGCACCGAGCTAACTACCTAACTACGTAACTGGTATCGACTCCACTATCCCTGTCCCAAACAATGAAGCAAACAACCATCTAACTGTGGCGCCATTCATTGAAAATAAAAGGTAATGAAATTGTAACCTTTCGGCCGCGCCAGGCAAGCTCAGGGTGTTGGGGTGGTTCTTCGGTGGCAGGTATTGTGGGGCTGGAGGCATAAGTCCAAACTTTCCTAGTAGCACTTGGTATGGCAATTTAGTAACTCAAAAATTTCTTGAAATTGTAAATAAAAAAATAAATTGGAGAATAAAATTTTGAAGGTATCAAACAATCTATGTGCTCTTGAATAACACCAACCCACGAATTAAGAACAAAGAAATTAATTGGTAAGTCAGATTCGTCTCTGGTAAAAGAAGTTAGACGCTTCAATTATGAGAACTAGAAATTTTATTACCTTTATAACATATACTAAGGTCACCTGATTTCAACTACTTCTGTATATTTCTATTTATAATCTAAGATCCTGATCTGTATAAGTTTGAACATAAAATTTCTGGCCAGAACACATAACATAAATATTCCTTACAAGATAACATTAATTACAAGATCATAAAAGATACTGAATATTTCCCACTAATTAATAAGGACTCCTATCACAACAAATAACACTAATAACATATTTTCTCTTAAATGGAGAGAGAGTCTTTGGAAGTTTCCACTATCGCACTTGGACGCAGCTGTAGCACTGAGTGTTCCGCAATAAGTTCCAATTTGGAAATAGGTTCTATTAAAAAAGTCACTCACCAAAGTGAAGTTCAAATACCAGCCAGTACCCACACAGTGGAACGGAAGTGGCTCGCTCAAATAGCAAGGTGTTGCAGCGTAGGCTCCACCGTCCTGGTTCGGGAATCCCAAACCCTGGGGTCCAATGTAAGAGCGCTCCAGCGAATATGTCCAATGTCAGATTGGCACAAATGCCAGAATGGTCCGTAGTGGCAGCACACCCAAACGAAAGAACCCTATAATACCCAATGTGTAGTATGCTAGTTTCTTAATTAATTAGATATCTATCAAATTATATAATCACAATAAAACAATAACATAATAAACAATTGGCAGCACCAAATACAATGATCTTTACACAAAATGTTAAGTTTAAAGTTTCAACATTTTAAATATGATTTTAGGCTATTAATCAAATTATATATCTTCATTCAATTAGCATAGAATTATCAAGGAAGTTACTCAGAATATTATGATGGAATATTATTAGTCAAGAATGTCATGGTTATTCAGTAAGTTATTTGGATTTGACTTCCGTAAGAAATGGACATAACTACTCATTTGAATAATTTGAAGTATGCGACAGATTTCTAATTCACTTCCCGAGTACAAACAAACAAAGTTTTAATAGCTGAAAATACTATTGTGCTCACTCAGCAGGAAATACTTTCCCTTGCAACATAACAATCTGTTCATAAAATAGTATTTTATGCATTTGTAAACAATGACTAAGTCAAACTAAACATGAATTATAGTTATAATCTTTATACATCTTCTACATATATTTTGTCCAATTCCAATATTTAGTTTTCTGTTCATAACTACTGAACTAATACATTAGTTTAAAAGTTTGACAATTAAATAAATTTTACTAACTACAATATTTACTATAATACTCTCACATTTACATTTATCTGAGATCCTAAACTCTATGAAATAATCGTAATACAATTGTATTACCTTTATTAAGCAGTAATATAACAATACTTAGTTTCTTGAACAGAAATAATATTATTATAAAATATAGCATCAGTTAAATGAATCAGGTGATCTGCTGTGGTAAACAATTGGTTAAGCCACAGCTAGCGAGATATCAGCTGTCCTGGCTCTGGTGACTAGATTTACCCATGAGCGGCAAAATGGCGGACAGGATTAACATTAACTGGTTGCGATAGGATAAATCCTTTCACAATAGACTTCAGCTGTACAAAATATTTAGTGACACACTCTACGTCTAAAAATTAATATAACCAATAAACATACAAATCACCTAACAATATATAATTGCTACGTTAACATTTACCTGACATTAAATAACAGGTTTCAATCTCAATCCTGCAAACATTAACTTGCGAGAGGATTACTTTTGAAGTAACCAAGATTCTACGTGAATTTATATTTATTACATTGAATTCTAAATTCTCGTTTATACTTTATACTCTTTCATACTTATACATTTTCATTTATGCTTATACATTTATGCTCTCCTTTAAATTTATACATTTCTATAGGCACTAGCCTGTGTAGAATTAATTTAAGGTAATAAAATTTCGTTTTAAATATGAGGCAAGATGAAATAGTTTTAAATGAAAGTGAATTGACTAATTATCAAACAGTTAAGTCTGTTGCCATACCTCTTCACACAGTAAAGTGTAATAAAATCCTCCAATGGAGATCCGAGGGTTCCCAGACGATGAGCAGACTCAAGTTTCCGTGCCGTCACCGCAGTCTTGAAGCGTTCTGTCCTCCAACAAGATAGCGCCGAGAAAGTTCGACCGATATGGCCTCGCTCAAAGTTCAAGTTGTCAGACAAGGATGGACAACTGGACAAACTCAAATCACCTGAACAAACTGCTTGTTCCGTATGCGGCATCAAAATATATGAATTTAGATTTTGACAATTATACTTAGGCCCTTACTTTAAGTGTAATTACCACTCTGATAATATAAATAACTATCTGTAGCATTTTGGGAACATTTCTTTAAATTTTTAGAATTTATTGGCGAGTTTTATGTTCAACCTGGCATTTTGAAAACGCCCACAGTTAGAAATTGTTTGCTTCATTGTTAAAGGGCCCACGCCATAAACCATGAATACATCATCAACAAGATGGCGGGCGACAATTGATGAAGTAGCAGCTCTCAGAGGGAAAAGAAGTGTAAATTTGGTAAAGCTGTCTACAACTACTAAAAGGTACTTGAATCCTTTAGATGATCTTGGGAAAGATCCCATGAGATCAGCGCTCAGCGTTATCCAAGGCTGGTCTGCACCTCTTCGATTTCCAAGGAATCCAGAAGGTTTGTCTTGGTCGTACTTAGTCCTTTGGCAAATCTGACAGTTCTTGATATATTTGGCTATGTCCTGCCTCATCTTTGGCCAGTAGAACAGACGTTGAATCCTCTTGAAAGTCTTGTAGACTCCCAGGTGGCCCGCTGTTGTAGCATCATGGTTATCTTGAAGCAACTTCAATCTTCTCTCCTTCGGCACCACTTCTTTCCAGCAGGTTCCTTCATCCCCGGTATCACCTTTGTCTAACACAAGCTTCCACAGAACTCCCTTCTCAACTCTCCAAAGCGAGTACTTGTCCGGGGTCTCCTGTACTGTATTGACCATTTTCCTGTACCATTTATCTTGTATTTCATCTACTTGATCAATTTGACAAACTGGGTCTACTTGAACATCTTCCTCTCCGTGAGGTAGTCTGGATAACATGTCGGGAACGACATGTTCTTTCCCTTTCCTATGAACCAATTTGAAATCATAGGGCTGTAGCCGTAATGCCCATCTTGCCAAACGTCCCTGTGGATCTTTAAGATTAAATAACCAAAGCAAGCTATAATGATCCGTGATCACTGTAAAATTTGTTGCCTCCACATAAGGGCGAAATCGTACAATGGCGCCCAACGTGTGAAAGGCCCCCTGTTCTGCTTATCAACTTTTAGTTAATTAAGGTCTGATTAATCAATTTTCAGCTAATATTAGAGAGATTTCTTCAAAAAAAAAAAAAAAAAAAAAAAACTTGAATTATGTTGTGCTAGGCTTAGCATGTCAATATATAGTATGTCTATGGATGGACATCATTATTAAAGTACTTTCAGTGTCTTATGTTATTTGTATATGGTGTGATTGTGTATAATGTGTTTATGTGTTTCTACTTGTACATTTACGGTAACCTACAGGAATTTTATTTGAGCTTCTTGTTTTCTCTTACGAAGCTTTTCTATTGAAACATTGGCATCCTATTTCAAGTGTACTACACTTTAGCGACATTTCAAAAAATTTTGTCAAAAGTTGGATGAAATTTTCTTTTTCCCTGTGGAATTTGGTATCAAGCGTCAACATGAACGCCTATCATTTACGCAAATCTGAAATTCAATATGAACTGAAGATAAGGGGTCAGGTGACAACAGGCACAGCTGAAGACTTAAGGAAGAGGTTATTTAAAAGTTTTCGAGAAAATATAACTATAGTATAAGCAGTTATTGACGAGCTTTCTGTTGAGGAAGAACTGCAAGAATGTGACGAGAAATTTAAAGATTTACTTTCCTTGGTCGAAGAATATGAGGGTGATTACGTGGACCCTGAGTTTCAACGAATTCAAGCTAGATTGTGGCACAATTATTTGAGAATTGAGCGCATTCCAATGGCAAATTCTGATGATGAAGAACTTAAACTGAAGTATGAGCATCTGCTCTCCAAAGCAAAGGCTTTATTTGATAAATTCAAAGATGGGGGAGAGACAGAAACTCTTAAGAAAGCTATTAAGACAAAAACCGAAAACAGTCGGGTTACCGAAGAAGATAAAATGAATTTTATCTTCTTCCAACCAACCTGGATCATCAACTAGCCAATTGCCTCCTACGATTACACACCCAGCACCTATTGAAGATCACCAGCCTCCACAGCAAGGCATTCAATCAAAGCCAAGTGAACTTGTCATACCCTCAACTTCATCGGTCCCGCCGGAGTTACCTACAGTACCAAAGATGGCTTTAAGAGATAGTGGCCTAGCACCATCCTCTTTTGCAATGCAAGCACGCAATAAATCCGTACCTGTGTACAAGTGGGGCTTAAAATATGATGGACAGAGCCAAAGCATAGGAGGATTTCTACAACGAGTAGAGGAACTGCGAAGAGCCAGAGGAGTTACATCGGAAGACATGTTTGACTCAGCCATCGACTTATTTTCAGGTGCTGCCCTTGTATGGTATCGTTCTACAACTGGAAGAGTAGCTACGTGGGAATCTTTATGCAGCGAAATGAAAATCGTTTTCCAAGCCCCTGATCACGACATCCGTCTACAACAAGAAATTTTCAACCGTGTTCAACACGAAACGGAATCTATTGACCTTTTCATTGCGGCGATGGAAGGTTTGTACAGCCGATTAGCAGTGTATGTTCCCGAAGAAGTTCGTTTGAAACAAATATTCCACAATATAAAGCCCCAACTTCAAGATCGTCTTGCCTTGTTTGACGTGACATCTTTAGAGCAATTGCAGCTTTTAGGAAGAAAGGCAGAAGCAGGTCACTATCGATCTACTGCATCAAGGGAAATTTCAAGGAACTTAAGTGTGTTAGAACCAGATTTGGCTTATGAACCAGCACGTCGTAGGACTACCAACGTAGCCAGTATGCAACTAGTCCCAAAGAAGGATATTAGAGCTGTATGTTGGAATTGTGGAGAAACAGGTCATCGACATAAGACTTGTCGGAGGGAAAGACAAAAATTTTGTTTTGGTTGCGGTGCTCCTAATGTGTACAGAAATCAATGCAAATCTTGTGCAAACTGGTCAAATCGCTGTATGAATCCAAAAAACGAGTAAGGCTGGAGGGCGACAAGGTAGATTGTGTTGACCCTCCTAAAACCAATGATCAACCACCACCATCGGTAAACTACGTATTTGCAAAAGAAAGAGAAGACTTGAGACCATATATGAATGTCAGGATTTTTGGGAAGCCTTTTCTATCTTTACTGGACTCAGGTGCATCTCAGACTGTAATAGGCGAGGAAGCGTTATGGATCTTGGATAGGTTTCCAGCTAAATTGAATCCTACATGGAATCGCTTTATTGAAACTGCAGATGGGAAAAGACATGTAATCACAGGATTCGTAAATTTACCTGTAACTCTTGAAGGCAGGACGAAATCTTTGCAAGCTATAGTGGTGCCGACACTTAAGCAAAAAATAATACTTGGCATTGATTTCTGGGATGCTATGAATATTGTAGCGGATATTCATGGACGAACGTGGGAGTTTTCTACAAACAAGAATCATGTTTATTCCCTTGTAGCTAAAGAAGGAATACGTTCAAAAAATAACCTTTCTGAAGAAGACAAAAAACGATTGGACATAGTGATCGACAAGCATTTTCCTGATGAAGAGGACAATAGTTTAGGAAGAACAGATCTTGTCACGCACACAATTAATACTGGTGATGCTAAACCAATCAAGCAAAGGTACTATACTATGTCTCCTGCCAGGCAGAAGCTAGTAGAAAAGGAGCTGGATAAAATGTTGGAATTAAAAGTAGTGGAACCATCTCGAAGCCCATGGTCTTCGCCAATTGTGCTTTTAGATAAACCCGATGGAACACACAGATTTTGTGTGAACTTTAAGGCCTTGAATGCTGTGACTAAACCCGATGCATACCCTCTCCCAAAGGTCACCCATATCTTAGACAGACTTAGAGACGCTCGCTATTTATCCTCATTAGATATCAAATCAGCTTTTTGGCAGATCCCACTTGACCCATCGTCTAAAGAAAAGACTGCATTCACTGTACCCGGTCGTGGTCTTTACCATTTTAATTCTATGCCATTTGGACTCCACAACGCCCCGGCGACATGGCAAAGATTTATAGACAATGTGTTGGGCCCTGAACTTGAGATAAACGTATTTGTATATCTGGATGATATCGTAATTGTGAATTCAGACTTTGAGAGCCACCTCATTATCTTGGACAAGGTACTAAAAAGATTAAAGGACGCTAAATTGACACTTAACAAGGGAAAATGCCAATTTTGTCGCCAGGAACTTAAATATCTTGGATATATGGTTGACGAAAGAGGACTTAGGGTTGACCCTGAGAAGGTGGAAGCAATTATAAA
Source organism: Stictocephala bisonia (assembly GCA_035578905.1). Lineage (NCBI taxonomy): Eukaryota > Metazoa > Arthropoda > Insecta > Hemiptera > Membracidae > Stictocephala > Stictocephala bisonia. Next base: position 465,569 of record JAQJVL010000534.1, on the reverse strand, counting down.
GATACCATTGCCAAGGAGCGTCAAAGAAGTGAGGCAGTTTGTAGGTACAGCAAGTTGGTACCGCCGCTTTTTCCCAGACTTTTCAACCAAACTGTATCCATTGACCAGCATGTTAAAGAAAGGAAAGAAATTTTGTTGGTCTGAAGAATGCCATGAAGCTTTTGAGTATATAAGAAGCTGTCTTATAAAATCACCGATCCTTTCTTGTCCCAACTTTGACAAGCCTTTCACCATAGCATGTGATGCATCCGGAGTAGGTTTAGGTGCGGTCCTCACCCAGGAATCAGACAAAGGAGAAGTGGTCATAGCTTACGCTAGCAGGACTCTTACAAGAGGTGAACAAAAATTCTCGGCCACAGAACGAGAATGTTTAGCGGTCATTTGGGCCATTGAACGATTTCGCCCTTATGTGGAGGCAACAAATTTTACAGTAATCACGGATCATTATAGCTTGCTTTGGTTATTTAATCTTAAAGATCCACAGGGACGTTTGGCAAGATGGGCATTACGGCTACAGCCCTATGATTTCAAATTGGTTCATAGGAAAGGGAAAGAACATGTCGTTCCCGACATGTTATCCAGACTACCTCACGGAGAGGAAGATGTTCAAGTAGACCCAGTTTGTCAAATTGATCAAGTAGATGAAATACAAGATAAATGGTACAGGAAAATGGTCAATACAGTACAGGAGACCCCGGACAAGTACTCGCTTTGGAGAGTTGAGAAGGGAGTTCTGTGGAAGCTTGTGTTAGACAAAGGTGATACCGGGGATGAAGGAACCTGCTGGAAAGAAGTGGTGCCGAAGGAGAGAAGATTGAAGTTGCTTCAAGATAACCATGATGCTACAACAGCGGGCCACCTGGGAGTCTACAAGACTTTCAAGAGGATTCAACGTCTGTTCTACTGGCCAAAGATGAGGCAGGACATAGCCAAATATATCAAGAACTGTCAGATTTGCCAAAGGACTAAGTACGACCAAGACAAACCTTCTGGATTCCTTGGAAATCGAAGAGGTGCAGACCAGCCTTGGATAACGCTGAGCGCTGATCTCATGGGATCTTTCCCAAGATCATCTAAAGGATTCAAGTACCTTTTAGTAGTTGTAGACAGCTTTACCAAATTTACACTTCTTTTCCCTCTGAGAGCTGCTACTTCATCAATTGTCGCCCGCCATCTTGTTGATGATGTATTCATGGTTTATGGCGTGGGCCCTTTAACAATGAAGCAAACAATTTCTAACTGTGGGCGTTTTCAAAATGCCAGGTTGAACATAAAACTCGCCAATAAATTCTAAAAATTTAAAGAAATGTTCCCAAAATGCTACAGATAGTTATTTATATTATCAGAGTGGTAATTACACTTAAAGTAAGGGCCTAAGTATAATTGTCAAAATCTAAATTCATATATTTTGATGCCGCATACGGAACAAGCAGTTTGTTCAGGTGATTTGAGTTTGTCCAGTTGTCCATCCTTGTCTGACAACTTGAACTTTGAGCGAGGCCATATCGGTCGAACTTTCTCGGCGCTATCTTGTTGGAGGACAGAACGCTTCAAGACTGCGGTGACGGCACGGAAACTTGAGTCTGCTCATCGTCTGGGAACCCTCGGATCTCCATTGGAGGATTTTATTACACTTTACTGTGTGAAGAGGTATGGCAACAGACTTAACTGTTTGATAATTAGTCAATTCACTTTCATTTAAAACTATTTCATCTTGCCTCATATTTAAAACGAAATTTTATTACCTTAAATTAATTCTACACAGGCTAGTGCCTATAGAAATGTATAAATTTAAAGGAGAGCATAAATGTATAAGCATAAATGAAAATGTATAAGTATGAAAGAGTATAAAGTATAAACGAGAATTTAGAATTCAATGTAATAAATATAAATTCACGTAGAATCTTGGTTACTTCAAAAGTAATCCTCTCGCAAGTTAATGTTTGCAGGATTGAGATTGAAACCTGTTATTTAATGTCAGGTAAATGTTAACGTAGCAATTATATATTGTTAGGTGATTTGTATGTTTATTGGTTATATTAATTTTTAGACGTAGAGTGTGTCACTAAATATTTTGTACAGCTGAAGTCTATTGTGAAAGGATTTATCCTATCGCAACCAGTTAATGTTAATCCTGTCCGCCATTTTGCCGCTCATGGGTAAATCTAGTCACCAGAGCCAGGACAGCTGATATCTCGCTAGCTGTGGCTTAACCAATTGTTTACCACAGCAGATCACCTGATTCATTTAACTGATGCTATATTTTATAATAATATTATTTCTGTTCAAGAAACTAAGTATTGTTATATTACTGCTTAATAAAGGTAATACAATTGTATTACGATTATTTCATAGAGTTTAGGATCTCAGATAAATGTAAATGTGAGAGTATTATAGTAAATATTGTAGTTAGTAAAATTTATTTAATTGTCAAACTTTTAAACTAATGTATTAGTTCAGTAGTTATGAACAGAAAACTAAATATTGGAATTGGACAAAATATATGTAGAAGATGTATAAAGATTATAACTATAATTCATGTTTAGTTTGACTTAGTCATTGTTTACAAATGCATAAAATACTATTTTATGAACAGATTGTTATGTTGCAAGGGAAAGTATTTCCTGCTGAGTGAGCACAATAGTATTTTCAGCTATTAAAACTTTGTTTGTTTGTACTCGGGAAGTGAATTAGAAATCTGTCGCATACTTCAAATTATTCAAATGAGTAGTTATGTCCATTTCTTACGGAAGTCAAATCCAAATAACTTACTGAATAACCATGACATTCTTGACTAATAATATTCCATCATAATATTCTGAGTAACTTCCTTGATAATTCTATGCTAATTGAATGAAGATATATAATTTGATTAATAGCCTAAAATCATATTTAAAATGTTGAAACTTTAAACTTAACATTTTGTGTAAAGATCATTGTATTTGGTGCTGCCAATTGTTTATTATGTTATTGTTTTATTGTGATTATATAATTTGATAGATATCTAATTAATTAAGAAACTAGCATACTACACATTGGGTATTATAGGGTTCTTTCGTTTGGGTGTGCTGCCACTACGGACCATTCTGGCATTTGTGCCAATCTGACATTGGACATATTCGCTGGAGCGCTCTTACATTGGACCCCAGGGTTTGGGATTCCCGAACCAGGACGGTGGAGCCTACGCTGCAACACCTTGCTATTTGAGCGAGCCACTTCCGTTCCACTGTGCGGGTACTGGCTGGTATTTGAACTTCACTTTGGTGAGTGACTTTTTTAATAGAACCTATTTCCAAATTGGAACTTATTGCGGAACACTCAGTGCTACAGCTGCGTCCAAGTGCGATAGTGGAAACTTCCAAAGACTCTCTCTCCATTTAAGAGAAAATATGTTATTAGTGTTATTTGTTGTGATAGGAGTCCTTATTAATTAGTGGGAAATATTCAGTATCTTTTATGATCTTGTAATTAATGTTATCTTGTAAGGAATATTTATGTTATGTGTTCTGGCCAGAAATTTTATGTTCAAACTTATACAGATCAGGATCTTAGATTATAAATAGAAATATACAGAAGTAGTTGAAATCAGATGACCTTAGTATATGTTATAAAGGTAATAAAATTTCTAGTTCTCATAATTGAAGCGTCTAACTTCTTTTACCAGAGACGAATCTGACTTACCAATTAATTTCTTTGTTCTTAGTTCGTGGGTTGGTGTTATTCAAGAGCACATAGATTGTTTGATACCTTCAAAATTTTATTCTCCAATTTATTTTTTTATTTACAATTTCAAGAAATTTTTGAGTTACTAAATTGCCATACCAAGTGCTACTAGGAAAGTTTGGACTTATGCCTCCAGCCCCACAATACCTGCCACCGAAGAACCACCCCAACACCCTGAGCTTGCCGGGCGCGGCCGAAAGGTTACAACAACCTCATAATCGAGTTGACTTACTCGCACCGAGCTAACTTACCTAACTACGTAACTGGTGTCGACTCCGCTATCCCTGTCCCAAACAACCTCATAATCGAGTTGACTTACTCGCACCGATATAACTTACCTAACTACGTAACTGGTGTCGACTCCACTATCCCTGTCCCAAACAACCTCATATTCGAGTTGACTTACTCGCACCGAGCTAACTTACCTAACTACGTAACTGGTGTCGACCCCGCTATCCCTGTCCCAAACAACCTCATAATCGAGTTGACTTACTCGCACCGATCTAACTTACCTAACTACGTAACTGGTGTCGACTCCACTATCCCTGTCCCAAACAACCTCATAATTGAGTTGACTTACTCGCACCGAGCTAACTTACCTAACTACGTAACTGGTGTCGACTCCACTATCCCTGTCCCAAACAACCTCATAATCGAGTTGACTTACTCGCACCGAGCTAACTTACCTAACTACGTAACTGGTGTCCACTCCACTATCCCTGTCCCAAACAACCTCATAATCGAGTTGACTTACTCCCACCGAGCTAACTTTACCTAACTACGTAACTGGTGTCGACTCCACTATCCCTGTCCCAAACAACCTCATAATCGAGTTGACTTACTCGCACCGATCTAACTTACCTAACTACGTAACTGGTGTCGACTCCACTATCCCTGTCCCAAACAACCTCATAATTGAGTTGACTTACTCGCACCGAACTAACTTACCTAACTACGTAACTGGTGTCGACTCCACTATCCCTGTCCCAAACAACCTCATAATCGAGTTGACTTACTCGCACCGATCTAACTTACCTAACTACGTAACTGGTGTCCACTCCACTATCCCTGTCCCAAACAACCTCATAATCGAGTTGACTTACACCCACCGAGCTAACTTTACCTAACTACGTAACTGGTGTCGACTCCACTATCCCTGTCCCAAACAACCTCATAATCGAGTTGACTTACTCGCACCGATCTAACTTACCTAACTACGTAACTGGTGTCCACTCCACTATCCCTGTCCCAAACAACCTCATAATCGAGTTGACTTACTCCCACCGAGCTAACTTTACCTAACTACGTAACTGGTGTCGACTCCACTATCCCTGTCCCAAACAACCTCATAATCGAGTTGACTTACTCGTACCGAGCTAACTTACCTAACTACATAACTGGTGTCGACTCCACTATCCCTGTCCCAAACAACCTCATAATCGAGTTGACTTACTCGTACCGAGCTAACTTACCTAACTACATAACTGGTGTCGACTCCACTATCCCTGTCCCAAACAACCTCATAATCGAGTTGACTTACTCGTACCGAGCTAACTTACCTAACTACATAACTGGTGTCGACTCCACTAGCCCTGTCCCAAACAACCTCATAATCGAGTTGACTTGCTCGTACCGAGATAACTTTACCTAACTACGTAACTGGTGTCGACTCCACTATCCCTGTCCCAAACAACCTCATAATCGAGTTGACTTACTCGCACCGAGCTAACTTTACTTAACTACGTAACTGGTATCGACTCCACTATCCCTGTCCAAACAACCTCATAATCGAGTTGACTTACTCGCACCGAGCTAACTTTACTTAACTACGTAACTGGTATCGACTCCACTATCCCTGTCCAAACAACCTCATAATCGAGTTGACTTACTCGCACCGAGCTAACTTTACTTAACTACGTAACTGGTATCGACTCCACTATCCCTGTCCAAACAACCTCATAATCGAGTTGACTTACTAGCACCGAGCTAACTGTACTTAACTACGTAACTGGTTTCGACTCCACTATCCCTGTCCCAAACAACCTCATAATCGAGTTGACTTACTAGCACCGAGCTAACTTTATTTAACTACGTAACTGGTGTCGACTCCACTATCCCTGTCCCAAACAACCTCATAATCGAGTTGACTTACTCGTACCGAGCTAACTTACCTAACTACATAACTGGTGTCGACTCCACTAGCCCTGTCCCAAACAACCTCATAATCGAGTTGACTTACTCGTACCGAGCTAACTTACCTAACTACATAACTGGTGTCGACTCCACTATCCCTGTCCAAACAACCTCATAATTGAGTTGACTTACTCGCACCGAGCTAACTTTACCTAACTACATAACTGGTGTCGACTCCACTATCCCTGTCCAAACAACCTCATAATCGAGTTGACTTACTCGCACCGAGCTAACTTTACCTAACTACATAACTGGTGTCGACTCCACTATCCCTGTCCAAACAACCTCATAATCGAGTTGACTTACTAGCACCGAGCTAACTTTACTTAACTACGTAACTGGTGTCGACTCCACTATCCCTGTCCCAAACAACCTCATAATCGAGTTGACTTGCTCGTACCGAGATAACTTTACCTAACTACGTAACTGGTGTCGACTCCACTATCCCTGTCCAAACAACCTCATAATTGAGTTGACTTACTCGCACCGAGCTAACTTTACTTAACTACGTAACTGGTATCGACTCCACTATCCCTGTCCAAACAACCTCATAATCGAGTTGACTTACTCCCACCGAGCTAACTTACCTAACTACGTAACTGGTGTCGACTCCACTATCCCTGTCCAAACAACCTCATAATCGAGTTGACTTACTAGCACCGAGCTAACTTTACTTAACTACGTAACTGGTTTCGACTCCACTATCCCTGTCCAAACAACCTCATAATCGAGTTGACTTACTAGCACCGAGCTAACTTTACTTAACTACGTAACTGGTTTCGACTCCACTATCCCTGTCCAAACAACCTCATAATCGAGTTGACTTGCTCGCACCGAGCTAACTTTACCTAACTACGTAACTGGTGTCGACTCCACTATCCCTGTCCAAACAACCTCATAATCGAGTTGACTTACTCGCACCGAGCTAACTTTACTTAACTACGTAACTGGTATCGACTCCACTATCCCTGTCCAAACAACCTCATAATCGAGTTGACTTACTCGCACCGAGCTAACTTTACTTAACTACGTAACTGGTATCGACTCCACTATCCCTGTCCCAAACAACCTCATAATCGAGTTGACTTACTAGCACCGAGCTAACTTACCTAACTACGTAACTGGTGTCAACTCCACTATCCCTGTCCCAAACAACCTCATAATCGAGTTGACTTACTCCCACCGAGCTAACTTACCTAACTACGTAACTGGTTTTGACTCCACTATCCCTGTCCAAACAACCTCATAATCGAGTTGACTTACTCGCACCGAGCTAACTTTACTTAACTACGTAACTGGTATCGACTCCACTATCCCTGTCCAAAAAACCTCATAATCGTGTTGACTTACTCGCACCGAGCTAACTGTACTTAACTACGTAACTGGTTTTGACTCCACTATCCCTGTCCCAAACAACCTCACAATCGAGTTGACTTGCTCCTCACAATTCATTTACATTGCTGATTGTTACATAACAGTCCATTTTGTCTTTAATATCCAATACTCATGTAAAAGGAGTGTTGGGTACCAACACGTAAATGTTCAGTATTTTATTAATTTTAATAAGTATGGCAATTAAAAAACAAAATAAAAATAATTTAAAAAAGAAAATGGCTAAAATTAAATTGCACTTTCATTTAACATTTAATAAATTTGTTCTCACAATAAATAAAAACCCTTGTTTTGTCCTGTTTTCAATATTTTGGTTGATCAAATATGTAAATCAATATTTTGTTTCCACGGATTTTATATGCATAAAATTTCTCGATAATCCGAGATTAAAGGCTTATTTTGAAACAAGGTAGGTGGATGAGTGAGCCTTGCCTGAACCTTTAGAAGGGATCAGGGATAAACCCATGGGAAATACATTCATCTCAACTCATTAGACTGTAAATATATTTGTTGTGTATTTGAAGATGTTAAATTATCCATTGTCAAATACTGAAAATACATTGGGCCTCAAGTAGACATAATATACTTAACTTTATTTCCAACAAAATCCTAAATTAGATTTTGTTGGAAATAAATCGTTATTAAATAATTTTTTCGTTTAACTTTTTACATTTTTTTATTCTGTTTGTACATAAACAGAAGTAAGATATTTTTTAAATGTAGCCTAATTTACTTGAAACGTTAAAATAAGACCTGTAATATGAAAATATTGAATAATTTTAGGAAATAAATAATTCAAGGTTTCGTTGCACTGCAGAGTATCTTTATTTTGTGTAATTGAACAAAACAATATTGATTATCTAATTGTACCACAATTTTCCTGTATTTAGGTACCTTAACACAATTTATTACTTGAATAATCAATCACCGACAAACCCCGGCCTTGTGTTTTACACCTCGCCACCTCCAACCTCAGATTTCACGATCAGTTAATTTTTGGCTTAACGAAACATAGTAGTATTTTGCTTAAACTCAGAGGAATTTAACTTCGTTCTTATTTGTTAAATTAAATAAGTTTAGTTGAAATATTTTGTTATGAACTCTTAGTAACTTTACCTTTATTATTACCTTAGTAATTAAGTATATTTAAAAAAATATAAATAGATCAAATTGAAAGATGTACGTTTTTCAGATACTCCTGGAATATTTAACGAAAAACCTTCTCCTTACATTCTTCCTTCGCTTATCTGGTTGAACAACCGAAATTGTTAATTCAAAATATAGTAGGTTTTGGTTCCTGAAAGCAGAAGCTTACCTAAATAAATGCCGTTGCCTTGTGTTTGTAGGCACTAGCAGAACATTCAGAACGACTTTGTCACTACGTTAATGATAACAGCATCTTGCTCTCAAAACCTTTGAGTGTAACTTTGTATGATTATAATATTTTCATTATTAACTTAGTATTCCAATGTTGTTATAAGACAATGGTCCTAACAGCTCTCTTTTGCAGTCTACAAATCTGCTTTGTTCTCCAGGCTCAGAGCTCCATATGAGGTTCTCGTTTGATAAATTTGGATAAACATTCCCGTAGGAAGCTGTACAAATTTGTTTCCTTCAATATGACATGATATAACTAATAGTGCAAAAATACCAGAGTACTACCAGCTTAAACCCGCCCACCCATACACGTATAGTGGCTTTAACCTACATGCCCACCCATACACGTACAGTGGCATTGACCCACGCGCCCACCCGTACACGTATAGTGGCATTGACTCACCCACCCACCCATACACGTACAGTGGCATTTATCTAACCGCCCACCCATACACGTACAGTGGCATTGACCCACCCGCCCACCCAAACACGTACATTCTCGTTGACCCACCCGCCCACCCATACACGTACATTCTCATTGACCCACTCGCCCACCCAAACACGTACAATCTCGTTGACCCACCCTCCCACCCATACACGTATATTCTCGTTGACCCACCCACCCACCCATACACGTACATTCTCAACACTACCGTACGTATATGGGTGGGCTGCTGGGCCAACACCACTGTACGTGTATGGGTGGGCGGGTGGGTCAATACCACTGTACGTGTATTAGTTGGTGGCTGAGTCAACACCACGGTACGTGTATGGATGGGCGGGTGGATTAATACTACTGTACGTGTATGGGTTGGCGGCTGGGTCAATACCACTGTACGTGTATGGGTGGGTGGTTAGGTCAATACCACTGTACGTGTATGGGTGGGCGGGTGGGTCTCAGAGGGAGAGAGAGAGAGAGATTAATTCCAAAATATTAAATTTAACTCAAAATACTTAAATTTAACACCAGATACAATAATTTCATCAAGTGGATGAAGAGAAATAAAAAGTTTCCCATTCAAGTAATTTACTGTTTTTATCTATTGGATCTCTTTAGTTAAATTTAGGCTTACGTTTACAGCAACAAAATGTATGACAGCTTGACTTAACAGCTTTGGTTGTTCGAGCTGATAAGAGATAAGATAATGGAACAGAAACATTTACAATAATTTTAATTCTTGTTCCCATCGAGCACATTCATCATACTGGCTTTGTTGGTATCGAGTCATACCTGAATTATTTTAAAATGGATATGTAAGAAATCCATACATATCTGAATTGTGGGAATAAATCATGAAGAAAACTTTTAGTATAGATAAAGAATAACTTTTATTGTTAATATAGCAATGTGTTCAAGAATTGTAGGGCTGTAAAGCAGCCTTAACATTGTTATGTTTACCTAGTCAACAAAGGATTTCAAGAGACACTCAATTATTATAACTTTGGATTCATTTGGAATATCAAAATACAAGGTTATTTCGTCTATTTATTACTGGTAGTAAACTAAAAGAAGAGATACGGAGTATTTAATATAGTATAGGGGAAAACCTGTAAAGAATATATTAAAATCAAAAATAAGAACAGATTTGGAACTCATGCAATACACTGAACACATTAACGATGTTAAGAAAGTAAGGCTAAGGTATTTTATTTCAAAATGAACATGAAATCAAGGAATAACTAAGTACACAGAACAACTTCAGTCTATTATGTGTATAACTGAAGTACTGTAAAGACGTACTTGAGAACAGTAAGGACAAGAGAGTCACGTAATGGATATAACACAATTGTTCAGATAAAACTTAAACAAGTCTGCACCAGATATATAATATAATAACGTATCAACTACATTAGTAGCCAAAACATGGTCTCTTAATCTTTAAACAAACTAATACAATACTGATGTGTTCTAAGAAAACTAACTTCCTAAGTGCTTTGTAAATGGTTTCTCGTTGCATTACCTTCCTTATGGACAGCAAATGGCCGAGAATATCTAAGGAGGAATACAGGTAACACTCTGAAGTGTGTATTGTTTAAGATCTTCCATTCATATTTGTTTTAATTGTTTAAATAAATTTGTAAAAACATGCTATCGGTATTTATTATATTTATGTAAAGTTTAAAACACTCATAACTCCACATACCTCTACTAAAACATGTTATTTATAAAGTACGTCTACATAAAATAGATTTATAATTATTTTGCAGCCTCAAGCACACTATAGCAGGTTTCAAATCAAACTAACATATTTGCATAATTTAACAACATTTATATATAACTAGAATGCAACTAAGTACATTTAATGATTGTTAAAAATCATTACAAAGTAATACTTTACAGAGTAATTATGAAGCGAAACATGAAAATTGATTTAACAAAGCATACAGTTCATAATTATTAATTTATTAACATATTTAATTGGACTAGAGAACTGAGTAAAATCTGTGAAACTCTGTAACTAAAAACATTTCGAAGCGCTGTTTACGATGTTGTTGATGTAACTGGTATAATTAACTGGGTGGTGTTTCACATAGGTAATGGAATATATCTGTGCAGAGTTGTCTATATATCTATACATATCGTTCAATCGTTCTATATAGATCATTCGATGTCTTTATACGTCTTTATATGTATACGTCATTCGATTTATTCATAAACGTATTTCATTATCTCAAAACACTTTTCCCGGTGTATCCTTCAGGTAGTTCAATGTCTTTGTATAGCTTATTTGATATATCTATAAAGATCTTCCAGTTTAATTCCCCCAGGTCATTCGATGTCTCTTTTGATGTAATCGGTGTCTCTACAGAGATTGCAATCCTCGTATCTCTCTATACAGGATATTAGATGTGTCTATATAAGTAATATAAGAAATGCTCAATACAACAGCCATTCAATGCTTTCTATTTCGTATACGTCTTGGCTATAAACTACTGTGATATAATTAATTGACAAACTCGTTATGTTATAGCACATTTGGAAATATTACAAGAATATAAAATAGTTCAATCTTAATATCATTCTTAATGAAAATTATACCTTAAACAGTGATCATCCAGTTCTTAAAAGTGAGTCGATGCGGTTTGATTCTACTGGATTTTATATAATATGTCACTAAATTTATTCTATTATATAACTATTATTTCTTTAACTTTATATTTTTTTTATTTGTGTTAATTAAAAAGTCTTGTAATGAGTGCTCAGTGCTGTTCGCTAGTCCCGAAGACTCTGTAACATGTTCGGACTCTAAAGCTCCTTCCATCCGGCCTGTACCAAAATCAGGTCCTTGGAGAAATTTAAGAAGTGGTCTTCAAACAAGAAGAGGGCCTGGAAATGTGACTTTTGCATGTTAGAAAATTCAAGTAGGAGTGACCTTGAACAAAGTGACAGGATCATAGAGTTAATGGAAAAAATGCGTCAAGATATGCACTCAGAATTTATTGGTGTCAAAGCCAGTGTCAATGAAGTAAACACATCTCTAAATAGTGTTACAGTTACACCCGATTAGGAAAAATGAAGAGAGGCGGAGGGAGCACAACAAAACTATGCAGGAAGAAGAACCAACTTAAAGAAGAAGTGGAAGAGTTAAAGAACTGAGTTTTGGACCTCGAGCAATACTCGCGAAGGGATAATTTGGAACTATTTGACGTCCCCTACACTAGGAGTGAAGACCTACACCACATGATGAGCAAGATCGCGGACCGGATTGACGTCTCATTTGACCCTTTGGACATTTCACCATCCACAGGATGCCCCAGACGCGAAGAAGTCCACACCCCCTAATTATTGTGCGGGGATATCAGCAGCCCCAGACAGAACCAGAGGAAGTTCACGGCAGATGTACTAAACGACGACTTCCCCTCAACTTGGGTGTTCATAAACGAGCATCTGACAGTCGGGAATAAAGTGATTCTGGGACCTGCTCATCAGATGAGGCAGGAGAAAAACTGGCCTACGTTTGGACCAAGGACGGCAGGGTGTTGGTGGGGAACACGGTGGATGGACCTGAGATCTCTGGAGGACCTAAACAAACTAATCAGCTAATAGAGGTGAATCAAGCCAGTGAATAGAAATTATTTATTAATTTAATTAACGAGAATTAAATGAATAAGAGAAAAAATTCAAGTTATTAGCTAGATAATGAAAACCATATAACTTAATTCCCTCATATTATTATTTAAGTGTAGCTCCTATAAATTTAAACAGTTTTAGTTACATCTTATTACTGCATAGTATGCTAAAAATGTATTAGTTTATTTAAAATAATTTTAAAGAAGAGTGAACTTGAAAATACCTTTTTTGTGTTTTTATCTTGAAATTGATTAATTTTAATTAGAGTAATTAAAGTTGAAAGCTTTATTTTCTTAATTAAATTTAATTCCAAGTTATGGCAGTTTCATACTTAAACTTTAAATAATATTACGATTTTAGTATAATTTCTTTGTTTTTTATTTTTATTTATTTATAAATAATAGTAATAATAGTAAAGGCAAAATAAAAATTAATTAATATTTTTTTTAGCATTAACAGCTCCTAAATAAACTGTACTGGTTTATTTTAAATAAAGTGTAATGTTTTCTCATACTCACAAAAAGGGTGGAAACATGGATTATCTTTTTTTGTCATAGCAACGTGTCAAGAGCTCAGCCATTCACTATTGATATAAAGGAGAAAATAAAAAAGTAATATCAACTATTACGGTAATGCATTTCCTTATTTGTAATACGTATCAAAATCGTTAAATATATGTTATTGTGTTTGTAATGTTATGATGTTTGTAATGTAATGTGTGTTGTAATGTTATGATATTCTCCTATATATATATATATATATATATATATATATATATATATGTATATATTAACTATTAGCCTTCTAGTAGCATACATTCTTGATCATATTATAAATATAAAATGTTCAATATTGCTTGACTTTTGTATTTGCATATTAATCACTTTCATTGGTTTATATAATTACTATTTTATCAATGCTAGTTAAGTATAAGTCTATATCTGGAATTGTACGTGGCGTGGCAGGCACGGTGGACTGACTGATACGGACGACCATGACGACCCCTTAGATGAATTGTATGGACACATAAACTGTGAACTGACAGACAACTACAATCAGATTGACCTGCTACACAGAGATGGACTTTAAATGTTTCACTTGAACATACGAAGTTACTTAAAAAAACATTGACAGCCTATTAATAGCTTTGCAAGATATTAAGACTAAATATGACATTATTGCGTTAAGTGAAACTTGGCTGGATGGCAACAGTCAGTTTGGTGACATAAATGGCTATGAATATTACACGACAGAAAACTGGAATCGGAATGACGGTGTACTGGTGTATGTGAGGTCTGGCATTCCAGCGTTTTCTCGTCAGATAGCACTCGGTGATGACGAAGGACTGGAGTTGACCTTGACTATTGACAACAGATATTACAATATTGTGACTACCTACAGAAGCCTCTCGATGGAATTTCACTCATTTACAGCTGCCTTACGCTATCACTGCTCTAAAATCACGAAGAATACCACTTATTTATTTTTAGGAGACATTAATATAGACATTTCACACAACATTAACAACTTAGAGAAAGATTCATATTTAGATTTACTTTACATGGTCGTAAAGTAAAATACTAGTACAATTGTACTATTGTACAATGAATGTATGTATGAATGAATGAATGAATGTATGTATGAATGAATGAATGTACAATGAAACTATTGTACTAGTACTAGTACAATAGTTTCACTAGTTGTATAGACAAGCCTACTAGAGTAACTTCCCATTCTAAAATACTAGTACAATACTAGTTTCACTAGTTGTATAGACAAGCCTACTAGAGTAACTTCCCATTCTAAAATACTAGTACAATACTAGTTTCACTAGTTGTATAGACAAGCCTACTAGAGTAACTTCCCATTCTAAAATACTAGTACAATACTAGTTTCACTAGTTGTATAGACAAGCCTACTAGAGTAACTTCCCATTCTAAAATACTAGTACAATACTAGTTTCACTAGTTGTATAGACAAGCCTACTAGAGTAACTTCCCATTCTAAACCCTGCAAAGATCATTGGCAAATCACCAAGACGTAACGACGGCAGTACTTGAGTGTGACATCACGGACGCTACAATTACAAAAGTAGATTACTTTGACATACGAATAACTGATGACAGCAATACTACTAACAAGGTGCTGGATGGGTTGTTGAGGGACCGGCAGTGGCGAGACTTTATCGCCGAAAATGACGTTAGTAAAAACTGTGACAGTTTTTTATTGATATTTGAACATTTAATAACATTGGCTACTAAAAGTAAATCTCAAAATACGAGAATTAAAAATTAACGCCTTGATTACTCTTGATTTTGTACAACAAATCAGGAAGAGAAATAAACCTAGTAAATTAGTAAAACAATTACCTTTCAATAAAACTATTAAATCTAATTATTAAAATGTTAGGATTGATCTCAGTAAGAAAATTGGTGAAGCTAAATATGACTATTACAGAAATAAAATTCTTCAGGCAAATGGTAATCCTAAACAATTTTGGAACACGGGGAATTTGGAGGTAAAGGAAAAAAATAATTAAAAAAAAATATCCAATTGAGCACTTCTTGCCGGTGGGGGCTCCGATGGTGGTGCCGTAAAAGTGGTGGCAGACTCATTTAACAAATATCTCTCTGAAGCTGGGGAGAAGTTAGCTAGCGAGTTGCCGCCTCCTCCGACACCCACGTCGGTGTGCTGTGCCGGCGATGGGGCTCGGGTGGAGATGTTGTTGCGGTCGGTCTCTGAGGAGCAGGTGGTAAAGTGTGCTGCGTGTATGCGTAGTGGCTCTGCTCCCGGCATGGACAATATTCTTTCATCAACTTTAAAATCTAATATCAATTATCTTGCGAAGTCCCCATAGTTAATCTCAGTATCACAAAGGGTATATTTCTCACAGTTTGAAAACAGCCGAAGTCGTTCCATTATACATTATACAAATCAAAAGTAAATCGTAAATTAGTAACTTTAGGCCAATCTCATTATTAAGCATCGTGGCGAAGATAATAGATATGTTAGTCAGGGACCAGCTACAAACGTTTCTGAAAATAATAATTTACCATCAAACCAGCAGTACGGATTTAGAAAATGTAAAAATACATCAGACGTGCTCTTTCATATAAATAAAAATATAACTTATTTAATTAATCAAAATAAGAAGGTTTTAGTTACCTTCATAGACTTAGCAAAGGCTTTTGATTCCCTTTACAGGAAAATATTATTAAATAAATTTAAAGTCATCTGAATACGAGGAATGGCCCTGGATTGGTTATCTAAGTGACCGGAAACAGATTGTTTCTATTTGTGGTCGAAATATCGAACCGCTTGACGTAAATGATGGTGTGGTCCAAGGTAGTAATCTGTGACCATTACTTTTATTAATTTATATTAATTACTTAGACAAATTGAATGTAAGAGGTTTACTGTATTTATTTGCAGACAACACGGCTGTGGTTTTACAGGATAGGACGTGGGCAGAAGTCTTAAGACTGGCTGCCAATATCTATATATAATTAGAAAATGGTTCAATGAAAATATTTTAACAATGAACGTAGACAAAACAAAATTCATGCCATTCGTTTCGCGTGCTGGGGGCGATCCACCTTCTGACCTGGTGGTGAAACTGCCAGCACTACATGCCATTGTCACATTATAGAACGTGTAACACACTACAAGTATCTTGGGGTGGAACTAGACAGTAACCTGAAATGGGAAACTGATATTTCTATCTTGAGAAATAATCTTATAAAAATTATCTTTCCATTTTTCCAGTTGGGATGTATTATGAATGAAAATGAGCTTAAGATATTATATTATGCATTTGTACAATCCAGAACTCTGTATGTCATGATAGCATGGGGAGGAGCACACAACACTTTCATTGACCTACTCTCAGTCGCTCAGAAGGCTATAATGAAAGCTGGACTCCATAAAAATAAAAGATATACTTCAGAGGAACTCTTTTCAACGTTTAACGTTTTAACAGTAAGGCAACTGCATGAGAAGTTATTAATTTATTCATATTCACACTGGACAGTTTCTTTACCCACACGACTCATAATTACATGACGATAAATTCTCAATATATCGGTATTCAAGTGCCACGTGTATTGAAACCCCTAAATTTAACAAATACACTTTATATAGCAAATATTCTTCAGAGGAATGTTCCACGTGAGATAAGGAATCTACTTGTACCTTTAAATGTCTATAAGCAGCTGATAACCACCTGGCTCCTCGGAATCGGCCCTGACCTGGCCCCATCTATGCACCTAATTAGTTAAATGTTTCTTAGAAATTGTACTTACTATGCCGCCGTGTCAGCCAAGTTGTGATATGTAACTCTTTGTTGTTTTATTTTTCCTACTATGGTTCATTGTGATAAGACAACAGTTTTTTCCTACCTAGGTTCATTGTGAATTTTCAATTTTAAATTTTGAAAAGCAACTCTGTGTTGGAAAAAAACTGTTGTCTTGTTTGTTTTTCATGTTTATGCAATAGTAGTTGTATTATAGCTTTTTTATTTTAGATGGGAACTCCCTTACCCACGCACAGGCCGCACATGACCCGTGTGGGGAGGTATTATTTCATTTATTATTAGCCTATAAAATGTAATATTTTATGTACATTTAGTGAAATAAACATATTTTTCATTCATTCATTCAGTAATAAGACTTAATAGCATAATTTAAAAATAAATATTTTTCCAATCCATATTCCCATAGTAATTCTATTTGGCTAAAAAAAAAAGTAAAATATTTGGTTGGGAAACCCGAGAATAAAACTGTTTGTATGCAGAGTTTCACAACAGTTCAGTGCATGTGGATGTTCTGCTTTCTAGCATCATAAATGCATCATATAAATGTTATATTATTCCTTCTAAGCCTTTATATTCCATCCCGATAAAACGTTTGACCGGTCAAGTCTTCTGTCATCCTGGAGATCATTTAAGTTTTTTTATGAATACGTTTAATGTTTGAAAAAAAATAATTTGTTTAGTAAAAAAGTTTATCATTTGTAAATTATATGTATGTGTATAAAATATAATTGTTGTATTTATTCCAAAAGTGTTTTAATATAGGATGTCCTTTAAAATAAAATCAAGTGTATTAAATTGTATTCATTCCTCGGCAGTTATTGGAATTGAAATGTTACAATCTAATTGCTCATTAAAAGTTAAATAAATTATTAGAGATCAATATTATGATTATGTACAACAAAAATACTATATTTTAAACCATATATATCATTCTCCAGGTATAGAGAGTATAATATAAGTCTTTCAGCTTGAGATGCATTTCAATATATCCTTTATAGTTTATTGAATATAGTTAAAACATTTATCTGACGTGTGAAATCAGATAAGTGAACAAACAAATGTCCTATCGAGATTCTAAAAGTTCACTTAAAAAGTCAGTTAACTATCAGATTATTTATCAACTATGCTACATCTATCAACATAGCAGTAAGGTTCAAAAACATAGACAATCAGTAACAGCGTAACAGCCAATTACATTAGTAAAGTAACCAAAGTCCCAGTGGTGGTATGAACAGAGAGCGACCCAGAATGTCAACCACAGACGCCCACATACAATGCCGCAATATAAACTTATACAGCTTTATATGTTTTAATTACTTTCTAATACCTGAGTGTTTGGGTTCTCAAAAGATCATTATGTGATTGAATTGAAAATAATATAACCTTATTCATGTACAGTAATTTATTTGGCTTACAGCTACTGGAATAGTTATTGATCTATGTTTTGATTAGGAAATACATATTTTACACGAAAAATATTTGCATGTTATTGTAAGGTAGAATTGAACGTCACACAACACAAATATATTAAACTATAAGACTAAAATTCACAAATATACTAGTAGTATATTTGTGCATTTTGTGCTTATATTGTAATTTATTTGTGTTGTGTGACGTTCACTTGTAATGCACATGTACCAACATTTATTATGCTAATTAAAAAACTATTTTATGAAGTATAATCAGTTATAGTCATAGTTAAGCCTAGTATCTAAAAACTGCAAAAGTAATCAACTTTTTCAAAAAATAGTTTTTTTAATTAGATTGCTAAATTTAAATTAATAAGACATTAATATTCAAATCAAATATTTAAACATTTCTGTTACAATAAATGGTTGTTTTTGTAAGACGATTGCATTCATTAATTTCGCATTTGATTTTATTGGCACTTTTACTAATTAAATGTTAGGTTGAAAATGTCTCTTAGTTACCAGTATGACGTCTCTCAGTTAAATGTAACGTTTTGTAACAATTTTATATGAGTAATTAAACATTCAATATTCATTACTAAGGTATTGTTTATGCTAAGTAATAAACACTAGCAGGGTTGCTTTTTCACAAACTTTTAAAATAATTGGTTTAAAAATGCACATATTGTGGTTATAGACTTT
The DNA here is from genome assembly GCA_035578905.1 of Stictocephala bisonia. NCBI lineage: Eukaryota > Metazoa > Arthropoda > Insecta > Hemiptera > Membracidae > Stictocephala > Stictocephala bisonia. The sequence continues at coordinate 446,389 of JAQJVL010000534.1, read as the reverse complement.
GAGGGCTAGAAAGAGATAGAGAGGCGTATTCTGGCGTTAGGAAAAAGCCAGTCTTCTGACTCACTGGGTGGAAAAGAAGAACTCCTTTAAAAAATACCCACCGGTAAAATAGCTACACATATCTCTTAACAGTACCTGAAACTAGTAACAAAACAGTCTATTACTTATTTAAAGTAAATATTGTAGACTTATCTAATTTTGAGGCTCATTGATAAATATATAAATATAGTAGCCAATTACAAATTCTAAGGTGAATCGTTCATAGTAATTTAACTCACTACTAGTTATGAGATTACTCCAATAATATTGTGACGTTTTTACGTCCTAATTTATAAATAATTAATCACTATGTGGGTTTTACAAATAAGCAACACGTTATACTAAACAATTACTAAATTTATTAAATATATAAAATTAACTTATTATAATTAAATGGATCATTTCCTTAACTTTAACTATTGTGAAAAGTACAATTTACTATTAGGCCTACTGTTACAGTTAAACTAATCTATAATTACAATCTTCGATGGCATCAATAATTACAACTACTAATTGCAAAGTGACTTTTCTAAATTCCCTTCTTTTAATTACAATTCCTAGCTCTATAGAGTGGCTTTCCTAGATTCTCTACTATGATTTACAATTACTGACTACGAAGTGACTTTACTAGATTCCCTACTACCTACAGTCCAATGCTAACAGTTCACTCACAGTTTCTTCAGTGTCCCTTCAGAAGTCGTCCACAAGTACCGCACTGCTCCTTCGTTGATCCCCACAACGAACCACTCACCGGTAACTTCTCCGTAGACCACTTCACTATACTCGGACACTTCACGCTCACTGTCGCTGCAAACACCCGGGCTGTAGGCTCTAGACTGACTGACTGACTGACTAGCGCTGGTATCCGGGCCGTATATATCACCTGCAGGTCTCCATCTAGAAGCTTCTTGAATTCCCCTGCGTCCGAAGTTCCATGACAGAGCTGGCTCGTCAACCCAGAAGATTCTAGAAGTCTACTGAAGAGGTAAAGGGGCGTTCATGCGTAAGCCATTGTGCCCCAAAGGTTGTAAACAAGCAGGGCAGGTGGTCAGCGACCCATCCATTACTTCCGCATCACCGGTTCCCAGGATAGAGGCCACTCGGAATGTCCCAATATTACATAAACAGTGGATACCAGTCGGTTTTAATACTGAATTGACTATAGACATTTAGGTGTGTTTATAATACGAAATATGATTTAGAGGATCCAAACCATAAAACATGAATACAATCAGATATAAATGTGCATTGCACTCGGATATATAACAAGTACTTATTGTCAGCTACGGGGAAGGAGGCTGTTTAATATTCCTTAGTAATTTATTTAACATTCATCTTCTGACGAAAAAATATTTTTTTCCGTTTTATATTTGACAGGTAATCGATATGAACCATACAAAGCTGTATACATACAAAGTTGTTGTAAATGTCTAGGTCAACATGTCTATCCATCAATTCCTTCTGTGTGGCTCTTATTGGAATAATTATTGTATACCAGAAGATTGTTCCCATAGTTTATCAATGATAATTATTATTTTAATGCCGCTCTAAGATTCATTTTCAAGTAGGCATATCATATGTTGATATTTTTCACATACATGTTATGATCAAAATTATATCATAATTTTAAGCTAGACACTGCTTTTGAATATGGCTTCCATGGGGCCTATATTTATAACTCATAGAGGATAGTAGAGAAAATAACCTGATGTTTTGAAGGTGTCTAAGAATATGAAATTGATTCATTAAAGCAAGACATAGCTTAATTAGTGTAAAAAATTTAATTTTTCTTAATGCTACCACTTGGGAGTTTTTAACTCTAAATTCAATCAAGGGAACACATATTAGTTATTTAATTAAAATAATTAAATTATAGGTTTTGTGTTATATTAACCTTAATTGTCGTATAAACTGTATTACGGCGTTGACAACGTCATTTTGCAGCCAATTGCCAAGTCGATACTAATAGCATTTTATAATTATTATTATATTGTTGTACCTTTATTATTGCTTTTTATTGTTACTGATGCTCTCACTTAATTTATTTTATCTTTGTTGATTATATATTATTTTATTCATTGTTAATTATTCATAGTTGATGTCATATATATGTATTTTATCTCATTTATTGTTGGCGTGCTTTATTATTTATAAATTTATTTGTTAGAGTATTTATATTTCTTTATAAGTAAACTTATAATTTAAAACTTGTGTTTATTGTCATATGGATGTTTCTTTTTTTGGTGTTTTTGGTAATTGAACGTTTTCAGACCTTGGAAAGTTTTGTATTTGAACATTTGTGTTATGGCTTAAGACCCACTATATATTAATTATAGTTTAGTATCTTTAACTGATTATATGTAATTATGTGTATAATTGTATTAAAGCATGGAAATAAATAAATAAAATGAAAAAATACTACCTTAACCTAAGATGAAAAAATACATTTAAGGCCGGCATGTATGAGCGAACACAATAAACATAACCTAATTTAAAAATAAATAATTGGTTTATGACAAACACCTAATAAAATAAATGATTAACAATAACAATGACAAAGATTTAACATGGATGAAAACAACGAGAACAAGAAAGACTACTTTTGGAAAACTAAATAAAATATTAATATTCTACCAAACTCGAACTCAAAAACTCATCAATTGAGTAAACGGGGTTATTGAGTAACCAGCAGTAAAGTTTAGATTTAAACACTTTTGGTGAATACTTATTAATTAAGTGTATATCTGTATTGTATACTTTGATAGAAAATCACAGTTAGGTCACCTTCGTAGAGAGCTGCTAATATTATGAAGCTTACTACCTTTAGTAACATTGTGTTTAGTGTTGATTCAAACAACAAAATATTCTTACGTTGCATGACTCAGGTTTTATACACTTTCATTAGTTACTATTTAAGATCATTTATGACTATTTAAGATTCATTAGTTACTATTTCATAAGGTGGCATAGCTATAAATCTGAGATTTATATAATTTATGGCGGAAATAATACTGTACAAATCTTACAGTTTTGGATTTGAATGGGTCTTGTTAGTTTAAGTAAAACTTTTCAAGCTCTTTACACAGTTTTTGTTTATTTTTACATATCTATTTGTTATGTGTAAGCCCACAAACAAGTGGGAAGGGAGCTTCCGACCGACAAACAACACCATTAATCTAGAGTATCTCTGGCGTGGTAATTCACTTCCCACTTGCCAGGATGTAATTTACAATGAAATTAAAAGGATAAAAGGATATAATCAATCTCGAAGTTCTATGAAAGTCCATAATTATCATGGATCAGGTTACAGTATTCCTTTACATAAATATATTTATAATATAGCAGTAATTAAATGTATTAAAGTGTACCTTATGTTCATCGTGCATGTTCTGCAAAGTGCAGGATTAGAGTCGACCATCTTAAGAATATACGTAACACATAAGTTAAATACTCACCCTGAATCAGAATGCATACTTTGGCTGTATCTAACATATATGGTTTTTTACCAATTCGTAAAAACTAATTGTTTAACCAATTTTTATAAGTTTTAATTGTCTGAGATACTAATATAACTTTATTATGATCTCCTACTTAACAATATTATTCCTCTACTATTACGTTATCTGTTACCAAACTATTTAGGGTAATACAGTGTTAAACGTTAATTATAAAAATATTTATAATATTAAATATAGCCTCTCACAAGCATACCAAGCCTTTATTTTAGAGTTATCAAGTATATTGTACTAATTAAAAATAGGTTCATGAAAGATTGCTTGGTTTTTAACTAAATATAATATGCATCGTCGATAAATGTAAGTGGTTCAAGCAACATAATATTCAAATGTGAGACAGTGGCACTTTACATTTTAGTTAATACCATCAATCATAGTGTACACGAGTAGGACAAGGGGATCTGTGACTATGATCTATGAGACTTTTATTAGAGAAAAGAGTTTTTTAAATATAAAAAGCTATTTAGATAAGTGCACAAAGTGTTATACATCATTGTAAATAAGTGGATTTTAAACGATCAGCCTTTAACCAAATACTTCAATCAAGATTGATAAAATAGTTTAATCTAGTTATAGATAAAGATAATCCCTCATTAAAGTGGCAACTGTAAATAAGGATACCACAAATTGTGGAATTAAATAAATCGTTTAAAAAATGTAATTTGATATGTATGAATTGAGTTTATAAGCTTATAAATACAGTTTTTGCAAATAAATGTGTTTATGTATGAGTATTAAGTCTTAGAAATGCTCCTTACACGATAGTATCGTCAACTTAAATCATATATCATAGATTGTATAAACATATAACTTTGTTTATAAACAGGAGCTCGTACGTCCGTAACAATAGTTACCTAAATGTGAGCTATTCACAACATAGTTCTAGCAAAGTTTTAAACTAAAATACAACTAACTGTTAGCTCTTTTTACGTTAAGGTTTTTACTTTAATTTATTAAACGTTAGTACGATAAATGTACTAAAATAAATATAAGTTGATTAAGTGTAAACATTGCATCCTATTACTTTTTCCGTCTAAGACCTAAGTAGTTTTCCTCATAGTGGGTTAGATATGATACAAAACAAAATTTAGACGAAACCACTAATCCGATTTCAGCTTGACAGTACTTTCAAAAGATAACAGTTGGAAGATTTGATATAAGTAGATTGAAAGCATTTCATGGTTTTATAAAATATACTTTTTAGGAACCTAGTTGATCGTGGGTTAAAGTATACTTTATTATTTTACAAAGGAAGTTCTTTAAAGAAAAATCAATGCATTCACTTCCCGGTAATGCAGTTGTATTTTCTACATAATGCATTTCAGTTGGCGCTATTAGATGGACAAGACTATTCTAAAACATTTTTTTACTATATATTGTAAGTGTGAGGTTTCGATCTTATTTTAAGGTATATTATAGATAACATACAAAAATGTATAAAGACGTTATTTTTGCCCTAATATGAGTATTTATTCTTTCATGCAGGTAAATGCTTAATTTACTTTTAACAGGGATTTAAAAATGAAATACCTACTTATTTACCTAAAAAGTAGTCTACATATTTTGTTGCAAATAATGAAACATCTGTCTAGGTAATTAACTTAACTCAGATTTAAGCACGATGACAAATAGCATTCAGTAGCTAAGCCCTATAGGGAAGGCCTAAAGGTCCAAGGATACCCAAGATGGCCGTTATTTGAATGAATATCCCTTGTTTCATTGGAGGGATAGTTCTCATTCTATGGCTCTTTCCCTACTAGTATTTTAGGAAACCTCAACACCTCACGATTCATACATACCTTTTCCCACGGACCTTGGTAAAACATTCAGCTTGTTTAGTGGAGTTCCTTCTTGGAATAGCAAATGTTTTTAAGACAACGTTTATTTTACACCCCCACACATGTAGCCTTCAAAAGCCACTATATATAAAAAAAATATATGGCAGGACTACGGTGTGGTTGAGTGACTGCCTGGCAAATCATATTTCATTTTTAACGTTCTTTCAATCATCGTTATTGTCAGGTATTGGAAATTTTCGTTTTTTACTTTTACGTCATCATGCAAATTTAAGTAATACTCAGTGCAACTAATTATTTATATAAAAGCCTAATATTACACACATTATTTCAAACATTAAAATTGAAGTTAAAATTTAGAATGCCATATCTAATTAAGTAAGTATTCAGTATGAACTATTGACAATAAAATAAATATCATGAAATGATTATAAAAACGTATTAGCAAATGACATGAGTCTACTGATATAGCATGAGTTAACTAAATACATTTCCTGTGATGTATTTAATACCATTAGGAATAGGCTAGTAACTCCGATGTGTTCCAAGAAACTTACCTAGGCGCTTTTGTGAATTGTTTCCCGTTGCATTGCCTTCCCTTACTAAGTGGAGGGTGAATAGCTGTAGGGGTGGGGTAGGTGTAGCCGGGAATTAATACATGCGAGATATGGAGGTGTGTAGTATTGCCAAGCATTTTAAATACATTATTTACATCTTAATTTTTAAAAATATAGCTAATTTATTTTATTATTCTATTCTATTATAATTTATTTTTTGTGACATTGATTAAAGTGTTAGGCAGACTGTTTCCATTTACTTTATACAGGGTTATACAGGGTGGTACAGTCCTGACAAAATGATATCCATTCAAGCTATGGCAAAGAAAAATAACGATAAAATACATGGAAATAGTAAGGAATTCTGATATCACCCGCCCACCCTTACACGTTCAGTAGTATTTAATATGAATAAGAAATACATACAATGGTACACATACAGTGGCGGGTAGGTCAGTACCACTGTTCATGTATAGGCGGGCGGGTGGGTCAATACCAATGTTTGTGTGTGGGCGGGCAGGTGGGTTAATACCAATGTTTGTGTGTGGGTGGGTCAATACGCATTCAAGTACTTCAACGTGACGTATTGACGTCACGTATTTGTGACGTATTGTATTTATTTGTAGAATATATTCATTGAACACATTCTTATTGTTTATCTATTTATGATATAATTTATTAATTTTTTATATTGCCTGTTGATCACCAAATTATTATATAGAACTAAATAATATCCTGATGAGCTGTAGATGATCGTGCTTCAAATGAATATTTATTTATTTATTTTTATTTATATAGTTGTTTTATTTAATCTACTTAGCCTACTATGAATGTTTTACTTGAATTTCATATTAAATCATTAGGCATTCCCTCAATCAATAAGAAGGTCTAACCACCTGAACGTAGGTCAATTTGCGGATTAATTTTAAATTCAGTGAATTAGTGAGAAATATTTAACTAAAAAATTAAAATACTATTTGTATATATCCTTGAATGATTGTTAAATAATATTAACCCTCTTATGTATTAACACAGGTTAATAAATTATATATTGACATACACAGGTATTCGAGATGTTTCCTTTTTTTTATTTGCATCCTCAAGAAATTTTAATAATACCCAGAACAACTAATGAGTCTTAAAGAAGCCTAATATAAAACAAACGTTTGAAAAATATTACTTCACCCCATATTAAATACGACGTGGTCAGTTGATATTTACATATATTTTCAATATATATATGTATATATCAGGGTAGACTAATTTTACTTATAAAAATAAAATAAAATGTCAATAATAAGGGTATTGAACTTAAGCACACAAAGTAATTAAAGTTTATGATTTTAGTATATATAAAAAATTTATTGCTATACCAGTCTAATTAAGTAGACCAATTAGCTAATTTGTTCTACAATGAACCTGAGCAAATAACTCTATTTGGTGTGGATTGAATCATTAATCAGCAGATAACCACAGACCTTAACAACATATATGATATTTATATAAATCATAGTAGATAGTAAAATAAATAGCTATTTTTTGTTCCCCTAACAATTTGAGTTTCTCAGCACAAACGGTTCCGAAGGATGTCCTCCATATTAAGGTACACTTAATATAGGCTTTCACTTATCACAGTAAAGTTCAAATAGCTTCATTTGACTGTAGGCCTATAAACTACCAATGTCAAATGTATATTTAGACGGTGTTGGTCAAGATTGGTGGTGGAACAAAAAAGAGGAATTTATTTTATCAACTATTGTTAAATACAACAAATTTATATAATACCGAAAGCATAACAATGGAGTGTATTATTTTTTTTGTAGTCTAAACTATTCATATTTTGCTATAACAATTTTAATTGTTTCGTTTTATACATCGATAAAACACTTTTCTTGTATTGAGTTTTGCTAAATGGTAACTGTAACAGATCTTCAAGGGTTACATTTATTTTTTTATGTTTGAATCACGAAGGAAAAGATAACAGAGGTAGAGTTTGAGGGTTAGTAGGAAAGAGAAAGAGGCGTATTAAGAGAAAGCCACCCTTCTGAGTCACTGGGCGGAAGGGGAGCACCCCTAACAACATCCCCCCTCTACTAGCCGAGCAACAAATCTCTCTCAATAGCACCTGAAATTGGTACTTACACAGTACAGTCTATTACGACAGGAAAATAAAGACTCTGAACTATGTAACGTTCGGATTTATCGGGAAATTGTACGTCTAGAAACTACCCTGGAGACCGCACTCTCACAATGAATGCCTTATTATTGTTACGGCCATATATGGTCCTAATAAATATGGCTACTAATTGTTACTTTTATTTACAAGTTCTAAATCACTATATTACACACTATGAAATATTTACAATTACTTAAACACTATTTTCAATACTTAAATTAAACACTAATATTTGCACTCTTACTAGACTGTCACTGTCACATCCACTGGGGCTGACTATGTCACTTACTCACTGACTCTTCGCTCTGAATCTTGACTGACTGTCAGGTCGGCCGATGAGTATCTTTATATGACTCAGAGGTGGGAGCCCAGACGATTCTTGAACTGACGATAGCGATCCTGGAGAATAATCTAGAACTACTTGACTCCTATTCAGGAAGAACCTCGGTTCACCTACAGGCGAATGATCTGCCATTCTAGTCCTTCCTGGAAGACCTGGATTGGCCCCGCGGGCAGTACCCGTAGTAGGAGGGGGCGCAATGACCTAGGCGGTGCCGATGGTGAGTGCTGTGATCCGTAACATTATAATATTAGGTTAGCTTCAGAATCAACATATATGGAGATGTGTCTATATATTTTTAATTGTATCTCGAGTGGCTGTATATTACCAATACATTAACAACATAGAATCATTAATTGAACTCTTTTTAAAGTCTTCCTTCATTAAGTAAGCTGTAGAAAGAGATTATGTCATTTTCCTTAATTCAACAGTGCTGTATATGCAGTGAAAGAGAAGGTGCATAGTTATCTTTTGTGAATCCCTCTGGTCTGAGGAAGGTGAGCGTGGTTCACCGAAATTGGTCACCATAATATTTGTGAATTTTGTACTTGTACTGTAGTATATTTGTGCATTTTGTGCTTATATTGTAATAAATGTGTGTTGTGTGACGTTTATTTGTACTGTATTAATTAAGTAACATTTTTCTAAGGAACAACTATTATTAACGAACATAATATTAAAACACGAATGAGAGTATATTTTAATACATCAGAATTAAAATTAGGCATTGTATGATGCTGGAAATAAGTTTATTTACTATTTTATTTTCTAAAAATACGTCTTAAAAATACACAACAAAAATAATTTAAATATATACATTGCTAATCTGTATTTTTTCTAATCGAGATCTGAATATTTACCAATATTATTACAGCCTTAAAAACCAATTCTTTATGACGTTTTATGCTATTAGTTGCAACTATACATGTCTTTAATTACAGTTTTATTTCAGTCGTCTATTTAAGATATTTAACCCCTGAATTATGTGTTGTTTGTAGGATTTGTCGGTCATTAAACTAAAGAATATGGTTATAATTCTTTAGATAGCTAATTTATAAAACATATAACAGTTATCTGGTGTTATATACAAAGTTATTACTCATTGTGGGCCTTTCATGTAACGATGAAAATATAGTTATGGTCCTCAAGATGGTTGAATTGATTTGTTGTTTTTTTTTTTTTTTTTTTTATTTTCTCTATTCAACAATCAATTAATTTATTCTAGTTAGTTGGTATACTTCTCATATGAAACATGGATTTACTGACCACAAGTGGGTGTAGTTTATTTCCCCTCGTGTGCTGAGTAGTGTTTGTCTGGGCCAGTGAGTGGTACGTCTGTTCTGGACAAGCCAATTCCCTTAGTAAATGGTTTCATGGCCACTAACAAGAATCTTTCCTTTCAAAAACAGCTGTAAATATATTTTGCTTTATAAATGTAATTTACAACTTCAAAGTTTTTTCTAAGATTTATTGACATAAAAACATTTTGTAAATCAAAAGATATGCAACAGAATATTTAGTCACATTGTTAAGTTTAAAATATAAACATAATTTTAGCCCTTGTTTTCATATTTTTAACAAATTCAGTACACTTTTTCATGACCTTACATTGCACCCATATTTATCATATTTAAAGCTTTGTAACTTATTCCAATGACCAACCAACATACTATATTTAGTGTCATATAATATTCTATTTAGATCCAATATTTTATCCTGATTAGTATTGTACTCTAAAATTTAGTATAATAAACCACTATATTTCAAAGTACTAGCAATATATCATTATATTTGTTAACTAAACAACTATTTTTTTGAGGTATTTGCATTTTGAAAGTTTTTCGGTAGAGTTTTTTCTGGAAATAAATGTTCCCTGATTTATTGAAGAAATAGTAAGAACTCATTTGGCTACAGAAAATGTGTTCCTAACTAAAGTTTTATCACAATGTTTACATCTATCTTTGAATTAAAAGTTGTAATGTATAATTGTTGAAAACAATGAGAAACTTAAATACTTCGAGAATGCAAAAAGAATGAATATTATAAAGTTTTGTTCGTATACAAGAAATATGTAAACAAATGAGTCTTTTGAGTTCGAAGATCAGAGTAGTACATATAAATCTTAGTACTAGACTGCTGATGTACTAATATCCAAGCATTTTAAGTAAAATTACATAGTAATATATATTTAGGTTATAGGTTATCTGTTTTCCATATTCCGAAACAATACCGTTGATCTTTTTACGTGGAAAGTGAAGAGAAAGTAACTTCAATCCTGTGATTACAACAGGAACAACATACGACAAACTGCTTAGATTATTTCCGTCTTCCCACTTGCAGTTAGTTAACAACTTTCCCCACTACCTCGACGTTTCTCTATCTTCATCGCCAACAAAACACTAATTTCTTGTACGCGGATATTATTTATAGCTATTTAATGTTTTTTTTTGTTCTGTTATAGTCTTTTGCAATAAATTATGCTTAGTTTGACATAACATCTGACAATGTCTATAAAACATCAGATTTTGTATATTACTTAATTATGATTTGTTTTTAACACCTTTATAGCTGGATACATAACAATATCCTAAATAAATTTGTACCTTTTGATGATAAGTATGAATATTTTTTTAAAAATAATAATCGTATTAAACTAGTATACATATATACATTCTACAAAAGAGCATTTATTTCAAGATACAGTACAATAAATATCGTTTAAAAGTATGTGTTTGTTAATATAAGCTCGTAAGGATTTTGTAACAAAACGTAAAATTTCAGCTTGAATAAGGCAGAAAACGTTAGGTGAACAACCCTTAGTTAATGCTTTAGAGAGAGTGAACTGTTTGGGGGAAAACAAACACTCCTGACTTAAGGGTGGTGGAAAATTACTGCCTAATTGATTTCAACCTTTTTGCCGTTTCTTGAATTATTATTTCTTGCCCCCTGCTAATTTTATTTATGAAGAACAATAATTGTCAATTTAATCATGCTTTCATTGAATATTTACAGTACCGTAATACCAAAACATAACTACATTAACTATTAGTACAAAAGTAAATAAGTCCCTGGCGCTTGTCCAACACCCAAGAAACAGTTGGTACTAACAATGAATAAAACTAAAACACGTGATATTTTTCACAAGGAATTAATAACTCCTTAGAAATATCTAAAAATGTTACATTTCATTCATTCGCCCTTTATGTTAACGTAATGTCATAAATACATTAATGTGATAATTCAATCTTAGAATCCTACTTTTTGTTCTCTTTTCAATTGTTCTTTTCGGTGTTAATAATTTCAAATAAGCTTTGTCCACATAATCCTGTCTACAATCATATGTTTCTAAAAGTTATATTCTGTTAATTGGCCTAATCAATATCTTAGTTTAAGTTATGATTTGAACAAGTGTTTCTTCATTATCTTTTCCTGCTTTTTCATTCCACCAGTACTAGGGGCTATCCAATATTGTTTATTTTTATCATTTTTTTTTACTATTAAGTATTTATTCTCCTTTTTTCAAGTTTATTTTCTTGGTGTATTGTTGTCTGTATTTAAAATGTTTCCAACATTTATATTTTCTGTTGCGTCTGTGTCTGTAGCCCCATTTCTCAATTTATTGAATAAAATAACCAATAGTTAACAGAATCAAATCACCGGGAGCCTCAGTAAGATATATGAATGGTCATGAATTTACGTAAATGGTCCGGAAGGTGCTGAAAAACCTCAATAGGTCAAACTATGAGCTATATCGATCCTTTTGTCACTTTCCGTAAAATGTCTACGTTCAATACTGCAGGCTTAACACTCAAATTTTCTCTTGGACACCAATTAAGTCCCAGAACTGGAACAGACTTACTTACAGATATATCATTAGTTCATTTCCAGCCTGTTAGTTCAAACGTTGGATACAACAATATTTCTCTTCATTCTTTAATACATTTATTGAGTTCCTATATTAAAGAAATATATCACTAACGAAAATAACGACGCAAAAACTTTTCATTGCATCCACGTATTTCCAGAAAACGTAATGTTTACACTCATTACATTCCTTAGTTTTTTCCCGAATAGTGTCTATATAGCATGGTAGCAGAAATGGTTTGCATGTATACAACAACTCTTTTATTACAGTAAAGCTTTTAAATAATTTACTGTATAAATCCTAAGAAACTTAAAGAAGTTCCTGTAATTTGTTTAGGCTTATCTCTAAGAATTCCTTTTTAATATCTACTACAACACCAATTCTTTTACATTGAAAACGAAGTAATAAGGCAGAAATTAAAGAAGATTGTCATGCTTTTCAATATAGTTATGCTGGGTCTTTAATCAACTCATAGCTAATGGAATGTCATCTTTGACCCAGTCACAAAATTCTTCAATTGGATCGGTGGCTTATAAATGCTTTTTATATTGTCATTGATATATATTCTGCCAATATTTCCGTTGTTCCCCTTATGTGAGGGAAATAACTTATGCTTTTTTAGGTACCCTATCTGGTCTGAACTCTTTTTTCTTGTTTTTTTTTCATTTTTAGCTACTTTCCAATAGTATTATTGATTTCTCTAACTGAACTTAATGTTTTTTTCTAAAAAAAGTAAATTTCTTTAACGTAAAATTTATTCATAACTACAATGCACGTTTCTTAAAAGAGCAACAAACTAAACCGAATTTGAGACGTATATGTTAATAAACATTACGATTCATTGAGCTATTTTTAAATGTTACTTTCCTTATCTCATGTTTTTTACAATTTTTTTTATTCAAAATAATTTTAAATAAGCTTTTTAATTAATTATACTTAAAATAACTTCGTTAGCATTAACGTAGGATACGTTACTATCATTAGTAAAACAGTACAATTTAGTATAGTTTTTCTTTACACAGCTGACACATTTATAAAAACAAGTACCTTCTCAAGACCTGGGAGGTACATAAGGTTTTGCTTATGTGAATAATAATAATGAACAATTTTACAAAGTAACTATAAAATATATGATTGTTTTGCGTATATCACTCTTTATTTGTACAAAAAGTGATGTTTAGTAAAAGACAATGGTCAAAATAAGGGAAATAATAAGTTATCTCTAGGATATTTCCATGTTTGAAAAATATAACAATATTCGACCCTGGAATAATCAATCATCGACACACGCTGGACTCGTGTTTTACACTCCATCACCTCCGAGCTCAGATTTCACGATAAGTTACCTCTCGTCACAGCAGGAACACATAAATCTTCGATTAACGAAGCACTTTGGTTCGCACTGGTAAAATGTTTGGTACGTATTGCTCAATTTATAAAAAATAACTTTTAAACTATCGGAATTATTTCAACGGAGAGTATTTATTTTAATTGTCTAAATAACTGAAATATCTACAACTGAATTGTATTGAAGAAGTGACGTAGGAAAACGTAATTTTTTAAAACAACTGGGGTGAATTTAAAAACTTGTGTCCATAAAAATATTACATTAAAAATATATAAAGGGTCATGTTTACTTCTTACTTAGTTGTTTGAAGTTCGTTGAATAAGTTAATTTTGTCAGTTGTATAACTTATTCTATAGTTAGTATGTATTTATTTATTGGAAGATGATAGTTTCCTTCTTTTTTGTATATAAATACATTTTTTCAAATCTTCTCGTTACACGAAAATATATACACTCACTACATTAGATTGTAACATTGAGCTGATAGCACAACACTTTGTTTTTGGTTTATATCTGTTGAATAACTTATGTCATGTTTATAACTGAATTCATCTTCATAGTATTTATCCCAATAAAAAGTATAAAAAACCCAATTGACATCGAAAACAGTTAAATAGCAATACAATAAGTAAATTAAACTCAAATACAAACAGATCTTTACTTACATATTAAATATTAACACTCTCGTATCTGTGAAAAACATCCTTTTAGAATAATATTATTCCACAAGGATTTTGGGAGGAAGGCAGTTTCTGTGACCGCATAAATTCTTAAGATAATCCAGGTGTTTATGCATTGCTTAAACCATAAATAAACTCTTATAAAAAATAATATGTTTTCTAACTTGCACCAAGAGTTGAAACTTGCAGTACAACAGTACTTGCAGAGAAAGAGTATTTGCAGTATAACAGTACTTGCAGAGAAAGAGTATTTGCAGTATAACAGTACTTGCAGAGAAAGAGTATTTGCAGTATAACAGTACTTGCAGAGAAAGAGTATTTGCAGTATAACAGTACTTGCAGAGAAAGAGTATTTGCAGTATAACAGTACTTGCAGAGAAAGAGTATTTGCAGTATAACGGTACTTGCAGAGAAAGAGTATTTGCAGTATAACAGTACTTGCAGAGAAAGAGTACTTGCAGTATAACAGCACCCTTTTTATACAGTTATGGTTTTATTAATAAACATACTGCTATGATATTGTGTTATAATAAATACGTAAATACACGTTCTAATCAGAATACAACAAATTAACCTGATTTTTCAATTTAAGGAAATAATATTTTAATAGAAACTATTTGAACACGATTAAAATGTATAGAGTTGCTGCTAAGAGTATTACAAATATTTTCTTGGGATAAGTTCTGATGGTTCTGATATGAACCTGGCTGATAGAGTGTTACTGCAATTAGTAATGTTAATTAACATATGTTGTTTACGAACATGTGAAAATGATAGTATTTAGTATAGAGATTAATGTATATTAGTTACACTAACTAACCTGCCACCAGAAACTATATCGAGATATATACTGCTTGATATAAAATGATTTTACATTAAATAACTTGTAAGTAAGGAACATATCAGATTTATTTAACAAATATTGTTTTCAACGCCATTTTATTTTGTTATTTTGTTTTGTTTGATCGTAATAATAAAAAACAAAACAACCTCTTTTATTGGAGGTTATTTTACTATTTTCAATTTATTGTTTGAACTACTAATCATTCTTAAATTACGAAAATGTTTAATAGTATAAGAAAAACTATGTTAATAAAACTTAACTACATATTTTTTGTGTAATATATTTATAAACGTCTAGTAGATAGTCAATTATCTGTACTCAATACAGGAAAATAATTAATACATTATTTATTTCCTCAATTATATACAATAATACAAGAAACAAAGTTTGCCTGTAAATAGTCTAAGCCATATTTTCCAGTAGTGATGGTCGTGTACACTTCACTTGCACTTCTTATCAGTCGCACTGACCTACTGATAGCATGGCTAACTGCGGTACTGGACAGGCCTTTTCACATAGCTTCATCCTACTACTATATGTAATTATATAGTTATTTAGTATATATAGCTTATATAGTATATAATTCGTCTTTTATACTAAATACTTAAAATTGGCAAAAAATATCTTGCTGGAAATTCTCACGATTATTATTATTATTTATCTTAAAAGACAACAATCGAAGAGATATGACTCCTATATAGCTGAACTCATTTGGGTTTAACTAAGTAAGAAAAGCGCCGCTGAATTATATATTATCGGTACACTGTTCTATCGGCAATCCAATTAAGACACTTTTTTCTGTGAAATTTGAAATAAAATAAACATACATATGACAGTAAAAATAAGACTTTTTGTTATAATTCCAATCTTTTCTTGAAATATTTATGAAACTAGTTTAACACTATTATCAGATGGAACGATTAGGAATGCCGAATTTGGGCCCAAAGTAACAATGATGAAATTCTGTTAAAATACATAATTTATTTCAATTCTCTTTACATTTTGCTAGAACTTCTAACAATTGCATTATTTAAAAAAGATAGAAACAATCCATAACCATCTAACGGTTCTCATCTATCATTAAAACTTGAGTAATAAGTGCACAGTTTAATACTAGACCACTGCAGTTGGAACGTAGTCGTGGCTTCACGCAACATGCTACGTAGCGTGTCCACTATATACTGCAAATAACTCTGTCCTTGTCTAAAAATGTGATATGCATATTACTGTAACAAGTCTAGTGTGGGTTTAGTTTTGTTAACTGTCAATTTCATAGTTTTATCACTTTATATGTGCTATAATTGAAAGAATTAACCATTTCTAATGCTAAAAAGATTTCGGAAGGTTGTGAGCCTAACCCTTTGAGGACCATTAGAAATTATTTTGTTAATTAGGATTTGTGCTAACTACATGGACAAAATAGACTACTATCCAGTGTAATGTGGTTGATAAAGACAGCTAAAATACAGACAGATAAATACAGACTATCAGCACTAGTGGCACGTGTTGAAACCGTGTGATCGCTACAGTTCTAACCTCACTATTTTGGCACCAAATTTCCTAACTTAACTGTTGCCTTGTTTCCAACATGTAGGCGTTGTTTCCCGCTGAATGACCTGACTTACCGTGTGTCCTAGGTGTTGTCTCCCTTGAAGAAAACAAAAATGTTCTTCTTTACAATGCAAATGAACATTACATAATACATTTAATAAAACATTTTATTAAGTGTAGCCTACAATAAATCGAGAATCCACTTTGTCCACTTTTCATCACTTTCTACCAATATTAGCAGATTCCAACAGTGTTTGTACTCTTGATTAATTCCGTCTAGGTAGTCATTTATGTAGTCCTTAGGTATGTGATAAAGAGTTAGGCTTTTTACTAGATAAGGAGTTAGGGTGATAAAGAGATCGGATCATATTGTCCGATCGGTTTTCAGGTACCACATCCTTTTAAGAAGGTATTTACAGACTGTACTATAGAGTCAATCAAATCAAAAATAGCTTTATTGCCATAAAAACAATATACATGCATTGGCATGCGTCAATATTAAGCATTAAACAAAACTAATTACTAAAAAAAAAGGATTCTAAAAGTCCACGTCTGATAATATTACAGTACTAAACCGTTCACCCATGTTTTTAATGTAGTATTCCGCAAAATAGTATAATTTGCTAAACGTTTAGTGATGTAAATATTAGTAATATCTCTGTCATTTTGGCTTTTATTGGATGCTTCATTTGACTAATATAAAACGATTTGTAGCTAAAATATTGTTAACCATCTATACATACATAAAATCCATGCCAGTGAAATATTTCGACAAGTGATGTGTATTTAGTTCTATAGCAATAATATTCAGACCAAATTTAAGTTTTACCTATAGCTAAACAAATTATAATGTAGTTTTTTAATTCGTTGTATTAAAAATGTTTTATTATTTATATTATTACTATAAAATATTATATATTAACTTATTTTAAATTATTGTATGATATTCATTAAAATTAATTACGCATTGTTAGGTAGTTAATTACTGTAGTTATCATTCTTAAAATAATTGAACCAAATAGTTGAGTATAATATTTATTAAATAATACATAAATTTGAAATGAAAACGTAATGATGTAAAGCTTAGAACTAAGAAACTGCTGTTTTAAAACTGTTTTGTGTTGATGATAATTACTCAAATGAAAATGTTTATTAGTTTATTACATTTGTAGGTACAAACGATTATTCTACTCTGCTGAACACCTAGACTTATTATGGAAGAAGCAGTAGTGCTCGCTTATCCAAGGGAACATTGTAAATCTTTATGTAAATATTTCTACTCTGTGCCTTGCCTAAAAGTAAGCAAATTACCAGAAGTAACTGTCGAAAAACGGATCCTAAAGGATTTTCATACATTTAATCGGTTTATCTCAAGAACTATTTGTAAGAACTTAAATAGTAAATATTTATTTACTATTAAAATACAACATCATCTTTTTCCAGCATTTCTGATAAAAGTTTACGAGCTTCTATTATAATGTTAACGGGTATATTAAAAAATAAAAATCAATTTCAACATAATTTATGTAGTTTTATTTTGTAATTAGGTATATTATATCATACATATAATATACTGAATTATATGTATATAATAATATACATATAATTAATACATATACATCAGTCAGGCTAGCTTAACTTGACTGAATTTCAAACCAAGCAAGTTTATTAAAGTAACCTAATCGTTGATGAATTTATTAAACTTCTGAATTTCTATTGGTTTTTAAATACATTTTGTTTATAAATTTATTATTTTTATTAATATAAAAGGTAATTATATTAAGCCAGCTACAAACAATACTTATATCTACGATACTGTTATCATACATTACCTTAATAATAACGATCCGTTAAATTTTAAATATTATTGTAATCGTTATTTTTTTAGTTATTTTTAGATACATAGAAACCAAATTGTTAAATATTAATTTTTTTTATTCGTAAATAACAAATAAAACTTATTAGTAAAATTTAAGTTACAGATTAAATTAAGTTATGTATTTCAAAAATATATTTTATCCATACATTTTCCTTGTTTTTTTATTGCACAGTAAATAAAAATTAACTGAATGAAAATAGTAATATACCACTTTAAAATAAAGCACTTTCGAATGTAAATGTACATATGTTAAAATAGTAAAACAAGAGTGTGTTCCAATTTTTTTTCCACAACAGACAGTTCATCCTATAATGATCCCTTAAAGAAGACTCCACTAGTAATAAATAGGACGCAGCCACAGCCATAAGCTGGAATAAGTGGCCATAAAAGATATGACAACCCCAAAACATAAATCTAGCCTGTAGTGTTTTACATGATAGTAAATCCTTCCCTCGGAATATCTCACTTCCAACCGAACAGGTTCTAATTTTACACATCCTCTCTGTGGTAAAGGACGTATTATTCAATATCTATGTTTCTTGGTAATTTTTAGTTGTTAAGATTACATTTTTTGTGTGTAAACTAATTTAAAATTACCTTAAAAGTTTTACCGACACTCATTAGTCGACTTTTGAGACATGCATATTATTACGAGCAATAACATCAATAAGTGTTATAAAATAAATCATTTTTGTATTACTAATAATGTGATGTATAATAAATTGTAATATACGTGCTTAGCCCAAGGGTTGAATACAATAACAATACGCTGGAGTTAACAGGTAAACAACACAAGCTGCTAAAGGTTGTTACAACCAGCTGTAGATATTACATATTTTACTATTTTTTATATTCTGTTGTATACACTTGATGGAATAAAGTTTGTTTTAAAAAAGAACACATTTTTAAAATTATTCAAATTTTTTTATTAAAATAGCGCTTTCGCCGGTTAAGGTATCATCAGTTTAAATGTAAACAGAAAAAACATATGTTTAAAACAATATAAATTATAATATAGGGGATTATAATATAATTATAATAAAATTATATTATAATAAAATTATATTATAATCAAATATAGTTATTTTTAAAGCATTTAAAACAAATGGATTAGTAGAAAGTAATTTAAAATAAAATAATAAACTGGAAAATATGATTTACAATTAATTATTTTATGTTTGATTTCTTCTTTAATTAACTAAAGGTAAGTATAAATTACTAAAATGTATAGATGGTTGTGATATAAATTGTTATTTTATAACAAACATGCAGGCACTTTGATTCCTTTTGGTCCACGATGATTCTTTAAATATAATACTGGATGAGTCAAATTTAATGTCATGGTTTTCATTTAGAGTGTGTTCTACTAATTTTAATTTTTATTTATTTTGTGCTTTGTAATTATAATATGTGTTCCTTGACTCTTGTACTTATAGGTCTAGATGTTTGGCCATTGTAAGATTTATTATATTCACAGCCAATTTTGTAAATTATATTTTTAGATTCTTGAATTTTGTTCTTAGGTTTTAATTTTGTTAAATGACTGCGAAGGTTATTAGTTGAACTAAAAGAAGTACGGATATTGAATTTTGAGTTGATTTTTCTAAACATTTTTTAAATGCCTTTTATATATGAAATTGAAATTGTAGTTAGCGAGTTGGTATTTTAATTGTGTCTTCTAGGTTGAATTTGATTTTTTAATTTCGCCTTTTCAATTATGTTTGTAGGGTAGTTATTATTTATTAATAATTTTGTAGTATCTTGTTCTGCCTTTAATTTATCTTCATCGATTGTTACTAAATTATCTATTTTCATAAATAAACTTTGAATCATTCCAATCCTCACATGTTGAGGGTGATCTGAAAATAATTTATGTATTGTCCACTAAGCGTTTTTTTTTTTTTTTTTTTTTTTACGTGGTATAGTGATGTAATAAGTTAGTTTTCTGTTGGTTTTGAAACTAACACATCTAGGAAAGGAATTTGTCCATTATTTTCATTTTACGAGTTTAATGTACATTTTATAGTTGGTCTCAAGTTATTTATATGATTTAAATATTTGTTTTGAATATAGTTTGATCTTCCCATGTGCAAAAAGTGTCATCAACATATCTGAGCCAGATTTTTGGTTTGGGATTTCAGTTAGTAAATGCATTTTTTTCAAAATTATCCATAAAATATTACGTAGTATTCGACTTAAAACTCCACCCATAGGTAAACCTCAAATTTGGCTATAAAAATGTTCTTCATAATGAAAGTAGTTGTTTGTAAGACATATAGTCAGATGTTCTAATATACAACAAACTGATAATTTGTTCTCTCTTTGAGATTATCATCTTGTTCTAATAGATTCTTTGTTATTCGTAACACTTGTAGAACAGATACATTTGTAAATAAACTAGTTACGTCAAAGCTGATTAGAATATCTTGGCAATCAATATGTAATTTGCTATTTTCTCAATAAAGTCTTCTGAATTTTTTATGTAATATGTAGAATTGCCAAATAAGGGATTTAAGATGGTTAACAAAGATTTTGATAATTTTTATGTAGGTGAATCAATCAAACTTACTATGGATCTCAGGGGAATTAATTCTTTGTGAAGTTTAGGAAGTCCATAAATATACTTGATGGTAGAAAGTTGGTTTTAAAAAAGAACACATTTTTAAAAATTATTCCACAATTTTTATTAAAATAGCGTTTTCGCCGGTTAAGGCATCATCAGTTTAAATATAAGCAGAAAAAACATATTTTATTAAAATATGATAAAACATAGATAATTTTAAAGAATTTAAAACTTAAATGGATTAATAGAAAGTAATTTTAAATAAAATATTAAACTGGAAAGTATGATTTACAATTAATTATTTTATGTTTGATTTCTGGATTTGATAATAACTATGGTAAAGCAGTCTATCCTTAATTTAAAACTTTGGTAAGCAAACCAATTACTAACTTTCAATGCGATTTTGAATAATTCAGTGATAAACATTAAAGTTTATAAGTGGTACACAATAACGCTACATTAAAATCAGATTCGCATTTTAATGTAATATATATAAAGAATCATCATGGACCAAAAGTAATTAAATTGAAAGTGCCTGCATGTCTGTTATAAAAGAACAATGTATATCACAACCATCTATACATTTTAGTAATATATACTTACCTTTAGTTAAAGAAGAAATTGAACATAATATAATTAATTGTAAATCATTTTTCCAGTTTAATATTTTATTTAAAATTACTTTCTAATAATCCATTTAAGTTTTAAATTCTTTAAAAATATCTATATTTTATCATATTTTAAATTTGTTTTAAACATATTTTTTCTGTTTAAATTAAGTTTAAAAAGTGCTATTTTAATAAATATTGTGGAATATTTTTTAAAATGTGTTCTTTTTTTAAAAATATTTGATTATTCACAAATAGAACTATCGTTTTATATAAAAAATCCAATGTTAAAATGAGAACAGTGAAATGAGAAGAACTCTGTGTTGCAACTGTTCTCTGGATTTGATAATAACTATGGTAAAGCAGTCTATCCTTAATTAAAAACTTCGGAAAGCAAACCAATTACTAACTTTCAATGCGATTTCCAATAATTCAGTAATAAACATTAAAGTACATAAGTGGTACACAATAAAAACTGATTCGTAACAATCAAAATACAGGTAATATATAACAACATATGAGAACACGTTTAAACGTTCTCTAACTTTGAAAAATATATTTGGATCTTTAAATACAGTAATACATTTTTTTAACTTCACTGACCAGTTTACATGGAGTTTGAATAATTGTACTCATAAAGTGAAAAATGTACTATTAACTTAGCTGTGAATTTGAACCTAAAAAAATCACTTTTCTACAATACCAACAGTAACATTATACAATTGGTAGATATTTTATTACATTTGCTTTGATATGAACACTACTGCTCATTGAATAGTTTGATCTGCCTCTTTAAAATACAAAGGAAGCGTTTCTTTATAAAGTTTGTTTTATTTTTAATCATTAAATATCAAGATAGGGAGTGAAAACTTGGAATTAAAAATAATATGTGTTTAAACTATAGTGCCTCATTACTTGTGTGTTTTTATCACTTCAAGAAACACGAAAACCCATCCATTGTGAACTACCTGGATCATACTCTCTTAGACATTTTTGGAATTTTGTGTTTGAATTATGCTATTTACAGTATGTGCTAGAATTTAAACTTTATTATTATTCACCGGTAAGACGCCGATCGTCAAAATTTTAACTAAATTAATATTAAAACAATTAAGTATCATAAGTTAATTTAAAAATATGAAACTAATTTAACTAGTATAAATTTTAACACCAAAAGTACATTCAAAGTGTTAAATACATACATCTTTTTTTAACGTAGGACATGTAGGCTCACCCACCCACCCATACACTTACAGTGGTAATAATAGAAATTTTGTTAAAAAATAAGAAAACGATAACTCGAAAATTTTACAAAATAAAACTGTTTATCATTTTCTCACTAATATAGGACTTTCTGTCAATTATTTTACCAAAATTGCTCATAGATATGATATCATTGTACTTTCCGAATGCGAAGGTTTAAGCAACATAACTCAGTTAAACAATTTGCATTTCGTTGGAATTAACATGCTAGAAAATAGAAAAAAGGATTTAAAAGACACTTACTCTGATTAACACTTTCATAGATTTATTAAATTTTCTTACATTTTCTTTAACTTTTTTTGTGTTTTTATGGCCAAAAATTGCTTCAATTGGGCAATGACAGCTTTTACAACACGTTGTTACTTTCATTTAATGGAAAATATGAGCAATATTATCATTTTTGTGTCAATGTTACTCAATAGTATTTTTCTCCCATTTATATTTTTTTTAACTGTCAAACTTAATATTTTTAGAAGAATCAAATCATTTCAAACTGATACAGCAACTTTGTGTTTTTTAGAGCAGTGTTTATATTGTTGTTAATAAAACATAACTAGGAACCTAAAGAGTTCTAATAATAAACACATCTAAATATGAAATTATACTCAATACAAAGTGTTTATTATAATTAACTATACAGCAAATACTTAATCCCAAGGGTTCGAGTAAGCCGTTATACAAACTCTAAACCTTGTCGAGTTATTCCCTCTGAGCTAACCTAAACTAACTACTTAAACCAGTGTCAAGTCCATTATCCCAGTCACAGGTATCCCTTCATAAATGGCTTGGTTTGACCTTCACTTCTCTGTGAAATGAATATTTCTTCATGGAATTCATTGTATGAGCCCGTTTTTTATTTCTTTTTTATTTTAAATTCAAATTTAGTGCACAACATACTACAGCCACTAACATCCATATAAATACACTATTTATTCATTACAAATGGTATTATTCTTCTTTAAATATTTTATAGTTAATTAAGTTGTATAAGACCATTTAACCATTTTAAAGCAATAAACATGCAAAATTTAAGGTAACAATAAATAATATTTTATTTGATTATGTTTTAGGTGGTCTGTAATATAATATAAGTCATAAAGTCATATTAGTTTTAAAAAACGTGAGATTAAAATAGATCCATTTACCTTGGAAAGGAATTCAAATATTTGATGAGGGAATGAGAAGCTAGTTTCTTCAGGTCAACTTATATTATACATAACTTTGTTTAATTTTAAATTAACTAAAACACTTCATGTTATATGCTAAATATTTTATAACTAGTAGGACATATATATAACTCGATTCAATGTAATAGGCCTGTTTGTTTTTAGTAAGTAATGAAGAGAAATCAATATTCTCACAGTTCTTACACATTTTTAGCTTAATGCTATAATTTACTTTAACTTCTTAATTTATAGTGTGGAATGTATTCATACGACATTTGAACATATAACAACAAATTTATTCATTTTGGAGATTCCAGAACCATCTTCATTTCGAGGATAATTGCTTTTCCGTGATCTTCTCAACTTTACGGATGTGGTCGGCATTATACAACATTCAGTGATAATTACAACCATATAAAAGTAACCATAACCAAACAAACATAAAAAGTAGGTATTTATCAAAAACGATCAAGTATTCTAAAAGTCAATAAAATGGTTCGGCCCACTCCCCCAATAGACACACATGACTGGTGTTGACCCATCCACGCACCCTATAGACACACAAGACTGGAGTTGACCCACCCACCCACCCTATAGACATACAAAACTGACGTTGACCCATCCACCCCCCCCCCCTATAGACACACATGACTGATTTTAACCCTCCCACCCACCCTATAGACACACAAGACTGGTGTTGACCCACTCACCCACCCTATAGACACACAAGATTGACGTTGACCCACCCAGTCACCCTATAAACACACAAGACTGGCGTTAGCTCTCCCACCCACCCTATAGATACACATGATTGGTGTAGACCCACTCTGTAGACACACAAGACTGACTTTTACCCACCCAACTACCATATAGACACACAAGACTAGCGTTAACCCTTTCACCCACCCTATAGACACACATGACTTGTTTTGAACCACCCTGTAGACACACGACATTGACTAACAAACCTACCCTGTGTATAGACACACATTGTTGACGCTGACCCACCCACCCTTTTCATAGACACACATGACTGGTGTTGACCCACCCACCCTTTAGATATACAAGACAGACACACATTATACTAAGTAATTTAAATATTTTAGCTCAATAAACTTCAAGGTTTTAAGGGTAACATTTTTCGTAAAGAAGACCTTTAAAGGTAATTTGTATAAGTATTGATCCCAAGCCTAATGCTGTGATGTGTCTCTAATTAAAAAAAAAATACCAAAACTTATGTAAATATCCATGTATTTTAAGCAATATTTTTACTTAAATTACTCGCAATTACTTGTTTTTTTCTCTTAAGTAAACTGTGGAAAGGCTATACTGTTTTAACTGAAGTTTGACAAACCTTTCACGATATAGTATCGTTGCTATGCGACCCTCAAATTTTCGATCTCCCCTCGAGGATCAAAGTTTAAGAACATTGCTGGAGGCAAAAAGTCATGAAACGATTACCCTCACTCACAACCTTTCGAGGGCGTAAGTAAATATTAAATGAAAATACAATAATCTCAAATGTCATTATTTTTATTACTTAGTGATCTTTTATTGCAGTATTGCCAGTTAGATCATTATAGCATTTAAATATTTTCTATGATTTAATCACCTTACTATTGTACTATTTATTACAAGTTTATGTATCCTCTACGGATATATGTTTACGTTCTTCGCAAGATTAAAGATGTTTTAATTTACTAGATAATAACTAAGCAAATAATTATTAAAGGTCTTCAATTTTAATTAGCTGCTTTTTATACTTAAATGAATATAATAATTAAATATCATACTATCTGTCCTAATAATACTTCATAGAAAGATTCTTTGTCTGCGTATTTTTAGAAATATTTATTAATGAATCGTCATATAACTTATAAGTATAGGCCTGTAAATTATTTTAATACTTTAAAGATAGATTCTTTATCTTAATATTTTTGTATTTATTAATGATTAGTCGTATAGATTAATCGTGTATAATTTATTTAAATTGTATAAAAGTAAGATACGAAAAATGTGATTAGGAAGTTTTTAGATAACAAGTTAAAATAAATCAATTTTCTACCTGCTGCTAGTACCTTGTGTAAGATGTTTAGACACGACGTAACTTATAATATATGTGTATATTGTATGTAAACTCCGTTACAAAACATGTGTTTTATTTTGCCATATTTCCTATTTAGCCTACTAGTGAACCTTTTTTTTACATTTCCGTTTGGGTAAACCACACAAATGAAATTGTGGATTGCAGTACTCTTTTATAGATATTGCCATTTATTATGAATGTTCTAAACTAAAAACATGGCGTAAACTTGAGTCACGGAAAGGTCACGTTGAAGAGTCATATCACACTGATTAGCTTTGTAACACGCACGATGACGTGTTTTGTGGTATATTTTTTAGTTTACCTCGCAAAGTTACCTCATAAAAAACAAGTCATAAAGGATTATTGCTTTGTTTGTTTACAATGTTTTTAAATTTAATTTATCTTTAGTATTGCACGTAATGTTTGGTAATGTTGCCTTCGCATTGAAGTAAATTTCACTATGTAGTTAATTAAACAATAAGTGATATTTGTAAGTCTACAATATTTGTTTTTTCGATTAATTCTAAAATATAATATCATAATAAGTAATTGGTTTACTTTAAATTAAGTGGTAAGCAAATTTTGAATGTATAACTTTTAAGCATAAGGAGAAACATTTGTATCGCAATGAATTTTTACTATCATTCTTGACTTACACGATATAGTGAATTATAAACCTGAAACTATGGACCCCAAACAATAATTAATTAAAGTCAGTGAAATATATCTAATTAATACTATTTTACCATTGTTACTATCCTTAATCCTCCAGCGGTGAAGTTGTGTCTGGTAGGCCAAGAGGATATTTCATTTCTATTTTATTTTTTTTGGCATTACTTCAGACAGCTAGAGATTTTTGACAGCTTTAAGATCACACATTATTGGAATATTGGACAATTGGTATATACATTCGCAGACTGGGCCTGTCAGACCCAATGTTATTACTTGAGTTTTAGTGTTTTGGGACACACAGACACAAGGTACCTTTGATGTTTCAGTGTTTTGAGTGTCAGCATAAAGTATTATTTTTTTCCTAGTAAACTTGTGTTGTTTAAATATGGCTGAGAACATTTTCTGTGATTATGAACTTATTCACAGAATGTTAGAAGAAGAAACAGAAGATCCTTTGTCAGAAGAAGACGAAGAATTCAACAATCCTGATCACAAAAATGAAAGTATCCACAACTCTGATTCAGCTTGACAAACTTAGCCTTGCAAATTATGAAGCCATGATTGAATATCGTGCAACAAATTTAAGAATTGCCACACATACAACTTTGCCAACGTCTTGCTAGTAGAGAGAAATGTCACGAGTGCAAAGACGGCAAAACCCGTTACTATTGCCAGAAGTGTCATATTTAGATTTGTCTCGCAAACGCTACAATGTTTAGCAGACATTGTGCTGTAGATCATACCTACACACTCAAGTTAGAGATATTTTTTTGTCTTTTATTTTAATTTATATTGTGTTTCATTACTATACTCTGTAAATGTTTGTTTTTCAATTCATACTTTGCGTTATTTTAAATATTAAGTAAAAAACACTTACATATATGCGTGTTTTATACACTAGTATAGTGTACACTTAGTGATGTAATATTGAAAGGTTTCTGTATACTTGTGTTTAATCTTTTGTTTAGAGCCAAATCCCCTAATTTTACAAAATGGGTCTGTCGGACCCAATCTTACTACTCCAGTGAGTTGACATCTCCTCACTGCAGGGTCAAGTGACTGAGATAATTATCATGGTATATTTAACTCTCTTAAATTTTTTTATTACCATCCCTATATGTAATGACATCGTATTGTTAGATTTGATATGAAAGTATATATTTGAAATTTAGATTTATTCATAATTTTTTTACCTAAATATAGGCCTAATGCTTTTCAAAAGAGGTTTTTGTAGGTGTTATTGAGACAAATTATGTTCTGCCAAGCAGTGGGGGATGTTAAAAGGGAAGCTCCCCTTCCGTATCCCAGTGAATCACAAGGGTGGCTTTCTCTGATACATCTCTCTCGCTCACACAGTCTCTACTCCACTCTTCTACAACGTAATGCTCAGTCATTTTGTGGAACAAATAATTGAAAACTAATTAAAACTTGCTAATCGAGAAAACTAATCGAAAATTATATGGAATGTTTTTGTTTTTTATTGCAAAACTTTCTGGTTTTCAGAATAACTGAACTTTCAGAACTGCTGCTCATATTTCCTGTGACAAGTAAATATTGTTCATTCAACTATATTGGTTTTTTTAAAAGTATTTAAAAGGATGTAGAATAAGGTAATATATCTAATATCATCATTGATACTTTGGCCCTAATAATCCTATGGTGACACATATTAACTAACGTAACAAATTGAAATGAATTTACGTAACTGTAGTTCATATTAAATAAGATTTGACTATTAAGAGAACCTTAAACTTTTAAAATTAAAATCTTCTAAACGTTTAAGCTTACTGCTCCATTCAATCTACTAATTCTTTACAAAGTGGTCATTTTAGGATGGGCCTAACATAAGAGTTCTGTAACTATCACAGTGACATGGTTTATGGATTTCCATTGATAACTGTAATATAATTTCTTTCATTTAAAATTATCATTATCAGTATTTTAAAGTATCAAGTACGTAATTAATAAAACAAAATATATTCTAAATGCATATTTAAACATTACAAGTCACCAAGAAAAAAAACATAACCTAACAATCAACCATAGTAAAAATAACAATAATAATAATAATCAGAAATATATCAATCAACACGTCAAATTAGCTATCAAGTTTTCACTTTTAAAAAAGGAAGGGGAGTTAAATACTTAATATTTTAAACCTCAATTGTTTGACGTAATGGTAACTTATTCCGTTTACAACTCATCCCATAAAAATATATATATTACCAAGTATTATCATCCATTATTAACCATGGTGTAGAACCGGATAGATATAGAGAAATAACCTTTCTCCTGGGCTGCAGTAGTTATTTACTGAATATTAAGGAGCCCTAAATGAGATGCTATCATTTAGGTGGTTGATGCGGTACGCGGCCTGTAGCCACACCATACACACCACACACAGCATCTTATGTAAGGGGGTCGTTTTATCTCACAAAATATATTGACGTGAGTATAATGGCAACATTAAACTTAACGTTAATTGTTGATTTATTTAAAATATTTTCTGATTCGCTGATAAATAAAAATTGCTTAAAAATTATATATTTAAATGTATTATTAAATTTGTTTTTTTACGGGAAATCGTTCAAAATAACTCACTAAGAACATTCTTAAGATTAGTATAATCAAAAAGAACCTTCAGCACATTTTAAATGATTGGTATAAAAAATAAGGAATTTTATCTTTAGGCCTTTTGATTAATATTGTGCAAAACTAACAAAATCAGAACTGAGAAATGTTTATATGAGAAAGTTTATACGTTACTCCTATGAGTTATAATTCAATAATATTCTTCATTTACTTAAAAATATTTCTAAATATTTCTACATAAGTGCTATACTATAAGTGAACTTAATAATTGTCAAACACGTCACAGTATAGTTAAACATCCTTAACAAGGAATAACACATTTGTTTTTGGAAATTATTTAATAATCAGAAATGTGATTTTCTTAAAGTACTCTGATAATTTGTTTTTAGTTAGGTCTACAAACTACATAGAAATCATTCCAATAAAACATTTGAATAATTGTTAGGAAGCCATCAAGAACAGGTAAAAGGTTAGACTTTAGTGGCAACGGGAGTAATGATTCAAGAGTGCAGTTACGTATTGAGGAAGTCGGAAACTACAGTAAACTAAAGGACTTAAAATAAATGTATAGATGAAAATTCGTTTACTTTAACACAACCCCTACGAAGGTCAGGTAGCACGGGTAGTCATAAAATGCAGGAATCCAATGTTTGTATTATTGTTTTTATTTATGGACATGATAATTCATGTTTTATTAGGATGAAAGCAACGATAGTAAATAAATAACATATTTGTATTAATACTTACATATGTTGCAATACTTGTAAATGTCAATTTATGGGCTATCCTACACGTAGTTTATAAAATATAACCATAGAAGCGAAATATTTTAACACAATAAACAAATTTACAAGTTGCTTTTTTATACTACTTGAGTAATTAAGCAAAACCTCATTATCGAATTTGTATAAAAATATTAGTTTTTAAACTTAAAAAATTATGATTTAAAAAGTCTAATATTCGTATGGTAAATTAGTTCAAAAATAATATTCCTTTCGACATTTGTATGTATGATAAGAAAGCATGCTGGCATATTTATTCCAAGGAACGAACCTCAATTTGTATTATGTAAATGGCCTTACAGTGCATTTACCTTACCTTGCCAAATGCCGAGCAATTTGTCGGGAATAGCAGGTCGAAATATCCAAGATAAATAGAACATTCCATCACTGGCAGAATACCTTCTGTACCTGCAAGGTTCTTTAAATAACTGGAGAGGTTATGAGAAATTTAAATCGATCGGTACATTTATTATCTATTGCAGCAAGTTTTGTGGCTGAAGATACATAATCACAAGTTACATAAGTTACTATTGTACCAAATAAAGTGAATCAAATTCTTTTCAATTTGTTTAATGGGTAATGTAGTATGTTATTAATTTGGTAAAATGTATTCAAAAGATACAATACTTAGTAGTAATTGGATAAACACTTAATGTAAAATTATATAAAACTATATCTTATTGTAAATATCATACTTATAGATAGGTGTTAAACCAATTGACTAAAAATATAAATACATATATATATTACAAAAAATGATTAAGAATTGGAAAACACGATTGAAAAAACAATTCTTTAGCGTGACTAACATCTTATTTTTATCAGATTTTACTTATATATAAAAAATGAGTATTTTAATATTTTTTATTTTGAAATTAATATAGTTTATTAATTTTGTTGTTTAACTATCTGTATTAGAATATTTTATTATTATTATTGAAGTATAAACTATTAATAAAGGTCTTTCAAAGCCTATTTAATAAGTAGTTACTAATGAATATTTTATTTTATTTATTTATTGTTTCAATATTTTAACTTATGAGAGGTCACGTACTTACAAAAAATAAGATTTGTAATATTTATTAACATGGTAGCCAAGCAGTTAGTTTATTTCAACTATTATTTATGATAATGTGTTACAATTCAAGGTATTGTTAGAACTATAACTGAAATGGATATGATGTGCAGCTGATATTTTTAGGTAAGTCTTAGGCAACGATATAAAAAATGTATGCAGCTAAAAATACTATAGAAAGATCCGTAGTTTGGATGACAACATATGCAGAATGTGTGAAGTGCAAGAGTTAAGTGGACATAATAAACAATAAAGTATTGACATTGTTTGAAGTGTGGAGATTTAAAGAACTATTACAAGTACTTGCGAAAACAACATCAAACAATAAGAAATAAACGAGAACAGTTTGGAATCAATTATTATAAAATAGTTTACCATAATAATAGTTAGATTTGAAATTAAATAATGGTAAAATATAATTTCTACCATAAATAATCATACAATAAAAACTTCACTTTTTGCAAGTAACTGAAGCAAAAACTAAAAGAGGATTCCTTTGAATGGCTTCTCAAATTAGGGTAGTTAAAACTTTTTAAGTAGTTTTTCTCTGCTGCAAGCTTAGTAGTTCCTATCAATAGAGGTATATGGATAGCCCCTTTCATAATAACTATGTTTCATGAGGTTGTCATGAATTATGTAATGAATTATTTATTGAAATAAATTAAAAGATATAGTTTATAGATGCACGCGTGTGGTATAGTGTGTTTATTACGTCAATAACACACAACAAACCTATTATAATAAATCATTTCTTGTATATTTGTGATTTATTCGATTTTTAGATAGTTTAATTCTGTTAGTGGATGTAAGGCTACCATTTGTTTTTAAGCTCAATTCTTAAGCTGGTTTCATATAGAAAGACAAATTCAAGGCGGAAACTAGGATTTATATCCACTGAAGCAAATAAGAATAGTTTGGAAAACAGTCCTCTTATTTCATAGTTTTGCATTGCAATACTAGAGTAAGAGAAGTGACATGCTTCTTTTCTTGCTGACAAGTAGTTTAGTCTGTATCATTATTGATTTCCATGTATGTTATAAAATGTTGTGCGCTAGATCAAATTGCCAATGAAAGTTATTTAACAAGATGTATATTTAAAAGAACTTGTATCACACATACTTAAGTCTTTAGGATGTCGACTTGTGTAATGTATGCTTTTTTGGCTCTGAGAATTCGTGTAACTACTTTGGAAAATTTACATTTATTTGACTTCAGAGACCAGAAGGAACGTATCAGTTGAAATTATTAAACATTTACTATACTTCCATCTTAATTACTGTAACTAATGGACCACTAGTAAAGCACCTAGGAGGTAACATAAGGACTAGGATAATTAAGCTAAAATGTTTTATCCTGTAATGTAGATACCATTATTTTTGGAAATGCATTCACATCATTATGATTACTAGGTTTAAGATATTCTATTAAGATTATTAAAGTTAGATATACTAATAAGGCAAGAAGGAAAGAGTTCGATCTTTGTAGTGCTGCATTACTTGAAGATGTAACGAAGTCCTTTATTGTTTGAGTGTGTCGAAATAGTGAATTCCCTTACTCTAGACCAAAACACTTTCTATAGTGTTCTTCCAATATCAATTATAGTGAGGTTGGTCATCCTCATATCCTCAAAAAAATTAAATGAGACACATTTACTCATTTAAAAATTTTTATTTTAAAACATACATCACTAACACTTTCTACCAGTAACTCACAAAAAAAAAAGGTAAGTTTTATTGAAAAATGAATTTAAACTAGGGTCTTTATAAAACGAAATGATCTTTTCTCTAAACATAACTTTTTAAGTTTTTTATGTATTACGTTTAAATAATTATTATTTTTGTAAGAATATCCATTTTAGGTTGAATACCAGATTAAAACTAAAAGATACAAATAAACCAACCAAAACTCTTCAAGCTTTACTGAAATTCTGTCCTTTACTACAAATGATATTCAATATTTTACAATTTATATACTTAATATGCATGCAGTTTATTTACATACTGTAACATGAGTTAATTAAGAATCCTAATATTTGATAAATATAGCAATTTTAAAGTCAAAATGAAGTAGAATTAATATGATTAAATGATGCTAAAAATGTTTTAATACAGGTAATTAAAACTATTCAATTTCAAAGCTCATTGAGATCACAGAGCGGCCCTGCCTGTGGCATAACTGTCTGTTCTTGACATGTCGACCTCTATAGTTGTCACGCAACTTGACATTGTTTGGTTTTAAAATGTCTCGACGTCACTACCCTTTTGTTAAACTTCATGTTATAATTGTCATGAACGGAGGATTATTATTTTTTCTCATCACTGTTTTTCGTAACTGATATCAACGTATTTACAAGTATTAAAATTTAAAATAAATTTAAACATGTTTGTTTACTACTGGTTATTCAACTTGTATATATCATATATAAAATAGAAGCTATTATTATGTTTCACACTAGTTCTTGGAGGTAATCTGTCTAGATTTGATTTCAACCTCACAGGTATTGTTGAAAGTAAGGATGTTTCCATCTTGTTTATATTAGAAATAGTATTTTGATATTTTAAAATAATTTTTTCGTTTAGATTTTGAGCTTTTTTTGTCAAGTTATGTCCCAAATATTAACGTGTAAGGTTTTTAGATTTATTTTTAGAAACACTTGCGTTTAAAGAATGGGTCGATGATTTTTAAAATTTGAGAGCATACGGCACAGAAAATGCTACATTTCCTCCAACATTTAAACTAGGCTTTTAAAACGTTTTATATATTTTTTAATGTCATAAATAAAACAAGAAAAATGATATTATTTTCTTTGTATATGCGGTTGGAATTTGTTGTTCATAAATGTTATATAACAAATATAATTTGTTATAACTCAACTTCTAATCAGTGGTTTTACATTGCCTATGAGCCATTTTGTACATAAACATCTCCTTAAAATAACTATGTAGAATAATATATCTATATAAAATTGAACAGTATTTTACACTGTTATAATATATTATTTGTTATATATATATATTATTTTAATTTCATAGCTATGCATGTAAATTTATAAATCAATGACCAACTGAGCAGTTTTTATAATTCTATCTAAATATTAACTTATTAGTACTGAGAAATTTGAAACATATAGCACAAATATGCTTTAAATTGTATACATTTTCATGTAGAAAAACTTGAAAACCCCAATTTGCGGGAATCCTTTGTTAAAAGTTGGATTTTGATGATTTATTGAAATAAAAGGACTAATAAACGAGTCTTGAAAGCAAGATTAATTTTTTTTACTTAAATTTAATAACCACAAAGTAACATCAGTACCACGTAAATTTCATTTGTAAATTATATATGATTTGAATGAAATAGTGTTATCGTTCGAAAATTTATGAAAAATAGAAAAATTCTAATTAAGTCTAGACATCTCAAGCACCATTTGCTAGGTCCTCCATTTGTTATTCTTCTTCTTCTAATTGTATTTTGGAATGTTTTACTTTCTTTTTATAGTTTTAATATTTCATATTATTTTTAAATTAGTAATATAAAGTATTGTTTTCTAAACATTCTTAGCTATTTTTTATGAAGTAGAACCAGGGGAAATGCCTCCTAGTTTCTGTATATGTAAAAGCCCGGTTATACCAGTATTTTACTGGGAAACAGCGTCACTTACACTAATTTACAATCCTTTTGTTTATGGGCATTTTGGCCCAAATAACTTGGTGAATGCTTACTCATGGTTTCCATATGGTTGTAATCATTAGACATATTTTTTTTTTTAAGTAAAGTTGTGAAGTCGACTCTAGCAGTAAACTTGTATTTTGAACATCCTTTAGTCAAATAAAAATATTATAACCAGCAGGTTTGACTACGTCGTAATATCATCGTATATTTACGACTTAGTAACAACACTTAAATTTATTTATCTGATGTATAAAATTTTTATTAATAAAATAAAAATATACAAAAGTTATAATTTATTTCCTATTTTTCCGACTTTCGGTGCTTTACCCCTTTAAATTTTAATAAGATATTTTATATGCACGTGTACCAATTAATGATTAGCAGAAATCTAAGTAGTCCTGCCCAGGTTCAACAATGTCTACGTAAAGACAGGCTCACCATTTTACTGTTTTAAGATTGGGAAGTGTGATGCCATCCATAATCAGCTGACAGTGGTTATCGACCGCAAGCGGTTATAAATATTGCCGTGGTTTCCATGACAACGTGACCGTGGTACACAGTCATGAGTGTCATGCGGTCCCTTTGTAAGCGGCGTGTTTGGCTGAGACCCTCGGAAATTGAATGAACACGTGTCAAACCGATGAGAGAGATTTTTTAAAACTATCGCTTTCATTTAAGATATATATTATTTTAACCAATTAGGCATTTTATTTATCGTATTACTTTTTTGCCAACTGCTAAACAAAATATTTTAATATAAATCTTAGGTAGAAAATATCTTCGTCCATCAAAGTTCAACAATGATAAAGTTACAATCATCAAATACATAAACAGATTACCCAGACGCTAATAATTCTTAATCGTCACTAATTAAATAACCGCTGTTGTTCAGTAACTGATGTAGTAAGTGTATTCTATCTTGTTAATTCCCATTTAAATAATAACATTGGAAATCATACATTATAATGTTCATAGTTTGCTGATAATCTAATGGTAATAATTTATTAATATGAAAAGTATTTAATCATGGGAGTCTGGAGAGTAGTTTTTCTCTCAGTAAGAACTACTAAGTATTGGCTGTAATAGTTAAGACAATATAAACGCAATCCTCGGAAAGTTAATTACGTCATGTTAGGTATCAATTAATCTTATGACTAATCGTTTGAAAACTCCTTCATATACCCCTCATACTTACATTTCCCTCACTCACGGAAAGAGACAACCTAATATCATTCTCAAATTCCATACAGTTGCAATTATTTCTTTAGTGATTAATATAATACTATTACCAACATGAATGGGGGATCTAATTGGCTGACTGACTAGGGGCTAGACTGGGATAATCTGAATAAAAGGGAGCCTGTATGACAAATAAATTGTATGTTTGAATGAAATGTTCATGTTAGTATGAATGAAAAGATTCTAGCTATAAATATTAACTATGACGATTGCCATACAATTATATATTGTTTCAAGCAATAAACCTATTTATTATTATTTATTTTTATATAGCATATTTCTTATTCGTTTGAAGAATAAACAGTAATAAATTGCAAACCAAAATACTGGTTACAACAAAACATTAACGTCAAATTTGAAGATAGGAGCATTGCTTAACATTTTACATAGAACACGAATCTTGAATGCAGATATTATGAAAAGTATAAAACACCGAAAACTTTCGTATGAAAATGTTTGTCTTTGTCCCTATAAAATAGTCCTTTCATGTTAATATGTCTGGAGAGGTAGGGGGTTTCATTACCTTTTCTTAAGGGATGTGTATGCTTTTCTCTGATTAGGCTGCATTTAGTTTCTTTTTAGTTTCAAAAATGAATCAAAATGCATAACCATTTCATAATCAATTTAATCAACAAATAAAAGTGTTATTGTATATTATTAAAATAATTTACAGTTAAAAATATAACATTATTTTCAATAAATCTTAATAAACGATATATAGGAATGTAAATTAACTACACAACAATTCTAGAAAAGTTAATGACCTATTTATCAAATTCAAAAATCATACACAAGGTGTTATGGAACTCTTTAGCCGAACTTTTGGATTTAGTTCAGGGCATGAAAACATACAAAAAAAAGTAATATAACAGTATGGTTTACCTCGTTTCGTTACCCGTATGTTTGTGATTTTTATAAAAAAAATCTAAAATCTCAAAACCCATAAGTGCTACCGATTTCAAATTCATACTTCATAAGGCTGAAAGCACATAAAAGAAAAATAATTTTCGATAGTTTTATGTTTAACAGTATGTAAATAGCTAAGGATAGGAAAATTAATGCTTTTTTTCTTTGTAAATTTTAAATTGTGAAAACGTAAGCTTTTTCAAAATGGTTTAACAAAAAATAATGAAAATCAACTGGCAATAGTTTGTACCCATAAGACATGCTTGTTACGTGCAAATGTATTTTGATGAGAAAGCGAAGGAACAAACTTTGGACCCGATGATTGTAAAAGTAGTAAAAAGTAAGGATGTATGAAAAAACTGGCATTACACATCATCACTTTTGCACAATTTAACGATATATTATGTATAATTTAGAATAGAACACCAGGCATACAAACAAAAACAATTTTATTTGTTTCGATATTTTTGGATCAACCGATTAGAAACAGAATATAAATTCTTGTAACGTTCCCTTATTCTGAAGTGTCTAAAGTTCCTGCAAAGCAATAATGAGCTCAAGTTTGTAGATGCGAAAAAGTCTGTCTTAATTTGGGTATCACTCCCCACTAATATCCATAAATTATATATTGTAGTAACAATAATATGTACCATATTAACTGTTTTTATTTTAAATATATACTAAACCAAAGCTGGACTACTTATGACAAATTGAATATTAAACATCTATATGAACTTGTATTGACATATACAGACCTAAACAACTTTATATACTGTATATAAATACTACCCTTGATTATATACTACACTACTAACATTGTACTTAAACCAACAACACTTAACTTAGTATCCGAATGTTGCTGGGAACAGTTCTTACTGTGAAAGAAAGTAAATATCTTCTAACTCATATATTGGTATATACACTTATCACATAGTAATCTTATAGCTGATGACTTTATTCCAGTTTGAAACAACACTACAGCTTTATTTTTTCAATATCAAGGAATTCTCTCATATTCCCAACCCCTATACTGCCTCCCTTAATACAAAAAAATAATAATTCCACTTTCCTCAGAATGCATTAAAATATTTCATATTCTCCTTTTATAACCTATAAATACGTCTATATCCGTCGGAAATTACAAGAGGCATGCAACCTGTCGTGTCGTAAAGGAATCTATTCTCAAAATGGTGGACACTAGACAGGGCCATTGCTCTAAATAACTCTGTTACAAGCATGATATATCTGTGACAGTTTTGATAATATTCGTCACTAGGCACAAATCAAAACAAATTTACCAACTGAACTTTGGAAAGTAACTTTGGGGTGACATTTCGTATATTTATTTCAGCATATTTTAAAGTTTATTTTTTCATAATATCTATTATGAAAATATACTTGTTGCTATAACAACGGATTGTTAAGATTGGGAATGTTTTTAATTTTGATAATGAATGAGCATGAAACATGGTACCTCAAAAGTTTGAAAATCAAGTTCCTACAGTATTATTCTTTTTAAAATATTGGTTTTTATAAGAGAACAGTGTTTCATGAGAAAGGAACAAATTATAACCCACACAAGGTTCCTTGAGGGAACTCACGACTGACAAGTCTAGGAACTGATTATCCTCCCACAGGGTTCCTTGAGGGAACTCACGACTGACAAGTCTAGCAACTGATTATCCCCACACAGGGTTCCTTGAGGGAACTAACGACTGACAAGTCTAGCAACTGATTATCCCCACACAGGGTTCCTTGAGGGAACTCACGACTGACAAGTCTAGCAACTGATTATCCCCCCACAGGGTTCCTTGAGGGAACTCACGACTGACAAGTCTAGCAACTGATTATCCCCACACAGGGTTCCTTGAGGGAACTCACGACTGACAAGTCTAGCAACTGATTATCCCCCCACAGGGTTCCTTGAGGGAACTCACGACTGACAAGTCTAGCAACTGATTATCCCCACACAGGGTTCCTTGAGGGAACTCACGACTGACAAGTCTAGCAACTGATTATCCCCACACCGGGTTCCTTGAGGGAACTCACGACTGACAAGTCTAGCAACTGATTATCCCCCCACAGGGTTCCTTGAGGGAACTCACGACTGACAAGTCTAGCAACTGATTATCCCCACACAGGGTTCCTTGAGGGAACTCACGACTGACAAGTCTAGCAACTGATTATCCCCACACAGGGTTCCTTGAGGGAACTCACGACTGATAAGTCTAGCAACTGATTATCCCCACACAGGGTTCCTTGAGGGAACTCACGACTGACAAGTCTAGCAACTGATTATCCCCACACAGGGTTCCTTGAGGGAACTCACGACTGACAAGTCTAGCAACTGATTATCCCCACACAGGGTTCCTTGAGGGAACTCACGACTGACAAGTCTAGCAACTGATTATCCCCCCACAGGGTTCCTTGAGGGAACTCACGACTGACAAGTCTAGCAACTGATTATCCCCCCACAGGGTTCCTTGAGGGAACTCACGACTGACAAGTCTAGCAACTGATTATCCCCCCACAGGGTTCCTTGAGGGAACTCACGACTGACAAGTCTAGCAACTGATTATCCCCCCACAGGGTTCCTTGAGGGAACTCACGACTGACAAGTCTAGCAACTGATTATCCCCCCACAGGGTTCCTTGAGGGAACTCACGACTGACAAGTCTAGCAACTGATTATCCCCCCACAGGGTTCCTTGAGGGAACTCACGACTGACAAGTCTAGCAACTGATTATCCCCCCACAGGGTTCCTTGAGGGAACTCACGACTAACAAGTCTAGCAACTGATTATCCCCACACAGGGTTCCTTGAGGGAACTCACGACTGACAAGTCTAGCAACTGATTATCCCCCCACAGGGTTCCTTGAGGGAACTCACGACTGACAAGTCTAGCAACTGATTATCCCCACACAGGGTTCCTTGAGGGAACTCACGACTGACAAGTCTAGCAACTGATTATCCCCACACAGGGTTCCTTGAGGGAACTCACGACTGACAAGTCTAGCAACTGATTATCCCCACACAGGGTTCCTTGAGGGAACTCACGACTGACAAGTCTAGGAACTGATTATCCCCACACAGGGTTCCTTGAGGGAACTCACGACTGACAAGTCTAGGAACTGATTATTTTAGCTACTATTACTTATAACGAGAAGAACGTTATTTAATGAAATTTCGCCCTAAATTCGTTGTATGTGCTGTAATGAATATAAAATGGCTATATTAATCTATAATTTAAAATAACATTCTACTATTTTTCAATATTGTAAGTATGTAATAGGCAGATTCTTGAACTAAGACTTTAGAGCTGGTATAACAACTTAATAATCCCACAAGAGCTGTATCGCGTAAAAGTCTACAAATAAGGAATTATTACCTCTTTATTCATTATACAAAGCAATGTAACTTTATTGACATGGAAAACAACATGGAACAACAAACATATACAGTAAATATACATACAGCAGTACTAAGTAAGGAAAATATGACATATGATGACAGTAAAAGGTGACTAATCGGATCGACCTAAAAATATCAACCAACATCTTAGATATGAAAACATTTTCTCGATTTCACAGTAATCAATAACTTTGTGATCAATTACATTAGGGGGTTTTATGAAAGTATTTTCGGTGTCTTTTTTTCTTACTATCAAGTATAAAATTTCATTAATAGTATGAATTTAAAAAAATAATATTATATAAAAATACAGTAACAGTCGAAAAACACAAATATGGTCTATTAGCTCAAATTATATATAAAAATACTCAGTAAACTGAATTCACATGTCTAACTTTAAAGTCTACGTTGAGCAATCCTTCCTTGAGGATTATAACGTAGACTTTAGTTAATATATGTTTTCTGACCATGGTTGAAAACTTATCATATAGAATATTTTATTTCCGCTAAAAGATATAATCACCCACTCTATCTTTTAATCCTTGACTGACATTTAACCCCTGGCCCACTGATGGAGACACCCCTCGACCTTTGGCCACATTATCTTGATCCGTATGCACTTTGCCGTCCATTAACTTTTAGTGGTTTTCATTGGTAGTTGCATATACTTTGGAGCAATACTTTCAGTACTTAAGATTAGCATTTTTAACCTAAGCTTTCTGATATTTATCTTTTGGTTCAATCATTGGCATAAAAAACGAGCGAACATGAAAAAATCAAAAACTGTTAGTCTTCATGATAAACCGAAGGAAATAGAGAATGTTAATGTTATTGTGGTCATGTCATATTCTCTATGAGTATATTTTAAGTATATGAAATTGCTTATAAATGTTAGATGTGTGTGAGGAAATAAAGTTTGTACCCATAATATTATAACTAACTAGCTACTGGGATGAACAAGACACTAACAAATATGAACGTATGTTGAAATTACTTCATTACGTACTTCAGATATAATAAGATAGAAATTGAAAAATAAATACACATTTTCGTATTACAGTTGTCATAATTGTAATTTTTTTCACACTGCAATAAGGATTCGTAAAAATAAAGAAACCTATTATGATTTGTAGACTTCGTACGTGAATAAAGAAACCTATTGTGATTTGTAGACTTCGTACGTGAATAAAGAAACCTATTGTGATTTGTAGACTTTATACGTGAATAAAGAATCCTATTGTGATTTGTAGACTTCGTACGTTGAATAGTTTCTGTAATACGAAACTGGATTA
Organism: Stictocephala bisonia; assembly: GCA_035578905.1. Lineage (NCBI taxonomy): Eukaryota > Metazoa > Arthropoda > Insecta > Hemiptera > Membracidae > Stictocephala > Stictocephala bisonia. The sequence goes on along the minus strand of JAQJVL010000534.1, from coordinate 404,473 downwards.
TGTCTGTATTTTTATGTTCTTAGACACAGCATTAATTGAATTACTTTAAATGATAATTGTAAAAAATACATGTCTATTCTTTAAAAGAAACAATTTATTACGTAATGATCACTAATATAATGTCGGCACTAGTGATCACGAGCTACTTGGGATCAAAGAATTGTGAAGATCATAGGAAACAGGACCTATGATCGGTACTCGTAATACCAACACGGTGTCCGCTCAAAGGTTTCCATCAACTTGGACACTACTAGAGAAGCCTCTAGTGACCATGATGGGTGGTTGTTATGTTTCAGATTCTGTGTAGAAGTATGCATCACCTTGTCAGTTAACTGAAAATCAGACCAATACTACGTATTTCAGACTCCTCGTAAAGATTTAGGTCATTTACTTTCCCTGGATATTGTGCTGTTAGTAAATAACTCTCTCTGAGCAACAGTTGACCTTGTTTAGTAATAATGACTTTTACTATGTGCATTAATCGTTATTTGTTCAGTTTATAGTGTATAAAGATTGAGATATTTCACGATTTATTTTAAATAAGTTCTTATATTTAAGTAATTTCTATTTACATATACATTAATATTCTACTATTAAATATATATTCAGACATACACTTACTTGTATTTTCCCTATAAAAACAGGCAGCATTCCAAGAAAATACTCCGTCATTCTGACGACGGACTATCATCAATCATCACGTATTTTATTAGAGATAACGTCAACCCACGAGTTTAACGCCAACTCAGTTCTACGAGTGTAACGCCATGTCTGATATTTCTCTTGTCTAAATTAATAAAAAATTACTAACAACACACATATTTGTAATAACAAATGGCACGTTTATAATAATTAAAAAATAAATTGTTTCAAGTTAGTAGTAAAATGTATTTATAGTTATGAATCCAATAGATTTGAAGACAATAATAAATTAAAATAACAATCAGACAACGTGTTTTTATTTAAAATTACAGATAACAATTTTCTAAACTATCAGTGTTTTTTAAGAAGTAAAAAGGTTTTCTAAATAATTTAATTCACTAAATTAATACTTTTATTTTTAAGCTTAAAATATAAAACGCTTGCAAAGCTTTTCAACAATGAATACTGAATTAAAACTTTCTGTACTTCAAAGGCCTTGTGGAGATGTGTTATTTCTTATAATGTATAACATAAATATTCATGGAGTAGTTAATGGTGACATTTGATTCCGGAGGTCATTTACAGGATTTGTTTTTTTAATGTTATCATTTGTTTTATCAACACCATTTAGATTTCTATATCTTAAAAGAACAATCATTGTAAATACAAGAGTGTGTACTCGTTCACTGCTGAGTGTATTACATAGAAATTTAATGTAAAATGTTTAAACATTTTTAGTACAACCTCTTAAAAAAACTAGTTTTATACTTTTGTAAGTGTGGTTGGGATGCGTAAACGCGTCGTTAGGACAGCATTAAATGTTTACGCCATGTGCTTAAAACGTGTTTACGTATCCTCATATTGTTTTTACAAAAATTCGCATTTTAAGTCGAATTTACTTGATAACACATAAGAGTATGGAAACAAGAGTTTGAAATTGCGTATCGACCGATTTCACTTATAATTAAATAATTAATATTACGCAAATCTTTAGGGTAACTATTACCCATTTTACGGAACCATAAAAACACGGGAAATGAAAACGAAACAGAATTCCCCATATATTAACCTAAAACTGCAAAACAAAATATTGGGATTGACAATAAACTGCGAGCTCAATGACTCATAAACGTGTCCACAGCATATAGCATTGATGTATGAGGTCGCACAAACGGGTCTTCAGCAGTGAGCGTAGTTGAGGTATTGGTTTTTGAATATTATCATTTGCTCTACCAACACCTTTTAGTAAGCTATATTTTAAAAAAGCAACGAAGTATTTTGTAAAATAATCATCGAAAACCAATAATGTTCATGAACGTACAGAAATATTGGAAAGCACCTCAAAATCTAACTGACATGTCAAACATAACTATTTAAGACATATAATCGGTAAGCTAGACATAAAAATTCTAATTTACCACTTAAAATTTTAGTTTAGAATGAAACTCAAGCTTTTTTACCATAATAATACTTGTATGTGGATAATTTATTACTAGCCATTGGGCCTTCATGATCACTTGAGAATTATTTAGACATATGGTAACCCAAGGCATATTTTGTTGCAGATTAATCAAGTGCTGACAAGTGATTGACTCATTCCATCTGCAAGTAAGTTAATATAAAAGTTCTTAATATTACTTTTAGTAAATTTTGCTTTAGGTTTTTAAAATAATTTTTTTTAGAAATAATAGCTTAGCTGTTTTTTTTTATTTTGTTCTTGAGAACATGTAAACCTGAAACTAAAATAGACAATATTTATTTGGAGGAACTGTACTGTACATCTTAACAATAATATAATATTATATTATACTCATGTCTGAAGTATCTTTTGAAAAAATGCTCTTTTTCCAGTTATATATTACTACGAAATATTTTACTTCGCCTGTTAGTTAGGGGCCTAGGTTTTGTTTGCCTTTTCGTTGATCCACGTTAGATTCCTGATGTTTCCACCCTTGTACCACTGTAGTGGTTTCTAAGTAAACAATTTATCGAAACAGCCTGTTCATTGAACATATAAAGTAAAAAATCTGATTGTATTTGCATATTGTGAAAAATACTATAAATGTTCAACATTAGACAAAACTATCTACAATACTAATAAATTAAATCGTCCCATTTATTGAGTGAAAAACATCTTATTATTGTTCTACAATTTTTTAAACACTTTTTAGTTAATTCAAATTAAAATCTTTATGAGATTGTTTTTAATGAGTAAACGTTTAAAAATTTTATAAGATCATAAAACTACGCACTAATAACAAAAATTATTTAATAATGGATTATTATTTCTAGGTATACTAAAGTAAATATGAGAACACTATGTAAATACACTTATAACATGGGGAATACAGGTAGAGTAGTCGTAGAAGGATTGTGTATTGTGTAGTAAGTGGACAAATTTGGGTCAGAAGTAGTGTTCCTGTGGGAAACTGCACTTCAGGAAACTCTGATTGTTTAAACCTCTTTGATCCACTCTTTACTGTTTTGTGTGTTTTCAATGTTATTCTTCATATTTAAATTTCCAGCATTTTTCTAAAATGTGTTACATGTTTGTGTTTAAAAATTGGATTGAATATTACACAATTCATACTAATATTAAATAATGATACATTATAGTTATTTGCTTATTCTCATAACTATTTCCTAAAAACGTTATAAGTATAAAATAAAGTATAATGAGCAGATTTGATGGGGGCTTTCTTTTTGTATACTGCTGTTTATGACAAAATAATAACACTAGATTTTATATGTCAATGGATATGGATCACATATAAAATCCAACACCACTGAACGTGTATGGGAGGGTGGGTGGGCCCACACCACTGAACGTGTATGGGAGGGCGGGTGGGCCCACACAACTGAACATATAAACTTTTAATGCATAGGTCTACCAGGTTGTAAAAGTACAAACAATATGGTAGGCCTATTGTAGAAGATTTACTACAAAGTCTTATAATAATATTTTGTTTAAAATATTATTTGCTTACAAAATTCCTAATTTTCTCTGTAATAGTGATTATTTTGTTCCTACTGGCCAAACTCTCATAGTTCATATTTGGATACTTATTTAGATCAATAAAATCACATCTAATTTCACCAGCCTGAATTCCTTCATAGTATATTAGCTATTTAATTGAGTAGTAAAGCAGTTTAATTGTAGCTTAATATATTTGTAACTCCAATAAAATGTAAGTTTTTTTTTAATTTGATTTGTTACTAGCTAGGTCGCTTTTAACATTAACTTCATCGAGAAGAAAACAAATATTTTAGCAGCTCGATGAAGACAGCAGAGTAAATTGGACAAAGGCTTTGAAAACAAACCACTGCTTAATATACTCTGGCAGTATTAAACAAGAAACTCAAAGGCAAATTGGCTTTTGTTCCTGTAGTATGGTTACAGAAATAATAATGGCGTCTAATTAACTATACGTTTATGAGAGTTGTGAATAATTATTAATACAAACATTAAAGAGGTTGAAAGTTATATGTAATACAAATGTTGGCCTCTTGCTAGCTTAGTAGTTACCATTCTTGATTTTATTGCAGCCGAAGTGTTCAAATCTTGGGAAGTAAAGAAAAGTCCAACTATTTGGACTAGAACCGTTGCCCATAGCTAATTTTAGGCTTCAAGAAATAATTTTGTTAATGTAAATAAGTAATTATAATATAATGTTTACTAAATAAATAATTGCCACAAATGTTTAACGAATTTAGAAAAATGATGAAGATTCGACAATCGTAAATGTTACACGAAGCGTGAATCCCACAGTACCACGAGCCCTAACTCACCATAGAGCAGCCAACTACGATGAGATTGACTTTAATAGGTATTTACAGATCGGACACTGACAATGGAGAGAGCGACAATCGTAAATGTTACACGAAGCGTGAATCCCACAGTACCACGAGCCCTAACTCACCGAAGAGCAGCCAACTACGATGAGATTGACTTTAATAGGTATTTACAGATCGGATACTAACAATGGAGAGAGCGACAATCGTAAATGTTACACGAAGCGTGAGTCCCACAGTACCATGAGCCCTAACTCACCGAAGAGCAGCCAACTACGATGAGATTGACTTTAATAGATATTTACAGATCGGATACTATCAATGGAGAGAGCGACAATCGTAAATGTTACACGAAGCGTGAATCCCACGGTAGCACGAGCCATAACTCACCGAAGAGCAGCCAAATACGATGAGATTGACTTTAATAGGTATATACGGATCGGATACTGACAATGGAGAGAGCGACAATCGTAAATGTTACACGAAGCGTGAGTCCCACAGTACCATGAGCCCTAACTCACCGAAGAGCAGCCAACTACGATGAGATTGACTTTAATAGGTATTTAGAGATCGGACACTGACCATGGAGAGAAACAATCATAAATGTTACACGAACCGTGAATCTCACCATGAGCCCTAACTCACTGAAGAGCAGCCAACTACGATGAGATTGACTTTAATAGGTATTTACAGATCGGACACTAACAATGGAGAGAGACAATCGTAAAAGTTACACGAACCGTGAATCTCACAGTACCACGAGTCCTAACTTACCGAAGATCAGCCAACTACGATGAGATTGACTTTAATAGGTATTTACAGATCAGACACTGACAATGGAGAGAGACAATCATAAATGTTACACGAACCGTTAATCTCACAGTACCATGAGCCCTAACTCACCGAAGATCAGCCAACTGCGATGAGATTGACTTTAATAGGTATTTATACATCGAGGTCGGACACTGACAATGGAGAGAGACAATTATAAATGTTACACGAACCGTGAATCTTACAGTATCATGAGCCCTAACTTACCGAAGATCAGCCAACTACGATGAGATTGACTTTAATAGGTATTTATACATCGAGGTCGGACACTGAAAATGGAGAGAGACAATTATAAATGTTACACGAACCGTGAATCTTACAGTATCATGAGCCCTAACTTACCGAAGATCAGCCAACTACGATGAGATTGACTTTAATAGGTATTTATACATCGAGGTCGGACACTGACAATGGAGAGAGACAATTATAAATGTTACACGAACCGTGAATCTTACAGTATCATGAGCCCTAACTTACCGAAGATCAGCCAACTACGATGAGATTGACTTTAATAGGTATTTATAGATCGAGATCGGACACTAACAATGGAGAGAGCGACAATCAGGATTGTCATGCATACTAATGTTCCTGCAGACAAAACGACCTTTGGTCTGTACCAGCTGAAGCAGGGTTTTCTTAATATTAGTGTTTTATTACTTATTGTTGAAAATTGCTTACAATCATTCGTGGTGGCTCAGTAATACGACGTTTGTTAGAATGATTGTGATCTTAGGCAGAGTTTTCAGTTCCATCTAACAGAATCAACGTTTTGAATTGAGCCAAACCTACATGCTAATAGGTTCATGAATGTATGGGGGTATACAATTTCCTTCTTCAAATTTTAGTGAAAACTAGCCAACTTAATAAGTGCTTTATACTCTACAAAAAAAATAATAAAATAATAAAATGTTGGCATATGCCTAACTACTAAATACTATTTTTTTACTAAAAGCTGCTTAGAGTTTTCAGGTTTTATAGTTTTAAAAATTTTTTATTTGATGGACGAGAAATACCCCATTATTTTGAGCGGCCTTGACTGATTGTGATTACTGTACGTGTATGGGCTGGCGTGAACATCTGATTTCATATTGTCTCCCTCCTCTTTTCTGGCCAACAAGTTCAAGTGCTATACGATAAAAATTACTGTGTTTGTGTTGCTGTTCACTTGTAAAGTATTTCTACCAAACCGCAATATGCTAACTAAGAAAAAAATATTTATATTCTTCCACTGTCTGACCATGACCATGAAATTGTTATCCTTGTAGAAATCATGGATAATAGGAGGTGATGAGGCAGTGTGCCTTAAATAAATAAATAAATAAATAAAAAAGCCTTTATTTACAAGCGGTTCTCATTACATAACTGTTTACAGAACAACTCAAGTCAATGGCCTCAATACTAAGAAATAAAATATATTAAAAACTAAGAACAGTGCAAGTTAAGATTAAGGTATAATATACATGTATATATAGTTTTACTTATTACACAGTAACACAGACACTTAAAATTACAATATACTATTGTGCTACTAAAAGCTCCTTCATTTTACTTCTAAATGAGCGTATAGTACATGATTTGATGGCTGGGGGGAGGCCATTGTAACTTAAGGCCGAAATAAGAAAAACTCCGTCTCCCAACTTCTAAACGGACCTTAGGGAAATGTAGTAAATTTGCATTAAATGAAATGAAATGAAAAATCTGTTTATTTCAGTAATAATTACTAATACAATAAAGAATACATATGAAAAATAACTTGCAATTCATTCTAACATCATGAGGGCATAGTGTCAGCACCTCCTCTGCCCTCATGGAACTTTATATTGGAGATCCTTGTGACCTCTAGGAATGGAGGTTAAATCATGTAACCAACTCAGGCCACTGCAGTACAAATAGTAGGTTAGCAGTTGTGTAGGATACATTAATTATTTTGTCTATCGGTCCATCACTCCAAGATATCTCCATCTGCATATTATAATAACGGAAATATCAATGAATTTTTCATGAAAGACCCAACAAAGGATGTGGTATGTAACCTTATTTACATTATTGTAACAACAAATGCTGTTTAGTCCATTGTACAAATAAGCATCACTTATCAATTACGGAGGTAAGGATAATAAAAGACGTATGTTGTAGAAAGGGAGGGGTTGTCCATGTGACCCAAGGAAGATCCTCGGACGTGGCATGTCCCGACTAGGTTACTGTTACTATCCATTAAGATATTAGCTGAGATATATTTCAGGACGGGTGGGGTAGACCGTGTGATCTCAGGAAGGTCCTCGGACGTGGCATGTCCCGAATATGTTACTGTTACTATCCATTAAGATTGTAGCTGAGATATGTTGCAGGACGGGTGGGGTAGACCATGTTACCCAAGGAAGGTCCTTGGACGTGGAATGTCCTGACAATGTTACTGTTACTATCGATTAAGATTATAGCTGAGAAATATTGCAGGACAGGAAGGGTAGACCATGTGACCCAAGGAAGGTCTTCGGACGTGGCATGTCCCTCCTATGGTTACTGTTACTGTCCACTAGGCTAACTACTGTCATCTGTTGCAGGAGAGGAGGGGTAGACCATGTGACCCCAGGAAGGTCCTCGAACGCGGCATGTCCCCCCTATGGTTACTGATACTATCCACTAGGCTAACAACTGTCGTCTGTTGCAGGAGGGGAGGGGTAGACCATGTGACCCCAGGAAGGTCCTCGGACTCGGCATGTCCCCACTATGGTTCCTGTTACTATCCACTAGGCTAACAACTGTCGTCTGTTGCAGGAGGGGAGGGGTAGACCATGTGACCCCAGGAAGGTCCTCGGACGCGGCATGTCCCCACTATGGTTACTGTTACTATCCACTGGATACTTCTTTGGTTCTTTGCTGTATCAGGTAACTTTTGTTCGTAGCAATACAGTAATAATGAGCCTATAGTAAAGTCAAATACTGCTTTTTATAATGTAGCTTTGGGTCGTCCCTGCTTTAAATGTTTAAATTGTGTGTGTTTTTTTAAGAATAAAATATATTGGATCGTAAAAGAAATAAATTTTTACATTGGGGGCCTGCCAGAGGCGTTTCTTTTCTAGTACCAAAACTAGTTCATTACTTTTGGTGAATCGATACAATTGAACTGACTATAACTACTACCACACTGATACCGAAGCATATTCAAGTGTGGTTACCAAACTAGCTCCAATAAACCAAATAAATAAATTAGCTTTCTGCTATTACATAGACTAATTCCAGCACTAAATACTATCAATAATTTGTAAATCAAAATATACATAGTATTTATTAAAATCAAAATATACAATTTATTAAATTATAAATAAAAATATGAAATCCACAATCTGTTAACAAATTATATTATTTTAATTTGTTTCTTATTCTTGTATAAAGTTATTTTACACAAACAATGAAAAGTAAGTGACCATTACCAATGCAGTAAGTAATAATGTTCAATTTTATTTTCCGTTACTATAATTAATAAAGGAGAAATACATTTTTTACTTTAATATCAACGTAATTAATTGAATTATTTCCGAGCACCGCAGACATAGGCAAAACGATGTTTAGTTAACAGGGTAAATGTGCTCTGAGACTGTAAATTAAAAACGCTGATTTTATTCTGGTATATAAAGCTAATGGAATTTACTGATTGTGAATTAGAAATGTAACTGGATTAAATATTAATTCTCAAACTACATAAGACGGAGTTTGAAATAGACATTTATCTAAGATAAATCTTACATTTACCTTGAACAATAACATTATATTTATAATCGTAGTAACCCATATGTATATGTTCTACTGTAGACTATAAGACTAACATATCTTTCTTCTTACTTTGACAGAATCGTTAGTTATTGTTGTCCTAAATGTTTTATTCTTATGTCAATGTTTAAGTTTTAAAAATTTAGAAGCTTATTAGGACTAATCCATTTAAGTACAACCCAAAATATATGAAGGATATACATACTTATTTTCTTACTACCAAAACATACCGCACGTTACACATGATTTCCAAACAACATTTCAATTTTCACTTCGAAAACTATGAGATGTACATGGTGATAAATTGAATCAATAAACTTTTAAATGACTTCATCTATAGTTTCCCTCAGATATTCGAACATAACACTGGGCGTTTCTCACATTTTCAGAGTACACGATGTGCCTTTGTGGTCAGATAGTCCCACCATCCCAGTACACAGCTCTGGATGGGGACTTGGTGGTGGAGGTGACAGGAGAGACGTCCCATTCTTGCGTGCAACTCCTGGAGCGAACCGCTTACCTACAGGTATTGTGGATTAATTAAAATGTTTGCATCACTATTAACATAACATATGAGCTATTAAATAATGTGGTAAAACATTTATGACATTATTTGTACTATAAAAACATTACTGCGGCATATTAAATAAAAATGTCTTTAACGTTTTACAGCTGATTCATTACAAAACAATAGAAGCACACAGAGTAATCAATTTTCCCTCAGCAGTTGTCAGATTTCATAAAGATTTGTAATTAATCACGTATAATTAATGTAAATTAATAAACATAAATAAACTAAGCTACATAAACCTTTCAGGATTAGAGCACTATAAATTTCTCAACTTACACATAAGTAAACCAGTAAATATAGGTAAACTTCAGGTCGAGTCAAAGTGTCAGGATAAAACATGCCCCCTTCAAATCCAAATAATGGTTAAAGAAACTTACAACTTTTCTTGTTGATCGTGTTGATACACATCTTTCTTTGCCCCTACAAAACATTCTGGCAGAGTGATCCTAAAGTGTTGAGGTGCATCCTTCTCAATCATTCAAGGGAACAATCTGACAGAATATTGTACCTGTATTAGTTAGTTTTGAATATACTTTCCCGCTACAACCTGACGAACGTTTACAGTATATTGATCATTTAGTTATTTGTTTTAATATATACCTTCCTTTCTAATCTTAGGAAACGTTGGAGCAAACAATTTACTATCTTAACGTTTTTTGTAAACATTCTAAAAGTGTATAGATTATCTAGTTATTTGTAAACATTGGGGAAAACAATTCACTATCTTAACGTTTTTGTAAACATTGTAAAAGTGTATAGATTATCTAGTTATTTGTAAACATTGGGGAAAACAATTTACTATCTTAACGTTTTTGTAAACATTCTAAAAGTGTATAGATTATCTAGTTATTTGTAAACATTGGGGAAAACAATTTACTATCTTAACGTTTTTGTAAACATTCTAGAAGTGTATAGATTATCTAGTTATTTGTAAACATTGGGGCAAACAATTTACTATCTTAACGTTTTTGTAAACATATTAAAAGTATATCGATTATCTAGTTATTTGTAAACATTGGGGCAAACAATTTACTATCTTAACGTTTTTGTAAACATTCTAAAAGTGTATAGATTATCTAGTTATTTGTAATGAAATACACATTCATTTGATATCCTAGGGACATTGTTATTATACTCAATAATGTCGGCACTGGTGGCACAGTGCTGTAACCCAGCTACATGGGGACAAAGTGTTTGGGAGATTGTAGGCGATAGGTTGGATGCTCGGTCTCTTAATACCGACATAGCGTCCGCTTGATGGTTGTTATCGGCGTGGACACTACTAGAGAAGTCTGGGGTGTCCATGTTGGTTGGTAATTATTGTGCGGATGTTGTGTGGGGGAGATAACTGAGTATCAGGCTTGTCAATTAGCTGAAAATCAGACCAGCACTACGTGGTTCGGATTCCACGTAAAGCTGTAGTCCCTTAGTTGCCCTGGCTGTTGGGCTATTAATAAATTGCCCTTTCTGAGGAACAGTTGAACTCAGTTAGTAACCAGACTACACTCATCCACACTCAGCCTACACTCATATAACCATTCATATTTGCCTTAAAATACCAACAACGTTGTGTCGGCGTCTCATATGTAAGAATGTGAGAATGTTACAGAGCATCGACTTTATTGTTGTTTGTGTAAAGATGTACCTTGCACTTTATTGTTGTTTGTGTAGAGATGTACCTTGCACTTTATTGTTGTTTGTGTAGAGATGTACCTTGCACTTTATTGTTGTTTGTGTAGAGATGTACCTTGAACTTTATTGTTGTTTGTGTAAAGATGTACCTTGCACTTTATTGTTGTTTGTGTAGAGATGTACTTTGCACTTTATTGTTGTTTGTGTAGAGATGTACCTTGCTAGGAATCATTCCGAAAAGTTTTACTCTTAGTTTTGAACTGCTTATTAATATATATTCTTCCTTTTTATCCTCCCTCTCTTTATTTCATGGTATATTATTCCCTTCAACATTACTTACAAAAATAACCATTATTGTACAATAATAGTTTTTTTATTATATTCGATTAGTTATAGTTAATATATACAATTTAGCATGTATAATATATGTAATTTAGCATGTACGTATACATTTTAAACTAATTTTCGCCTGGTAAAACAACCTACTTAACATATAGTTTACTAATTAAAAAATGTAAATAGCTAACAAGTTATGTACATATTTTCTTCCTTGAGCGGTGACATGTGCTTGAAATAAGTATTCATAATTACTTCATACACAGGAGTGCCCTTAATTCTATTTAAAATCTTTGAAGGTTTGTAAAATAATATTTATTTTTGGTAGGTAATTCTGTGTGTAATATTTTATGACATCATATGAGGGTTTTATCTGTGAATTTAAGAATATGTGTTAAAAAACAATTTCAATAATTTTTTTTTCTACTTTTTTAAATTTCTCACCTAGTTGAATGTCACTGCAGTTTTAAACTGGGACTTTGTAATTGATCTCACCAAAATGTGTAAACTGTAGCCTAGAGTAAGGTTTTATATGAATAAGGCAAGTTAGTGTTTTATACTATTAAAAAATGTGTTAACATTTAATAATATAAAAAGTAAATCCAATAAAAACCAGTAAAAATATGAATAACCAACTTCCACTGAAGAACAAACAAAAGAATGTAGAATTGTGTACTTATTTAAATGAATAATATTAACTATTAGATATAGAACAATGGTGACCATTTATATGATTATTGTCGTTTCCCTCGACTCTAGGGAGAAGGAGCCGAGTACTCAGTTCTGAAGTCCTCCAGGGTAGTCCAACGACCTGTAGGTCGCCAGGCGGTGTTCCCCTGTGGGGTGATCGTGCGGGGTGGACGGTATGGGCTGCGCCTCACCCGGGAACTGGAGGACCAACAGTGTCTACCAGTCACTGGCAGTAGAGCTGATTCCGAGACTAGTAGTAATGGATCTCTGATGAGTAACGAGGCTACGGAGCCAGATCTCTCCACCTCTACTACGAGTGTAACTACGGGGACTGTGAGTTGCATAGCTGACAGTAACCTGCATTCATTTATACCATTACCTTTTAATGAATGTATTTCCAGTAAAATAGCACCCAACATCAGAGCTAGGAAACGTAAATGAATTGTTGAATTTTTCTGTTAAATTGTCTATTAAAGGTCAACTGAATCATGTATTGTTATATTACTATGATCAATTCGTAAATTTGTCAAGTATTGCACATAATATAAACTTGTTCAAGGGTATTATTCACCAGCATCATAAGACAACACAAATTTTTAAAGAAAACAAGAAAATAATTGATAAAAAAAATTCAAACAATTAAAATATTAACTTATTTAAGAAAATCTTAAAAATTCCAATAAAATATTTATTTCGTGAGGCCTTTCGCCTACAATGTAGGCATCGTCAGACATCAACATAAAAATTCTAATTTTTTTTATGTTTGATGTTTTTTATGTTTTTTATGTTGATGTCTGACGATGCCTACATTGTAGGCGAAAGGCCTCACGAAATAAATATTTTATTGGAATTTTTGAGATTTTCTTAAATAAGTTAAAATTTTCCAATAAAGAACTCAAAGAAGAAATTAAAATATTACTGGTATAAATATGTATCAAATTATTTAAGAATTTGATTTATATTTTTAAATTAAAATAATTTGATTTATAATTGATTTATATTTATAAATTTGTAGATAATAAACAAGGATTTCGAAAAGGTCTACTTTCATTGTTCATTAAAGATGAATAGTATTTGCTAAAAAAAACAAAAACAAAAACAAAACGTAACCTAGGCATTGAAATAGTTTGAAGATAGAACAGACTTTATTATATATTATTCTTTAATTTATTTTGTCTGTCGTATGCATTTTTCTTTCCAAGTATCGCAATAAATTTCATAAATTCGTGCTAGATTTTCATTTTTGACTTTGTCATCATGCTTATTAACTTAGTATTTTGATTTTTCTGCAGTATTGGATGAATTTATGATATTTGAATATTTCTTAAATGAGTGATGAATGGCTCTTGATAATTGTTCGTTGATATTAAAACCTGTTCTGTAACAGTCTTCTAAACTTTCATATCTTTCAATTTAGTTTTTATTTTTTCAATTTTGAAATTTTTACATATGGTTTAGTTTTCAACTAATTATTACCCTGGTTGTTTGCAAACAAATAAATGTCTATTGTCTGATGATTCCAGAATTGTTGTCGGAAATCTTTGAACAAGTTTATTTTATTCGCAATATTTGGAAAATTAACAAATTTAATAATTTATTAGAAATAATAAATATCATATCAATCATTTAACTGATCAGGTTACTAATTGTAGGACAAAACATGTAATCGAACGAGAGCGTATGGAAATAGTGAATTTCATTCAAGATGAAATGTGAAACAAACCTGATGTTAATGTATAATGTTAAATATAACACCATTATTAGTAAAGTAATTGCATTACATACAATTTATGGCAAAGTAAACCACACATTGCTACTTGGAGTGGGGACTGTGACGATAGAATGGGATAGAAATAGAATACAGGTTTGGGTAAGATTTTAAGGTATAGTGTGAGAGTGAGAAGAAAAGATAAAATAAGGAATCAAGTAATTGGAAGGAGAACTGGAAAAACGCTTGGAGGTATGTATACTTGGAACTATTTGAAGGGGTTTGCATATTTTTTTTTAAATATGGGGAAATTTAGGGTGCCAAGAATGGTCCTTGGAAATGAAGAGACTGAAAGATCTAGAATTTAGTGGACAAAGGGAGTAAAGAATAGTATTGAAAAATAGGAAAATACAGTTAAAAGATATAAGATGGTTAAGTACATAATGGTGGATAGGCCTCTGTAACAGGCAGTTAAAGGTGTTATTGGGAACTACTGTAGCTATGTGTGTTTTATTTAAGTACATGAAACACCTTAAATGAGTCAGCAGGAAGTCAGAGCCACTGTGTATCAGGCTTCTGAATAAAAAGACTCACTTAAAAAGTCGTATCTTTCTCTCTTGTTCCAATGTAAACTAAATAATTCCTTCACTTTTTACAGTTATATTGCTTAAAATAAAAAAAAAAATAAAAGTATTTTATCCAAAATGCCATGACGGCCGTTTCAGCTGTCACAAATCCTCGAGTTTAATATACCAAACAAATATATGTCAAACTTAAATGAAATTATATGTTAAAAGATTGAAGTGAGATTAATAAACACTTAAAAGGTATCATCTAATAACTTGAACTCCATTTATAAAGCGATGGGCTGAGTCGTCATTCACAGTGAACGTTAATATGGCAAGCGCCTTACGAACAGTTTAACCAGATCTGTAACTAGAGATGGAAGAGTTATCATCAACAATCATTAAGTATTTGGGAGTTCAACACGTTTTCTAGGGTGGTGCTTAAGGTTAACATTGTTCTTTCACAGCTATAAAACTAAGTACCATGGTATTTGAGATAATAATAAAATTTATGTATAGTATTTGCATTTTGGCTCATTTTAATGCCAAATGCATGTTAATTTTGGAACTCATATTCTAGTATTTAAAAACAAAATATTTTAAATACGCTGTCTGTTTCATTATTATAAGATTCAAGGATATCTATAATTTTATATACATGTTATTCCAGTATTATTTTCAGTTTTACATTGGTTTTACCATTAATACTAGTCTTAGTTCAGTGTATTATTATCTGTATACTGCTTGGATAATTTTTTTTCACTACACTACTATGAGTTCAGCTGTTTTCGATATGTGTTTTTACAACCTGCGAAACATCATATTTTTTCAACAGCTGTCTATTGTTTACTACCAAAAGTAACATTGTTTACAATTGAAAATTTTCCACAGTCAACAACACCTGTTTTTATTCCGTAGTGTAGTGAAAAGTATCGTTCAAAACTCGAGTAAAAGTGTTTTGTATGTTCTCGACCATTTGAAGTGCTCGACAAGTCTCGCACTTCAAACATATGGTCTCAAACATGCAAAACCCCACTTTCCACTCTTATTATGAAGTATACTATTAAAGCCGATATGATGAGTTTTTTCAAATGAATAACTAAACTTTAGTAAACAGGTTTCACCTGTATAATCTAATTAACTATAATATGATTAAGAATATGCCATAAAAATTCGAAAGCATCTTACTATTCACTGTTTCTATCCTTTTTAATCGTTTCACTGTTTTCTGCTGTACCAGATAACAGACGACATTGTACCTTTGGACGTGAGATGGCCACTGGCCTCCCTGGCCATGGAACCTCCGATGGTCCAGACCTACCCTGAGGTCCCGGTGTTGGCCACAGTAAGGTTCCAAACGACAGCTTGCCAGCCAGACTTCGGCTCGCTTGTACCTGAGACCTGGCTGGACCTGGTGTACTGCGGCCACTCTTCTGACACCTGTGTCAACTCCACCCATAAACAGGTATTAAATATCACTCAGGAGCAGTGATGGACGATATAGTTTACGTAAAACGTGTGTTGCTATCATTTATAGGTGTTATAAATATATAAATTACAAAACAAACATTTAAGATAAGGAATGACATCTACATAATTTTGCTTACAGTTTTTACGTACTAACTGGAGCTGAGACGCCAAATTCAATATTTAAGATCTTTTTAGAAATTATCTGCAATAAATACATAAAGCAATAGCAATCTGTTTCACCTGAAACGAACAAAGAATGTTGATTCAATGAAATATTAGTTTATATTAATTGTAAGCGAATACATTACCATCCAACCTAACTATACAGTAATAGAAATATACTTGAATAATACTATATCCTCATACTTCGAATCACCTTCCAGATATATTTGAACGTTATTGTAAATGCCTTTAATACGTTATCGAAAAGTTAACATACTTTGAACGATAGAGTGGGGAGACTAATTAATTGTCTATACCAGTTTAATTTGGCACTAACACTGGCCAAGGTTTGAGTCTTACGAGTCTTGTTACAATGTAGGTAAAACATAAGTAACATGTACAATATACAGGTCGTGCATCAGTAATACTGGCCAAGGTTTGAGTCTTACGAGTCTTGTTACAATGTAGGTAAAACATATGTAACATGTAAAATATACAGGTCGTGCATCACTAATACTGGCCAAGGTTTGAGTCTTACGAGTCTTGTTACAATGTAGGTAAAACATATGTAACATGTAAAATATACAGGTCGTGCATCACTAATACTGGCCAAGGGTTGAGTCTTACGAGTCTGGTTACAATGTAGGTAAAATATATGTAACATGTACAATATACAGGTCATGCATCACTAATACTCTGAGAAAGCTGTTGAAATAATGTTTGAAATTACAATATTCACACCCTGTCACGGATTATACTATGTATTCAGGTATTTCATATGAAAATATGACAAACCTGGAGTAACCGTAATAGTAATACAGCATATCTGTTTCAGCTATTATACTCTGAACAAATCCGAGGTTACCCCACGGTGAGGGAGATAACATTACCGTGCAACTCGTTCGGTGTGGCGGGCCACTACGCCCTGGCCCTGCGGTCTGGGTTGATGACATCGGGGCCAGTGATAGCCTTCACGCCTCCCGAGGCCACACTCAAGGTAACTATGTCTATAGATCAATCTGTATGGTTCGGTGTGGCGGGCCACTACGCCTTGGCCCTGGAGTCTAGGTTGATGACGTCGGGGCCAGTTATAGCCTTCACGCCTCCTGAGGCCACACTCAAGGTAACTATGTCTACTTAGTCTATAGATCATTCTGTATGGTTCGGTGTGGCGGGCCACTACGCCCTGGCCCTGCGGTCTGGGTTGATGACGTCGGGGCCAGTTATAGCCTTCACGCCTCCTGAGGCCACACTCAAGGTAACTATGTCTACTTAGTCTATAGATCATTCTGTATGGTTCACAAATGTTAAACTACGTTTTAATTTTGTAATTTTTCTTTCTTTCTGGTTGAAAACAATATAGAAATATCAATTAGTAGCAGAACTTACAACAAATTACTTTTACAGTGAGTGGCCTTACCTCACCCACTCACAAGTATATATATATTTAGGACTTAAGAATATTTCAGTTATTGTTGAAATATAACTAAACTATACACATCCATGAATGTCATTATAAAATTGTAACGTGAAAGAGAGACCTCTCATAATTGCTTGTGTTTTATGAGACTATTTTAGATATATGTATTTTTTTTTTTTTTTGAATCACGACATTGATGTAAAAGGAATACAGATATTAAAACCTCCAAACTGTAATGTTGATTAAAAAATATAATTGAACTTATTTAAGTGCTATAATAGTGTAAGAAGGAGGGGGGGATTCAAAAGTGTGGAGTTTCTTATACGTTATTAATGTTGGTATTAACCCAATACTACTTTACTGAAAGAAATGAAGCAGTGTTTTGTAACAAGACTTAATAGTTGAGTTGTCACGATAAAGGGGATTTAGTTTTAGTTAGTTTGGTGTGTTTCAGCTTGTGACCATGTGCAGCAAGCTTTCAGTTTACACCGTATCCAATGTAGAACAGCTGTTGTTACGTATACTTTACTACTACCTCAATTATTTCTAATTTTCAAAGTGTAGCCTAACTCAATTTTATTAAATTTGTTTTGAAGCTGGTAATCAAATAAATAAGTTAATTAATATAGCTCCTTAAGAACAACATGGGAATTTTTGAGGCCAGTGGGACGGAGAGGAAATCCTTGCTTAGTGAGCCACTAGGGGCCGAAATAAACCTATGTACGAAATTTCAAGTTAATTAAACGTTAGTGATGGATTAATATTGATAAGTGATAAATGGCTTTTATAAATATATAGGTTAGACAAAATCGCCTACTGTCCTAAGAAGTGGCATAATATACGTTTGGCAGTATACTGAAAGCTTAGCTATGTCATAATAATACCTGCAATCGTTAGAAATTACATTACTTAAAATTACTCATATATAGATGAACTTATTTTTATCTTAAGTTGGGAATACGTTTTCTTAAGATTTTATCATGTGTTTCACATAAATGATAATAGTAATAAATAAAAGAAAAATTAAATAAAAGCAACATTGAAAAGACCATGGATATTATTTAATAAATTAATAAACTGATATTATTCAATCACAGCATTACTATTTATTACATGGATGATAGTAATAAATAAGAAGTTTTCATTGTCCTCTAGGTTTTTGTATTTTAAAGTTAATTCAAATTCACTAATCTAAAAATAATTACTACCCTATGATGGATAATTTAGCAATTTATATGAATTAAAACAAGGTTGTTCCTAAATGCCTTATAAAAGGACTTATTTAACTGAATCTGTATTTAGCATTCTTATTCATCCTAAGAACATTCAGTTGTTGCGTACGTTAAAGGAGAATTAGTTTGTTATCAAAATATTTTCTTCTAAAAAAGTTTAAATTTTCCTCTTAATCACTCGTTACATAGTTCTTTTACTGTAAATAATTCCTAATTCTTCAATATTACTAATGACACAATCTACTATTTGCAACGTGACATGGCTTGAGTATCCACTCCTGTTGTAGGCAGTGTGGAGTGATAAGTTTGTGTTCAACGTGCACGCAAGGAGTATATTCCCCTGCGATGGCCACGGAGGGATAGCAGTGCTGTTCCAGTATCCAAGATGTATTCTGGAGAGTGGTGACCGTGTCCGAGTCTTCGGTCGGGAAAGGGCTGACGTAGTGGCTGCAGCTCCACCCTCCAAGCTCTTCTACCTTGCAGAGCGACGGGTCCACCGGGGGCAGCACGCCCTGACCTTCGACTGTGACCTCTTCACCGAACGATACGTGGAGTACTGCTTCGTGTATGTCAGCCAGGCCGTCAGTGGGGCAGTCAGTGATGTGAGGATGGACTGTGTGCCGACACTACCTGTTCACGGTGAGAGGGAACATAATATATACATATTTATCAACTGTTAGTTTACAATGGAATAATACAATTTAATGTAATTTTTAATTTATTCTTAAGACGCCGATCGTCAAGATATGGTCGAATATGGATTTCGAATGAGTGCGTTGAGTGTAGATGAGCGAATGTAGTCATTAATACAAACTAAGGCCGACTATTCCTTAGAAAGTGTATTAATTAATAGCCCAATGACAAATGAACAGCCGGTGGTTACAGCTGATACCTCTCAAAGTTTGTTACGACTCTGATTGGGATCGAACTGAGAACCAATAGCTTATGAAGCTAGGATTTAACCAACATTTATACATACTAAGTACAGGTACTATATTTTTATTAATATAGTATATGATATTTTATGAATCAAATATCTTAAAAGTTGACATTTAAGCATCACAGGATATATGCTTAAGTTTAATTTAACGTTTAGAAAGTATTACGTTACAATGTTTATTTGTTTTTTTCGGTTTTTTTACTATTTTTGAAAACTTAATGGGCGATAGCTTATTTATGTTGGTTGAGGGAAAAGCCAAAAGTTGCCTCACACTTTAAAGTGTCTTAATACTATTTAGGCGTCGTCCACCAAAAAGGCCAGTAGATATTTATGTACTATGAAATGTACTTTTTTATCGATTGAATAATTAATCAGCATAATTACTAAAACGAATGATATCAGTAATTTAATAACACCACTTTATCTGCTGAGTGGGTGGATGGCCACTGTCAGCTGCGTATCTCCATTTCAAGGATGGGCAGGCGCGAACTGATAAATTGCAACGTGTTCAGAAAATAAAATTTGAATACATTTGAATTTTTCTTGTGAGCTCAATGTAATAAAATTGTGATTTTATTTTAACCTGAATCATACAAGTATTTTTATATATTCATTAGATTGTTATAGTACTGTTTTTATTCTATGACTTTAACGTTTTTTAAGAAGGAAACATGTTACGAAATATTATTTTTATAACAGTATTTTGTCTGCATTTTATATTGATTAATTTAAGTATCCGTTTTAAATAAACTGCGTGGTTATTGTTTATTGAAGATTTTAAAACTAGACATTAATTAATATTTATTTGTAATCGTTACTAATTTATATAAACATGATATTATGTACTTTTTACAAGTGCGGTTTCAATACATTTTAGTGAACGTTAGTTCATGAAGCTATTAGTTTATTTAAAATCGAATGCTACCTAGTGCATTTACAGTTTTCAAGCTTGGTTGGAGATATAATCTAGAATACTTTAAAATCCAATATTTTTTATTTCCTTAGTACAATATAAAGGATAAATAAATACTTATAGAAAGAGCCGAAAGTTTAAGGAAGATGACTTTGAAGACTTTGGATCCAGAAGCGACTTAGATAACAATATCCGAGATTCCTCAAAAATACAGTGAACCTTCTCTAAACGGATACTTTTAAAAGTTTTATTACCAATTGATTATGAAGCTCAGAATTGGTGCAGATAATTCTAGTGAAACTAATTGAACCATTAATATTTTAACACCAAATAACTAATTAACCATAGTAATTATCTTATATTAACTGTTTAGTAAGATTTGTTGTATCAATGACGTTTTCTGTAAGAAAATTACGTTTCCACTCTTTTTGTAATTTGTGTATGAGCAAAATTATGTTAGAGCATATATTTATAACCAATGGATCAAGGAAGGAATTCATAAAAAAATTGGTTTTCATACATGTGAATCTGTCTATTAGTATTAAGTTCTAATTATAGTTTTACTATAAAGGAAACTTGCCAATAAAATTACTATAGCTTATTAACTATCCTCTACATTAACAGCCGCTCTGTCTATAAATCTATCTATATTGCATTTTAATTAATGTTATCGTCAGAAACCCATTATGTATTCAACTCAATCTCAATATTTAACTCACCATTCCCTTCTTTACACAGGTCCCAATATCTGTAGATGGGACGAACCTCCCTTTTAGGTAATGGGCACTGTTAAATCGCTTCCGAACTGGAGTGCATAGATGTTTAAAAATGGGGATTTACACTAGATCAGTCATGTGGTTGTGGGAAGTCTATTCAATGAATGAATCACATAGTTACAGAGCGCCCCAGCACTATTTACGGAGGTATTAGCCAGCATGAACAGAATGAGTGAGGCAGGTCTTAAATGGCTCTATGGATTCGATTTAGGTCTATGACGGGAGATAATTTTACTAATGTAACATGACTGTTTTACCTTTTTCCTTTCACGTATTACAGCTTTTAAAATTTTTGACTTAACAAATGGTAGCTGATAGTAATACATAACGGTATATTTACAATTTACGTCTACACTATCCAGAGACGGAGAGTGGGGGTTGGGGTTCCTGGACATCCTGGACCCAGTGCACCACTTCCTGTAGCGGAGGGACTAGGAACCGCTACCGCCTCTGTGATTCACCACCTCCGAGATATGGGGCCAAGTTTTGTGAGGTAAGGGTATGTTTATTTTTGCAACAATTAGTATATCAATGTAAATTGTATTGATATACTAGTATACGTTGTAAATTGCACACTTTTAATAAAAAAATAAGCACAGAAACAGCTACATATTTTAACACTAAGAATATTGCGTGCTTAATGTTGAACATGATTCTAGAGTTGTTGGGGTAATACGTGAATATGTATTGCTTAGTGTCTTTATCAAGACCAATCCCAATATAATTTATATAATAAGGCGTAATTCTAGTTAAATTTGGTATCTTTAAAGGTAATAAGAAAAATAATAACAAACTTTGATTACTTTGAGAATGTAATTATAATTCTGATGTGAAATTATTCTGAAAGTAAAACTGTTGGTAAATATAGATTATAGTTTACATTCTCATTTTTTCCTGGGCCTTTAAGGGGTGTTAAACATTAGTACATTATTGAGTCGTTTTACCGCTTGCACTAAATATCTAAAATATTTAGACGAGACTCTAAATAAATTGTAATTTTTTTGTTGCAAGGGGTCTGCTATATGCAGTCAAATGTGTTACTTATGTGTTGAATGGGACACACAGAACTGAAGAATGTAATTGGTCGGGATGCAATTTAATAACAATCTGAACGGACTAATAACTAAGTTAACGGATTCTAACTAGCATTTTTTTTATGAATGCAATAGGCTTAATGTGCAGTTCAGTGCCAAAAGATATTGCTAGGCTAGTGGGCTAACCGTAAATGAATCATCCAACTTAATCTAAAAAATAACATGGAATGAAAATATGTTCCTCGTCCTCTATCTAAAAGTCTTATTACAGAAAATGAATTTCTAAAATATATAAATTTCTTTCAGATTATATTAAAAACAATTATTGTATAAGCAAATTGGACGAAAAGCGTTTGTTGGCATTTAAAAAGTCAAATTTAATGTTACTCCTTTTCATATAGTCTTTAGAAGAATATGTTCATCCCTTCTTCATTTTTCTTAAATCTCAATATTTTTACTGTGTTTTATTTTTTCCCACTATGCTGTAGCTGAGTTTGGTTCCTTATTTAACACGCCATCATTCAAGTCATGGGTAGTTAACACTATAATTAATTGTTTTATATAAATGTAAAAAAAAAACTGTAAATAATATTGAGATCGTTGTTATCCAAACGTACAGGGACATGCGCTGGAGACGGAAAGGTGTGGAGTGGCAGTGGGGTGGGACTGTCCGTTCTACCAGGACGCCGGAGGCACAGACGTTCCAGCGGAGAGACCTGAGGTGAAGGCTGAAGTTGGTCCAGGGTGCCGCTGTGGCTGTGTTGTACACCTAGGAGTGGCGCGCCCACGGAGACTCGTGGCTTCTTCTTCCCAGAGCTGCCCGGGCCGCACATTCTGGCTCATACAGGTACAGGCTGATCAGAAGCCTAAATATGAATGTAGGCTGCTCATTCATAGTTAGTCGTGACAGTTTTATAAAAATACTTCTGATTCATAAAACAAAGCAGGATAGAAATACATCAAGTCCTTATAATTGAAGAAATGTATTGATAGTTATCTGGATGCTACTAGTAAATTATTAAGTTTTTTTCTCTAATTATATGTTATTTTTAGCACTTAACATATCATAGACAGATTTATTTAAATATAGCCTCTCATTTTTAAGTTCCGTCAAACATTTTACTAAAATATACTCAAATGAACAAATTTTCTAATTCATCAAGTATCTAATTTATAATCATTCAAAGTAAGTAAACAGTTCCACAAGAATCAAAGAGCAGCAATCTAAGTTTACTTTGTTACAACCCAAATTCCTCTGACCTTAAACAATTACTTCACTAATCACGTCACTTTCATAAGACTACAAAAACAATGTATGTATTTTAGTGAAACGGAATAATTTCAGAATTCTAAAGTTTGCTTTGTTTTGAAAGGAGCAACTACATTGTAAGGTGTTAAAGCTTGATTAATTCCGTACCTTTTGTCTGACTTTATTAAATACCTTTTGTCTTTCGGCTTATGAGATTTTGTTTACTTCCTTAACAGTCTGCACCTATTCAATTGTTTACTTATTAAACTATATATAATACAATTAACATTTCTCAAGTGGCATAATATAATTTATTTCATGGTTACTTATGAATGACATAATCTGAAATTTGTTCAATTAAACACTTAATTTCTGAAGTAATACACTGTGTGCTAATAGTTAACTGTATTACAACACACTTTAAATTTGTGAGTAGTTTGAAATGTTTAGTGTCGGTTGTACTGACTATAAACCACTTATGTAAAGTTCTGAAAATATATAAAAAACTATTTTATTATAGAGGGTATGTTTTTTATTATATTCATAAATACATGAGTGGATAGTTGCAGGTTTTAAAACTGTCCACAATCATCGATCACAATATGATGTAGTTAAGATAGAGTCAATAAAAAAATATCAAAATGTTCTAAATCAGAGGAAGGGTTACTTAACCATCATACTACTTTAATGTAAATAGTGAATTATTATTGAGTTAAGCATATTTTAATATAAGTGTCCTCCAAATATTTTTGACAACTAATAAACGTGTGGCCTTTAAGGAAGTATGTGAACGTCACACAAGATTCCAATCATAGATCTGCAATTTAAATTCATGTTTAACTAATAATTATTTAAATTGAATTAATTTTGGAAATTGAATCATAAGTAAAACAATTTTACTTCTCTTAAAAGTAGGTTTTAAAAGTAGAAATCTAAATCATTAGTAGCAATTGCTTGGTTGATTTTTTGGATGGACGTAATTTCACGGTATTCGTTATACAAAGAAGCAGAGAACGCAAGATAACTAAATTACTAATGAATTGAGGATATTGAAATATGCATTCTTTTTTAGCAATGATCTTCATTTGCTTATCATGAACAAAGAAATACTCCCAGTGATAAAATATGAAACACACCAAACATCTTTAACTCTTAATTTCTTCTCAGAAAATTTTAAGGAAGGAACATAATCTTTCTGGGGCTCTTTTAGGCATTACTACTAAAATTACTTGCTAAACTAACTACAATATTGCATTGCTACAAGTTAAATTTAACCACGTCTAAACTTCATTTATAAAAAAAATATTTCTTCCACTGATTACAGAATTTTCGAAAAATGTATTTATAGTTTCACCTCTTAGCTTCATTGCAGCAAATATACAAATTACACTATTGTATACTATGTCAGTACCTTAGATAAATTAAATAAAAACAAGGATTGCCTTCTAACAAGCTCTGACTCGGAGAAAAATATATAGAGGTCACTGTCTTATAACCCCAGCGAATGCCTCAGTATCAGTTATATATAGATTTTAACTAATGTACATCTTTATAAATCTGAAGTAATAATTACTACATTCATCCTTGAGGATTTGGGCGTAATGAAGGGAAGAACTGAGAAGGTGTTGGGTCTACTTTCTCACACCAAACTGAGGAACTAACTACTCTACACACTAACTAGAATCTACATTTTCCGATGACAACCGCGTCAAGGTACTATCTACAATATTTACAAGATGACCAGACGTTTTTCCCATACTGTGATGTGGCATCCTCAGTGGTTTCCCTGAGACTCTAGTTATGACACCGGCCGCTTAAGCCTAAATTCTAAGACTCTACACACTAATTTGACAAACATTTTGCTATTAGCAAACTGTTGGATACGCCCTCTGTTTATTTGTTCTCTGTGGTTCTGACCAATTGTTCACCAATATCAATGTTCATGTAGCAAGTTTCACTGATCCTACATACAGCCTGTGATACATGGCCATGATAACAGACATACCTTATAACTATAACTAATGTCTTGGAGTAAACATTGCATTAGCAGTAACCTCAACTTTGTGTAATACTGGAGGTTTTTAAGAATTCTAATGTAATCATCTATCAAATTTATGGGTGTCCTTCAAGATTTAAAACCATTCGAGCTAAATATTTTAAACTCGAAAGTAAGTTATATGGGGGTAAGACATTTCAAATTGATAGTAACAGCTGACTGTTATCCAAATATTAACGACAAGATCTAAAAGATAGAGAATCAGGCAAAAAATGTTTGGGAGACAGCTTGTGTCATCGCCACTGTACGTGAAAGGGTGAGCCATAATTATTTAGTCCATAACTGGTAACTTTAAGCTCAATTAAATGCATGCACCCAACTCGCAGAAGTTATTGGCTTTTTGTAGTGTTTTGTAAAGCAGATAATTTGTTTCAGGCTGACCGGAACCAGGTGATCCGACTGTCCCTTGAACAGTTCCGGTTGCCTTGTAGTGCCCAATGGCTCAAAGTTCGGGATGGTGATGGGTTATCTTCCAATTTGCTTGCCCACCTGACGGGTGTTCTCGGCCATCTTCCAGTAATCAATTCTTCTTCTAACGTGTTACTACTGGAGTTTTTCTCCGATGAGCTGGCGGCTGTTGGAGAAGAGTGCTGGGGTGGGTTCTTGGCCCATGTACAACAGTTAGGTAAGGTTCTTGAGGAATAGGCGCTTTTTGTAAAATATATTACTTTTCTTCGTAATGGATAGGTTACAACATATTCTAAACTCCACAACTCTAAAGATCAACATTCTTTTTACTATTTATAATGCAAATTTTTTTCCGTTTATGCTTTTTGATCTTGTATGTCGATATGTCGTTAAAAAATATTTCTGTGACTAAAAAAATAAGATTAGTCTCTATAATATTGTATATGTTGTGTTTTTTTTATCACTTGTACACCAGTAACGTAATTATTAATTGATAGTAGAGTAATTTATAGAAATATGTTTTCTCAAACATCACATAAATTATCATACTGGAAGTTATGTACCTTTACTTTTTTGTCAATGATGATCACCAATTCAATGTTATAGTACTTATATGGCTATAAAACATAGGTTGGGTTATAGTGCAACAGTATAAATAACGTTAATAGGCATAGTATAGTTTGTGCAATAGTTGTTTGAATGTTTTAATCTGTTATCGACGGATTTTTCATTATTGTTTATTTGATTAAGACTAAACCGTTAAGCACGGTCACCTACAAGATAGTCATTAAACATACTTGAACCATTGAAAATATCAAAGAGATTAAAAATGGTAAGCTTGTACAGGCTACAGAGTTTAATATATATTCATCAGTGACTCGATGTCGAATGGCTTGATTTACAACAGTTCCGTTTACCCTTCTGTAAATATTTTTCAGTATTACTGCTTGCCCGAGACGACTAGCTGTTGACATCCCAGTCCATGTCCTCGGTAATGCCAGTTGGTAATACGTCTTACTAGCTGCATCGTGACATTACGGCCTTCGGCCTCAGGGTGTGGATCGTGATTATATTAATACCTATAAATTAATACATTCATGTCAAAGTATTAGAGAACTGAAGTCAGGTTATTCAGTTTTGAGGTTAATGTCCAACGATCACCGGAACAACTTCAATAAATATCCTAAATTCAGTGCTGTTAGCTTGCAAGTGCTTAACTGTTGTCACTGAATGTATAATCAGAGTCTATCATCTTGAACATTACCATATAAGCTTATAACGTAAAGAACAATAGTTTCTTCTTGTTGTTGATCATTGTCTCTGTACAGCTCAAGAGGTCAACGGCTCGTCCCTGAATGCCACGTCAGCCCCTCCCTCTATCGGCAGTGCCTTAGAGCGACTGGCACTCGCTCACATAGCCATCCTGCTGCTCCTGCTGATAGTACTTCTTGCCTCCACTTGCCTGGGAGCTCAGTACATGCACCGGTACCGGAAATACCAGCTAGCTGCCGCTCACGATGATTTGGAATCTCTGGCCGTTTCCTGTAAGAACAATTCTATGAACTATTTACTTTATTTATGTACATTCTAAAACGGACAAGTCAAGAAATATTGCGTTTAACTTTACTTCAACATAAAATTGTAGAATACAAAATACCTGTATAGTCTCATTATTCATGATATGCTTAGTAACAGTGATATTTTGTTGAGTTTTGCAAATGTTTATAAGAAAAGAACACCATATAAATTGTAAGTAACTCTGATACTCTTAATGTTATTTTAGTTGTTGACCACAAACACTTGTTACTAAATTAGACTACATAGATTGTATTTTTGTTCCTTTACGATAAACCTGTTTTTAGCCCTAAATAGATAAAAATTATGAATGTGTACACTGACCATTTATCTAAAAATTAGGAAATTATTGTAAGATACAACATACTTTGTAATATGGCGTTAATTGTGTAAATAGTTTAGTTGGATTTACGGACTTTCATGAAAAAAGCTTCCAATAAAAGATAAATTACTTACTAAACATATTAACTGATGCAATAATTGTAATTTATGTCAAATTGTAAATTTATATCACTAAAACTATATTGTTCTTTAAATAATTATTGATATTTGAAATTTGTTCACTACAAATGGCTGTAACGGTTTCAGTTATTTATTTCATTGTTTACACATCACTGTAGAGTAATTTAGGAACTATAAAATATATATTAAATTTTATATCATTCCGTCAAATAATTTCAAATATTTTTTAAATTATCTTTAAAAAATGAACAATTACGATATCTAGTAAAAGCAATCATAAATACGTAGTTAAATTTAAAACAGTGTTTCTGTCTTAAAGAAAGAATTAAAAAAGTATTATTCAGTATGTATACTTTTTTCTCAATGGTACATTGCTGTAAAACGAATTGGTAGCTAATAATAACCCAACAAAGTCATAATTTCAATCGTGGTTCGTTGAATTTATGACAATTGAATCAAAACACTTCCGCCAAGACTTGAGCAGACTGATGTTTAGTAGGTGAGTCCGTTGGAAGCCTCGTGGCCTGTCGTAGTAAGGCAGTGTCTAGTTCTACCCTTCTATCGGAGGTGATATCGCTGAGGAGGTTCCGCCCTCACAGACACATGCGCCTTGCCGACACAGACCCTGAGGAGGACGAGCGAGAGATGGACTCATCGGTAGACTCACACAGGTAAATACTAGTACTGATAGCCATTTTAATTCCTACTAAAATGAGATTAGACTAGATAAATATTTAAGGTAAATATTTAAATTGGTGTATCGTAGGTGTACAGAGCCATTTATATTGGTCAATGAGCCTGTTAAAGTTGTAAAATATTGCATAAGTAAAACAAACCCTTAATATTTTTATTTATTTACTTATTTATTTATTTGTAATATAAAATATGTACTTAAATAAAGGAATTAACTCCGACTTGACATACATTTTCTGTTTTAATCTTAAAGTTCTCGTACATAAAGAATTAAATTTAATACTATTCTTAAACTGGGGGTTTAATTATATTTCTGGGTTATTTACTCTAAAATATAAGCTTTATTATTCCAGTCAGGTTTAACGATATTGACGAAAGATTGTTATTTCAGTTGTTATTTCAACCAAATCTTTCAGTCAACGGTTTTACTACATAAATATTCAGTAAAAAGTGTATAGCTTATAGTAAATAACACTCGCATACCCACATGTATATCATAATAGTCTATAATTATATTATTAAGATTAACTTTAAGGGGAAATACGATAGTATTTGTTTTAAAACGTTACTAAAACTAAAAAATTTAAGTATACTATTAATAATAACCTCAAATGTATAAATTTTTTATTTTTTATTCCAGAAATTCGCTCATTAAATATATTGAGTGTTATACAAATTGAATAAATCCTTTCGATAAAAAAGATAATTAAAAAAACATTTATTTATTAATTGTTATTATAAGGTATCTATTGACATAATGTAATAAATTTCGCAGCTGTATTCGTGACTTTAATGGTGTTTGATAGCTGAAATAAACTTCAATACTGGAATGTAGTATCATATTATTCCCCAAACATGGTATTATATAATAAATATATTAATTAGATAAATTTGATGTAAAAGTGTTAATGTCAGTGTTTACTTTTTTATCATGTTATGTACATATAATAATCTACTTATCAGATTATCTTACTTATAATTAAGGGATTTGGAGTGCCGTGAGGATCAAAGAGGGTGGCAGGGTGAGCGGGAGGTTGATGCCAAACCGAGTGTGTCGCTGAGTGATGGGACAGGAGACCTGGAGAGCCGACCCACCACCTTGGACGTACCAGTCCACCGAGCGCCCAAACCCCACCGCCAGGACACGGCTCGTATACATAAACCCTACAAGTGAGTCAACCTCGACGAGAATATAATAACTGAGAACTTAAGTATCAGGGTTGTTTTGCTTATCTAAATTAAACTATCTCTAATATAATAAGGAGTTTAAACAACTTATTTTACAAATCATTGGTAAGAATATAAACCCTAATAATGTCAAATAGTTAGTAAGGTATCTCATGAAACATCTGTATTTTATGGAGACATTTACTATATATATCTTGACTTCTTCACCTACTATCGGGGTCACAAACGTTGGCAGCTATCTTTACTAACGTCATTTTATCTATTAACAGTTAAAGTATACAGATATTTTGAACTGTTGTAAGTTAGAGAGCTTGACTGAATGTAGATTCTATATAAAATGACTTCAAATTTTGATCTATAAAATCAGGATTTTGTTTATTGGATGATAATAAATTGAATTTCCAATAAATATAGGTTCATAATCCCATTATTAACAAGCAAACCACCATTTCCTTTCTTAACTAATAATATATACATCATAAACAGTTTTACTGAAAAAAAAATATTTAGCACAGCACTTATTAATATCAAGGTCCATTTAACATTAGAACAAATCTTTTCGATACAATGATACAGTTTGTAAAATTAAATTTGTTTGGTCAATAATTTTATAGATACAATTATTAAATAAAAAGAAACGATATAATGCTTAGCTGGTTAAAGAAAAGGGGTTTGATTTATGTTTAAATGAACTTTTCTTTTTATATCAGCCATACTGTTAAAAATCGTACCAAATATTAGAATGGACAGGTAGTTCAATGATCTAGTGTAACCGATTAAGAGGTTATGCCGAAGTTTGATCTCTTTATAGAGAATTATTGTCAACTTCATTTTGTAGTAGGGTAGGAAACTCCCAAAGCTTTGAAGAAAATCGGGTCGATTTGTTCCATTGTTAGTAATTTATTATATAATTATATTTTTTATTTATTATATATAAATAAAAAATAAAAAAAAA
Source organism: Stictocephala bisonia (assembly GCA_035578905.1). Lineage (NCBI taxonomy): Eukaryota > Metazoa > Arthropoda > Insecta > Hemiptera > Membracidae > Stictocephala > Stictocephala bisonia. The sequence goes on along the minus strand of JAQJVL010000534.1, from coordinate 373,404 downwards.
CAGTATAAAGTATTTATTCATACCAATTTAATTGAATGAAATATACATTTTTATCAGTTACTCTCCCTGTCGGGTAATACAATGGGGCCAATTGTTTGTGTTTTACCTACTTATTAGTAAATATATATTACCTATTAATGAAAATAAAACATAAAAAGTATGTATTTACACTAATATTAATTAATTAAGTTAAGTTTACATGCTCATTAGTTACAGTTCCTGTTGGGTAGTTAAAAATTACTGGCAGAATACCTTGCGACAGTTGAGACTCATTTACATACGGTACTAAAGAACAATCACCAACATCAATTACAAATATAACAATAAAACGATTGAAAATTGAAAGTTAAAAAAAGTTGTACATTTTTATTTAGACTGCGTATCATGTTTACAGGTTCAAATCACCGGTGAGCCCTGTGGCAGAAGGACCAGAGTGTCCTGAGGGAGAGCCCATCCCGCAACCTGCCTCTCCAGCCCTTCACCATCCCTCTCGCAGACACAGCAATGGCATCATCAGAACTAGCGGCAGCTCCAGTGTCTCGTCCTCACTTACTAATGTAAATTACATCAAGATAAAAATATGTTGTAATTACTATAATTTAAGGTTCGACATTTTTATCTTGGAAATACTGTTCCATCGTACAAAATCGTTACTAAATTTATTTAAAATTAATTGTAAAAATATTATTATATTATAATTACAATATTTTTACTATTATAATTATATATAATCTCTTTATCTATACATGTAGCATATTTTTTACATATCTAAACAAAATAAAAGTCACTAAATAATGCTTGAAATCTAAAACAAATTTTTAAGCGTTCTTAGATATACGAGGTTTTTGTCATTGTTAACAAAACGTGTGTTTTAAATGAGTTCCTATAACGTTTAGCTATCGATGATATAAGTGGGAAGACGGTATTCCCTCATAATAAAAGTGGCCTATTATTTGAAGGAAAATCACAGATATATATAGTAAAATATCTCTATTGTTCATAGTAAATAACAAATTTAACAAACCTATTTTAAATATTTTAACTCCACAACAATTTTTGAACTAATTTGAAAGGAAAGCGAAAGCAATGTATTAGTTTTACAAATTTTACAAATGTATTAGTTGACTGCCAGTAAGATTGGAATGTTTCCTCATAAATTTGTTTTAATTTTATTTCAGGCCTTATCATCTCCAGCATCTAGTCTCAGGAGCAATCCGAAAGAGACTAAAGAGAAAAGGAACCGTGAGAGGCTAATGGCAGGGTCAGAGTTCAGCCTTGCAGGTGACCTTGAAATGGACTACTACGACTACAATGTGTCTAATGCCAGTGCAGTTCCAGGATCCTACCTGGGCATGGACCCAGCATTTTGTGTATGGATACCGCCCTTTGCCCCAGGCCGATGGGATGATGACGAAGATGATCAACTTCTGGGCCAGTCTGACACCGAAGAGACAGAATTGTGTGATCTAAAACCATTGGAAGATCTCAAGGAATTGGTATTGAAGACAACCGACCTAGGTGAACCAGGAAAAGAGGATGATTCTGGATCATCAACACCAATAAATGAAGATAAAGACAATAAAAGTGAGAAAAGCTTTCACGATTGTTACAGTTTGAGACAATTTTTACACTCAAGGTCTACAGAATCAGTAGAGGAGATTCAAATGAAAATGATTGAAAAACTAGTTCCAGTGTCACCAGTCAAGGTGCATAGAGCCTACAGGGTTAAGGAGAAGGAGACCGGACTGGAGAAGTCTCCTAGTGACGAGAGTGAGTATTACGACCTCCTGGATAACAACGAAGAAGATGATGACATCAAGTTTGCTGACGAGGATGATGATGAGATTTTAGATAAGAAAGACGAGCCAAATATAGTGGCTCTCCAAGTGAAGAGCAACAGAAGCTCGTATTATGATGTATAGCAGAACTAATTCATTAAAGTCCAATTAGTTTTGTAATGACATACACATTTACATACATTGTAAAATGTATGTCTGCATATATTGTAAATATGTAAATGAAGAATAGTAGTAATAACCTGTGTAAATTATGACCTTAAAATAATATCACTTTGAACGCCGATGAATCAGTAACTCATAGTTTGGACAGTATATTCAGATGTACCAGAAAATGTACTTTATTGAAGATGTTTAATTTAGTATTAAATATTTAGTGAAACAAAATATATACAGCTTTTGTAACACTATATCAGCATATCTTAAATTTACCTTGAAGGGAAACGATTTTATTGCAACATATTAATAATACCTGTAATAAAAATTTACTTTCTCTGAACAGTTGTCACTTTGTCTATCGTCTGCAACATAGTTTAATCAATCAAATATGCTAAGAAAAACTCAAGGTAGTTATATTTCATTATTAAATGAAGCAAATATTGATTTATGGTGTTTTATAATTTCCTTCTAAAGTTTTTTTATTGAACAATACTTAGTAAAAGGCAACCATATATTTTAAATAAATTTAAAATACCACGAATTTATCATATTGGGCTATTTTTTATTCTTAGTCATTTAAATCATAAAATTAAAACGTATAACACTGATCTATATCAGCTAACCCGTCATTTATTAAGAAGTAATCACTTAGTTCTGGCAATTGAAAAATTAACAACAGAATTGAAATAAACGCAGTTTCTGACCCTGTGGCAAACTCTCAATTAATAATAATAGTAATGTATTAAACTGTTGCACTGTTTAAGGATACGAATTCAGTCCATTGAACGAATTGGTATATCAGAAAACACCCTACATATCACGAAATGTTCAGTGTCTAAAATAATAAACTGATTGACTGTAAATTTTTGTTTTATAACCACGTGAAACTAAATTAAATTCAACATATCAACAACATTCTGAAATATTCCTATATTTGTTTTTGAAATGTTTTTTAGTCGAGGGACTTTGAATCGGAAAGTGTATTTAAATATAGGCCTTAGAGAATATATTAATATAATAAATAATTAATTTGGTTAAAAATTCAATTGTAAATAGTTCTTCAGTTTCTAGTGATGGCTAGAAAGTGTCCAAGTCTAGTCCTGGCCGTTTAAGACTGTAAGAGTGCAATGCTAGATTAAGTACGACTGAATGTTCTTGGTTTGATAATAGATTTATTGTTAGTTGCAGGCATTTCCCTAGTTTAACTGACCTGTTGTCACCTTAGTTACCATGTAGTCGCTTTCTTTGTAGGTGATATGAAATGCACCGTTAATTGTAAATACCGTAATGTGAATTTGGGCATGACAGTAAAATTGTGCAAAACAAAGTGTTGTGACTTTTAATTTTTTTAATTTAGTAGATTTTAAAATGAATTTGTATTTCATCTCATTAAAACTTATTGAAAAACTGTTATCAACTACAGTTTTTAAAAAATTGTAAGAATAACAAGAGCGTATTAATAAACTTAATTACGTACAGAAATAAATAAATGTAAAACTCTTTGTGAAGAAAAGAATTTTGAATCTTGTCATAAGTATGTTGGATGGTTAGCAGAGTCCAAGTCATATCGATGTTTCATGGCCAGCGTTGTCAAGTCACACCGATGTTGGATAGCCAGCACTGACAAGTCATATCAATTTTGGATAGCCAGATTTGACATGTCATTTCATTGTTGTATAGCCAACAGTGACAAGTCACACTAATGTTGGATAGCCAACATTGATAAGTCATATCCCTGTTGGATAGCCAACATTGACAAGTCATATCCATGTTGTATAGCCAACATTGACAAGTCATATCCCTGTTGGATATCCATCATTGACAAGTCATATCCATGTTGTATAGCCAACATTGACAAGTCATATCCATAGAACTTAGGCTTAAGCGGCCGGTGTCATAACTAGAATCTGCATTTTCCGGTGACAACCGCGTCAAGGTACTATCTACAATGTAATCTCTTGTAAATATTGTAGATAGTACCTTGACGCGGTTGTCACCGGAAACTGTAGATTCTAGTTAAGTCATATCCATGTTGGATAGCCAACATTGACAAGTCATATCCATGTTGAATAGCCAACATTGACAAGTCATATCCTAAGTATGTATCATTGTTCTTGATATTGACCAAATAAAAGATTAAAATGGATTTCTATATGTAATGACATGATGGCATTGATAATTGTAAAATATATATTGTTTATAAAGATAAATATTTATATCCTTTTGTTTCAGTTTTATTTAATATCCCCGCTAACCATGTGAACACAAATTAAAGTTTATGATTTTATGAGTGAAGGTGATTGGCAAGTAGATTGGTGAGACTAACTAACGTCTAGTTAGACTAGTGAGTAAGGAGGTTTGGTATACTGGTATTTGGGTACAAATATTGTATGTATCAAAAATTATGTCAAGAGCTTAAACGAGGTAAATGTATACCTCAGGGAGTTTGTTAAAGTAAAATTGATACTAAAATTATCACACAAAGTATTGATGATTGTAAATGATTTGATATGAATCTTTTGATAAAGTGAAAAACAGGACTAATAAGTCCAATTTTAGAAGCCACGTAATAAATTATTCTAAACCATTGAGTCAAACTTAATTTTCATAAATTAAGAAAAAATGACGATCCAGAATAATTAGTAGCAAAAGGATGATACTATTAAACAGAACATAACACCAACAATATTTAAACAAAATTAAATCACACAACATATATTTGATCATCATTCTGTACCTGGAAAATGAATTTGGGAAACTAAAAAGCATTTATAGCTAGTTAAAAATTAAAACAAAACTTTCAAGTAGTCCTAATCAAAAGTGAAGTAATCAAACCAAATAATGAAGATGCTAATTAAAAAAGATGGTGTAGTATAAAGTACATACAAAATGCAAAAATAACTAATCAGACCACACATCAAGACCAGTTAAAAAATAATTAATGAACATAATTAAAACATAATTCAAGCATATTTAATTAAAATAAATAAAAACATTCCATATTAAGTGTGATTATTTGGAACACGGGAAATAATAAGAAGATGTGCTGGGTGGGTAATATATTACTTTTATTCTTTTTACATAAATGCAGCTTATTTTATGGTTCTTTTTTCAAACTGTTTTTCTTTGTATACTATAGAAATTACTGCAATTATATTTATGAATAACAATATTTTATATTTCACTAATTATTTTGTAATACTCTAAATCCAAATTTCTCTTTTTTGATTCAATTTAAGTAACTAAAATCGAGATTATAAGTTTCGTATTGCCATATTCCTCTATATATTAATGAGTTTTTTTGGTCTTTGTATAATTTAGAACATTTTCAAATAATTTAATGATCATTTACATTTACTATAAAATATTATTTTCATCAACCTATATAGAATATGAGCATTTTTCTGATATAGTAAAGTGAATTATTTTGTAATAGCAACCTCAAGTTAGCAACTTGTTATGATACATTGTGAATGGTTTCAAGTTAACTATTCAAAAACAGGTTGATGGTTTCATTGATTACTATTAATTAAGTCAACGTTGACAGCACTTTGATCAATCATACATATCAAATTGCTTGCAACTTGCTTAGTTAAACAATTAACTGTGCTCCTTCGGTACGTAACTAATTAATTGTAAAAGAATACTTAAAGTAGATGTATTTAACTATACTTTTACTGTCCAATATTTTACAACACTATTTATCAGGTCAAAATAAACACCATGTATTTAAATATAACATGTGGGCCGTTTCAATCAGTTTTCAATCTACAGTATGTGTCTATTGATTTCGACAAAATGGTTTGAGTACAACACTGATATTTAGTACAAGTTTTTCTTTACAAGACAAACGTTATATTATATGCTTCTTATAAATGTTGTATACCAAGAATTATCTACTTTAAAACTGTGTTTGTATAAATATTTCAATCTTACTTATAAAAACTTTAATTTTAGAAAAAAATTTTTAAAACTCTTTTGGTGCTCTTATAAGTGATAAATAACAGAAAACACTAAACGTTTCCGACTAAATATATTTTTTAAAGGACCATAATGATAATCTGGCCAATCGACTCACAGTTACTAAGTTTTAGATTCCTTTCTCTTAATAGTGTTTCAATTTTTTTTTAATCATTGATTTGTCATAAAATGCTTGATAAATAAAAAGTAATATAGTTATATTTTTATCAAATATAAGTTTATATGCAATTTAAAAAATCATAATTTTTAAACGGAAACTTTTAGGCATGCAACTTTTGATACAAAATATCAACTTACATGCAAATGCTAATACTGTATCTAAAACAGTTTTTGAGAGATTTATACTGTTGTAAAAAATCACGTAAATGCTCATTAACAGAAAACTGTTCGAGATAGGGAATAATAGCAATATTGCTTGTATTGGCCTTATAAATATAACCGTAAAAAAGGACAGTTAATACAAGCTGGAAACTAATACAGATACATTGATCTGTTGGTATTGTTTAAATAAAAAAGTCTATATTTTTAAAATTAACAAAATAATTCTCTACTACATCGAACAAAACCAATATGTAATTACTAATACGTAGTGCCATATGTGGCTGAAATAAAATAATACCATACTATAAGTTGAATATGGTTTATTCCATTTCTAGATGGTATAAATACTGCGATATGTTGTAGTCTTAACTGCTGAGGGATTTTGGGAGGAATCCGATAAAATAATGACACCATGTTGATAACTTTAGGGATATAGACTGAATGTGTTATGAACTAATCTTACTTAACACTTCTCCTTTCTACCAGTTCTAGAAATATTAATCAGAAATACTGATACACAAAGTACTTTATATATGTATATAAAGTAAAAGTTGGAGTAGTGGATACAGAGAGAAGGGGCTTCTAGATAACTCAAGAGCATTTATATATCTACAATTCTGATTTTACAATGCTGTTGAGTTATCTAGCAGCCCTACGTAAACCTCTCTGTATCCACTACTCCAACTTTAACTTGAAATAATATACATAAATAGTTATATAACACGACAGTCAGGGTTCGAAAAGAATTTACTTTACTGTAAGAGGTAAATAAATATATAAACCTGTTACATTAATAATTAATTCATGTCTGCATATTTAATTTGTGTTGCTGTCTATATCATGGGTTATCATGGATTAATATGGCAGGCAGTTTGACCAATGGTACATGTCGAAGGCTTTCAGTACAATCGTACCGATAACCCTTTGTCTAATCAAACGTACCATAGGGCTTATAGTGTTTTGTAATATGCAAATTTTATTATATTTCTACAAAATATTATTTAAATTAAGGTTTAAAAATGTTTAAATATAAATAGATGGGTTTTGGAAAATTATCTTCATAAATTTTAAAGATCAAGTTAGTATTTCTCCAGCCCCCTTGCCGGCTTGGTGGTTCAGTATTTTTGGCTTGTTACTGAAGAACGTAATTTCCAAATATTGGATCTCCATCTCAGTTGCTGTTCATTACTTCATTTCATGATAAGGTTAACGCGTAGAGACTTCAACGTGTCGGTGTCATTGCCAGTGGGTGGATATAAACAAAATAACAGTTTTACTAAAGTCAGGACATAGTGACACTTGATCATAAATATTGCTTGGTTAATTTATTAAGCAATTCAGGCGCTTGATAGCCCCCTGTTATAATGGTGGTAACATATACAAACCGAAGACAATTATCTAGTGAAAGATCTTACAGTTAACCCCTCAAATAACTTTATGAAGTTATTATTTGAACGACTGTTTAGTAGTAATCAAACAATTAACAGTTTAACAATTACAATTAATACAGCATGTTCAGCCGTATAACCACCATACTTTTCATAAATGTATAGGAATTAGGATAATAATTCTTATGTTTATACATAGATAGGAATACTATTTATGGATGATGATAAAACGATGATGTCACCTAGATTTTTATCTATGGAATATACTCATAATAATTACACTATATCCTACACTATTAAAAAAAAAAATACATATTGAACTGAAAATGCAATTTAAAATTGTACATGCAGCCTACAACTTGTTACAAGGTAAGTATGGATATATGTGTACATTCATATAAGTTTATATGTGAAGGCCAATCCTTTAAGCTTTAAAACTGAATCAAACTCACCTCAATACAGCTACATACTGTAGTGTGAATGACGTTAAACTAATTTATATTTCTAATAAAGAATATTTGTAATGTAATCTGCTTAAAATATTTGCATAAAGTAAATATAGAACACAGAACAATATTCAGGGTGAACATATGTTTATATTTCAGTATATCAAGCAAAATTCATAATCGACTTTGATTTAGATGAACTCAATATTTGCATTTCAAAACTGAAACAATCAAAATAGCACGTCCCTCAATTGTATTTGTTATTTCTTCCATATTTACTGATTGTTTATCGTAGTAATTGCATTTTCATTTGCTAAATTCAACATTATTCATTTAAATTACCGTATCATGATAAAATGTGACCATCATTAATCAAATGGCTAGTTACACTCTTGTTATTACTGACGTTGTTTAATCTTTGTTATTTACCACTAAGCTTCTTATTTTTGACTATATTTAGTTTTTTTTATTGTCTACACTAGTGGCATTTTTAACTTGCGTACAAACTTTGTTATAGGACAACGGTTCAAACCCCTCAAGCAAATTTTGGTTTTTCAAATAATTAGATTCCATAATTTATGAAATTTCTTTATTAAGAATGTAAATTTAAACTTTGACCAAGCTCTACTACCATATTTCTCAATGAATTGCATATAGATGTCGGAACTCTTGACGGAGTTAACTGTGGAACATGGACAGCTGATATTTATGAGTCTAGATGTCATAGATATTTTGGTTGACCTTTCAGTGACTTCATTCTTTTGAATCCGATAGAATATATATTATACTAAATATACAGGGTGGGAAAAATGTGGCAAATCTTTTACAACAACGTTTTTTTCCATAGATAATTTCGTAATTGAATATTTTTTTTTTTAATTGTGTTCTATAAAGTATCAATTTTGATCAGAATAATTTACTTGAAACCGTTAATAAATAAATTGGGTAGGTACTGGTGGCGCAGTGCTGTAACCCAGCTACTTGGGGACAAAGTTTTGAGGAGATTGTAGGTTCTATAATCGGTCCTCTTAATACCAACACGGCGTCTGGTCAATGGTTGCCATCTACTTGGACATTACTAGAGAAGTCTAGGGTGTCCATGTTGGATGGTAGTTAAGGTTAAGATGTTGTGTAGGGAGGAGAACTGAAAGTCAGGCTTGTCAGCTAAAAATCAGACCAACACTATTGTGGTTCGGATTCCACGTATAGCTGTAGGTCCCTTAGTTGCCCTAGCTATTGGGCTATTAATAAAGAGCTCTTTCTGAGGAGCAGTCGTCCTTAGTTAGTAACAATGACTACATACGTTCATTCACTCTCATCACACTCATTCGCCCCTCATATTCCCCATATCTTGACGATCGGGGTCATAATAATGAACAATAATACTAAATTGTGGAGAAATAATATTGTTAAATTAGTTACATTGAAATTCAAATGACCACTACTCTGGAAAGGATAAACCTTTCGACGTTCGGTTTGAGGCAATTCATTTCTCCTGAATAGACCTTTAATTTGATACCAAACTCGACCGAGGATTAAAATAAACATTTTCGTTCTACTCCTCGTGGGCCGTGCCCAAGAAAAGATGAAATATTGCTAATGGGGTCAAAAAGTATGTTCTTTGTAACCACGATCATGTACAAGATTTCACTTTTACAAGTGATGTCATACAAAAGTTCTGAAAGTGTTTCCATACTTTTTCCACCCTGTATGTGTAATTTAATGTCAGTAACAAAACACTTTAAATATTGAGCTTTCCTACATCAAAGCAATTCACAGTAAAAATGAAAATTGTGACAATAAATGAACATAATAGAATATAGTTCGTTTAAAAGTCAACGTGTAGCTTAAAAGTATAGGTTATTGAGTTTAGAAGTGTATATGTAATAATAGTATTGTAACTTGTATCATATTTAATGAGATACTAGTTAACGTTCCCATATCATGTAGTACCCGAGAGAGTAAGTAATATTGGAATTGTTGAATTTAGCAAATATGGAAATGGTGTATTGTGTTATGGACAAACGAAAATAATTGTATAGTAAATCATTAGGAATAGACCGTTACTTTAGCCTCCGATATTGAAAGTATTGTATTTGAATTAAAATATATTAAAAGTAATAAAGCCTTATAGAGGAACACCGGTTGAAATTAAGGCAATTTCTTTCTTTAAAACTTAAATAATTGTTACATTATATCCGAGTCTACACTTTATGATACAAGGTCTATCAGAAAGATGCATGTATTTTTATACCTTAACGAATTGCATTAAAGGTAGAACAAATTATAGAGACAAATTATTATTCCCACATGACGGTGCTTAATCACCTGTTTGTTATCAAATATTAGCAGCGTTGTCATGGTAACACGTGCACTCGGTTAAACGTGGTGACAAAGGGTTGACAATTCAGATGCAGGCTTTCTATGAATCAATGAACCATGATTTCTGTGGAAACTATCTTGATAAATAGATAATTTACAATTTCTTCGAAGATAAAAAAATATTCAAAACATTTTAGTAAGGTAAACATCACCTATATTTATAATGTCAAATGCTCTAATAAAAATATGATAATTAGTAGCCTATCCAGTTCAAATTATATTAATGAATGTAGTGTAAGAGATATCTCATGTTTAATATATATTTTTTTTTTAATCCTATGTGTACAACGTTAATTTTCTCATTGCACCACTGTATTCATGTGGTAGTGTACCTACATATTTTAACACTTTAAAACAATGGTTATGTTAATGTACAATAAGTTAATATAGGTAAGTTTTGGCATGATTTATGTAAAAAGGAAGTTTATTAAGACATTTTATACTTGATTGTTCATACTATTATGTAGACTTCAATATGTAACATACTTTTACATAACTAATTCTGCATATGTTATTACATAAATTTCTGAATCAAATTTCCTTTTTTATCAACTTCTCATTTAGTTAACTTAGTTGTTCTATAATTTGGCATCCTAGGAGTTATAGCCGCGTGACTTTGCTCCAAAACTCAGACGTATAACAACCCCTTGAGATACCAAGTCTAGCTTAAACCATATTAATGTAGTTTGCAAATGAGATAAACTTAGTTCAGAGTTGTGAACCAGCCTATAAAGTTAATCTAACAGCTTATCATAAATAAATGTATAACTGGTTTAATCACACAAACTTAATGTTAATACCCTTGGATTTCGTAGAATATTTATTATTATTAAATCTTAAATATTAAAAAACGATACGACGTAAAAAATATCAAAATATTTTTACGTTGGATTGGACAAAGAAACCCACCATAAAGTAACGGTAAAATATTATCTTATTGGCAAATAGTTATACTTTTACATATGTCTTACATTTTTATAAGTTAACTATATTGACTACTTTACCTACCAATAAAAACTTATTTTATTTCATTGCATTACTGATTTTGATAAAACACCACATAAAAGTCAAAATATAATCCATATAAAAAGGGTGCTTTTTTAAAATGTACTAGATCTGTTGTAGACGTCATTTGTATTTTTGAACAAATGTAATATAAATTGTTAAAATGTTCAACAACAACAAAGGTTAAACAATTTAAATTCTAATCTAGTAAATTCTAATCTAAGAAATCACCACACTTTAAGGGGAGTCTGAAAACGAAATTTTTATTTTTTACAAGATTATGTTTTTATTGAACTTTAATCTCCAATTCTTCCTCTTTCCAATGATATAAAACATTATATGTATAAATACATACAACATGTAAAAAAATAAGTTATGTAGACGTGCACGAATGGATTTTGCGTTTTTAATTTTTTTAATTTAAAAAAATCCAAAATGGATTTTGGATTTTTTTGTGATTAATTATTATTTGGTAATTAATTATGCTTGTAATTATACAGTAGTATAATTACAAGCATAATTATACTACTGTAATTGAAAATTACTATTGAATAAGTAGTAAGTTTCAGTACCTTATTCATTTTATTTTTAGTTATTGTTGATTTTCCGAAAGTTAATATTTTTACGTTTTGATGTCGTATATCTCAGTAACCATAGAAGATAACTTCACCAAATTTTCAGGATAGGTTCATAATAGTATATTGTAGTTCTCTGCATGAGGGTTTAAAGATTTGTTATTTATTTCTAAATAAAAAATCTTTTAAAAAGAAATTTGAGGGTAAAAAAATGTATATTTGAAAAAAATCATTAACATTTTTGTTTTTGTTCTTATACTAAAATCTTCTGCAGGGAACTCAATCGCGAACCCTTATTTTGTACAAACAAAATTGTAAGGCTCTATGTCTATTAGTTTTTGTGTTACATGACATAAACTTAGCATTACGGTCTTAGGGCGTTCGCACTCCCAAGAATGTCGTTGAGTTCTTAAGGGAACTCAAAATAATACAACTATTCATTCATCTCTGGTATACAGCGAGAAATAATTCAGTACACTTATACTAGCAACTGGTGTATGTATTTGTCTGAACATACATAAATGACTACTATGTAGTATATCCAACCGTTGTACAATTAGTAAACTAATACATGACCAAACATACTTATACATATCCAACCCATCCCTTTTAACGCATGACTTAACTTGGAATAAGTCGATCAACACCCATATAAATCCCAGTAAAACAGGCAGTATAGAATATTTATGTAATAACCCATAGAAGTTTCACACATTTTCTCTGATATTGATATTCTAATAATGTAATATCAAATCCAACTTATCTTTCAAAACTTAATGGATTACAAATATTACTATACAATGTCTGAAAGTTTATAAGAACGTTGAGATAACATTGTTTCAATCGTTGATGCTTCAATCGAAGTGTTTTATATTCATAGAAGTTCAAAACTTCCCTTAGAGCGTTTATCGAAATGCATCAATCCAATTTTGTTCAGCTTATGTTTCCCAAGAGAGGAGCTTTGTATGAGAGGGTTTGAATGGCTTTTAACTGTATTAAGTTTAAAATAAATTATATTGATTTGAAATGTTTAACATTATACATATTTGTGGTAAATTGTCTTGATAGTCAAATAATTGTTTACAAAATTAAGATAGGAAAGTTCAAAACAATTTGAAATCGTTGTAATGAACTTAGTTGAATTTTTAAATTTATCTGAGGATGTTTGTAATAAAAAAAACAACAATTAAAAACATTAACAGTAGAGTATATAATATTCTTTCAAGTACAGTAACACATTTAATGTTTTTGAAATAACAACTATTTACATGTTATTATTATTTTATTCAACATATTATTCTTTTATAAAATATTTCAATGTCTCATATGAATTATTTTTTTTCTTTTTTTTTTTAAAAAAAAAAACCACCCTTTTTAAACTCTTGTAACTAACCTTAAAGCAAACTGTCTTGATTTATGTATGATATTAATTATTGATTTATACATAGCATTCACGAATGCAAAATATATAATAGGAATTTCATATAACAAATCTATCGGGCCTCTTTTTCACTAACGGAAATTTCAATGGTACTCTTTACAACAATATGCTTGATAATGAAATATTTAAGGCACTTCTAACTACATGGCACGAACATTTCGACAGTGCCGGTGTGGGTGACTCTCTACAAAATTAATGGCCACTGTCGTAGTGGCGTTTATTTATTGTAATAAGCGTTCCTGATAGTGTGACAATGTCAATAGATCTGGTTTTGATGTTGTGGCAAATTTGTTGGTCATGAAAACATTATAACTCCAGGGAGTAGTCATTGTGTGATGGCACGGCCAACCCCACATAATGAATATGGCTCTCCACATCACAATAGACATCAGCACCAGCCACTCTAACTCTGCCGAGCATAATTTATGTTTTTGTATGAAATATATACATACTGTACAACGGAAGTTAAGAAAAAAGAGGAAATATAAACAAAAGATAAACATATTTCAAAACTTAACACACTTGTAACAACTACAGTTGTGAAATATGCTATATGAATCAAAATAAAAATATGTTATTTTATTATATATAGTACGAAACTATATTTTATTTATACTTCAAGGGAAAATGCCTCTATTACTAACATACAGCTGACTAAAAACCGGCTTTAGGATAATTTACGATATATTTAAACATAATGTTGTCACATATAACACTAAACAATACATATTACTAAACTTAAAATTAATATTAAAAACTTAGCAAATGAACAAAAAAGAAAATGAAGAATTTCATATAGAAATATTTACTAATAAAAGGACAAACATTAATTTAGTTGTAACAGTTGTAGTAGTAGTAGTAAGTTGTAGTTGTAAGTTAACTTAGTTGAGAAAACTGACATATGAATCATAATTGATATTAAATAAAAAATAGTTTACCTTTCGCTTCCGACGTCCCTTATGTGGTATTTGCGAAGACTTCCAAGGTCCTTTTTGGTGAAAATGCATTGTTTTAAGAAATATGCTATATATTTTTTATTTATGAATGGAATTGAATGATTTTTGTTTTGTTTTTTTGTCATTAAATTCTCTATAAATATAATTGATAAAGTAATATTTATTAGTTAAAAAATGTTTATTTATATGTATATACATGTATAAATAATTTTTAATTTTTTTATTTTTGTAGTTTGAACTAACCTACAGTGCACAAAAAAAATCTTAGAACATTTTCAAGATATACATTTTAAAGAAAATCTTGTTGCTAACATGCTTACAAATTTGTATGGTCTTACCTTTAAAAATGTCTGTTGTAGAACTTTTTTTGAACATGTTGTTTGGAATTTTCGCCCAATTTCAACGCTAATGGGCGATCGTTCTCGTTTTCGTCTACCGTTACTCATATTTACACTTCGATATAAACACTAAACAAACTATAAAGAAGCAAATACTAATTATGAAATAAATAAAACACTCTAAAAACAACTAAAAGTAATACGCAACACAGCTGACATCAAACGGACACATATGCTAAAGGTTAGCAGTAAACTACTGATTCAGAACAACAACTCAAGTTGTAAGTCACAGACGTTCAAATTCAAAGATGCGTAAAATTAAAGTTACTATTCCAAAGACGATAAAACCTTATTTCTAGTGTAACCTGTATGTTTATGCATACGTTGCTATAGTTTCATAATAATCGGACGAATTTAAGTAACTGAAAAAAAATTTTCCGCGGACGTCCGATATATCGGACGTTGGAAGTTTTCGAAAAAACCATGACGTCCGATATATCGGACGTCGGAAGCGAAAGGGTTAATTGAAAATTTGTACAAATGGTGAGGTAAGGACTAAAGAATTGAATAGTTTATTTCCAATTTGTTTACATTAATTGTGGCTTTGCTAAGTGAAAATTACTTGTCAGCGAGGACCAATATAAACTAATACAACCAAGATATAACAACAGCAAATTTAACAATGATATAGGTATGCTTAGATAGAATGCAAGCCTAAAATTTAAATAATAATACAATTGATTACTTACAATTATATTATTATTTATATACACATTATATATTTTGTGGTGGGCTGAATCAAACTTGATTTTGGTATGGCCCTCTCTAGTATGGAAATGCATTTGTATTTTAGTGGCGTGAGGTTTTGTTAGAATTGGAATGTTCATTTCCCTTCGCCCTTTCCTGCATTTATTCCTATCACTGAATAGAAACAGCAATTCTAACCTGTATGTTGGGTGATTTACAGCAAACCAAGATTTGACAAAGACAATTTACATTTGATTAAAACTCAGTATTTAATGTTGCACCCTATTTAATGTTGTACCCTATTTAATGTTGCACCCTATTTAATGTTGTACCCTATTTAATGTTGCACCCTATTTAATGTTGTACCCTATTTAATGTTGCACCCTATTTAATGTTGTACCCTATTCATGTTTGTTTCAAGTGTTACTTTGTGTGCTTGATGTTTAATGTTTTACTAACACAGTGGCCAGGCTATTATTATTATTTGTCTCAACGAAGGATGTGCAGTGGAAAAATATGTGAAATGTGAATTAATTTCTTTGTTGTGTTTAATGTATGTATTTTATTGTTAACACTAGATATAGAATAATTAATTCCTTACTTAGTTACATGTTTCAATCACTAACTTTATGTGAAAACGTAATTACACAAGTTAGCTTAGTTATGGGTTTCTATTTCATGGATACTTGATTCGATTTGAAATAGGCCATCTCACAAAGTAAGTACATAAATAAACAACACTAACCAATAGTATGAATACTTACAATATACATTTGAATAACTAGCTCTGAGGTAAATAATTATCTATGACTAGGCCAGTAATGTGCTTGAGTACACTCACTTAAGATATTCATGACTACATAAAGTATTCATGAATATCTTACTTTTTTATTATTATTATTTTTGATGTTTATGATTATTATTCTTTGCACCGCCCACCCATTTATACAAATCACTTATTTGTATAAGTGGGTAGGCGGGTCAATACCACTGTACTTGTATGGGTGGGTGGGCGGATCAATACCACTGTAGATGTATGGGTGGGTGGGTCAGTACCACTGTACGTGTATGGATGGGTGGGCGAGTCACAATACCACTGTAGATGTATGGGTGGGTGGGTCAGTACTACTGAACGTGTATGGGTGGGTGGGCGGGTCAATACCACTGTAGATGTATGGGTGGGTGGGTCAGTAACAATGTACGTGTATGGATGGGTGGGCAGGTCAATACCACTGTAGATGTATGGGTGGGTGGGTCAGTAATACTGAACGTGTATGGGTGGGTGGGCGGTTCAATACCACTGTAGATGTATGGGTGGGTGGGTCATTACCACTGAACGTGTATGGGCGGGTGGGTGGGTCAGTGCCACTAAACATTTATGGCCGGGTGGTTCGGTCAGTGCCACTAAACATTTATGGCCGGGTGGTTCGGTCAGTGCCACTGAACATATATGGGCGGGTCAGTGCCACTGAACGTGTATGAGCGGGCAGGTCGGTCAGTGCCACTGAACATGTATGGGGGGGGGGGCAGGTGAGTCAGTGCCACTGTAGGTGTATGGGTATTGCAGTAGTTTTGTGTGTGGGTACCCCATCTGCAAAAAACGTTATAAGCATAAAATATAAAACGTTTGTTAAATAACAACATTATTGGATACTTATTAATCCAATAGGCTATATAAATCAAAAACATTGTAGTCCAATCTGATTGTAATTCTTACTTATAGTCCTTAACTGCTCAGAGATAATATATATAAAACAAAAAAGCGTCTTACTGCACAACTACTAATGCCTATCCTACATCATACCAAATTGAGATTAATACAAATTATGTTTAGAAACTTAGAGTGAATTACCAACAGTAAAAACAAATACTTTTATTTAAAAATAAATATTGGTCGCATATATTGACCTATAGACAAATTGACTATTGACATATACTATTAACACAAATACAACTGACGATTGAATTGTTCTTTTGAGCAACATAAATTGTGAAGGCCCATTCAACTGCAAAAATAATAAATACAAAATAATTATTATTTTAGCTTATGCCTGTATATTTAAAAAGAAAATAGATTATAGTATATAAAATATAAACATATACAATATAATAACATCAAACATAAACATTTTAGATAAACTATAAAGAAGGTCAACAATAATAAATTAGCATAAAAAAACATAAAATTAAATGATTTACTAAGAAGAAGTAAAATAACAACAAAATATGCTTTAAGAAGAACAACAACAATATATTGACGTAAATAACATAACATTAAAAGATAAACTATAAAGGGAAATAACAGCGATATAACTATAACCATCCAAAACAATAATTACAAACCTACTATGTCGTACCCTGTAATAACCAAAGATAAGCATTCTTTTTGAACTTTGTAAAATCAAATGCATTGTATATATAATCTGGTAATTTGTTATACTAGTGTGGGATTACAAAACTTGGCAATCGCTCTTCAAATATAGTCTTTATACGTTCTACTTTCAACATTGATCTTAATCTTACAGAACAGGTTATATAATTTGAATTTTGAAAGTTCTGTCATAAAAGTATCCAACCAATAAAAGTATATAAAAAAATAGTTAAAATCCTTAGACTTAAGGGTGCCTGCTCTTAAGTATACGTTTGTCATATCATATACTTAAACATTGAACATCAAATCCAGACTTTTCTTTTGAATTTTTCTGATTTTATTCATGTGACAATCAGCAGCACAGCCATATAATGAAATACTATATCTTATTATTGATTCAACAAGAGCTTTATATACAGATATCTTA